>VZTG01007110.1:484032-700493 GCA_013397845.1 Melanocharis versteri | reverse complement strand
TTTTTTTTTTTTTTTTGCTGTATACTCCTCTCCTAACCCTGGTTCCATGCTTCAGTTAATTCAGTCAAATGCAGGATTAACAGTAACAAAGGTTATGTTTTTTATTTTGCATACACTTCATCATGCAACCATTAAGGTATGCCCATTTTTCTGAATGCCTTTCTTATGCATCCATGAAGCAAACACAGCAATTCCATCCCAGAAGAGACTGAGTAAAGATGCACAGAACAATAAGGTTAAGCTTTATTCAGTCTGGACTCTTTTCAATGAGTAATTTGGATTTGTACCCATTTCTGCTCATGTTGGTATTTCTGCATGCTGTGAGATCAGAGCAGAGATGGATCATACATCTAATCCAATTCTTTCTAAAATGCGTTGAGAAATCTCAGTTACTTCCACATCAATTTCATTCACACCTGAAGGGCAGTAGGCAACTTGTTCCTCAGGAGTAAAGTGACATCTTTTGGAGGAACCCACCGTGGCTTGTGAAGTCTGCTGCAAACCTTCAATCATTTCTAGAAATCTGCTCAACACTCTCTCCTCCTGACACCCAGACTGAATGGATTTCCTCCCCATATATCTGACACAAGTGCTTCTGAGGTTGATGAAACTTCTTTGGACACAAAGAAAGAGATAGACATGCTTTCAAAATTCCTAATCGCCGGCAGGAAATAACAGTTATATCATGATCTGACAATTAGTGATAAACCATGATGCTGATGTAATCATATCTATTATGAAAACTATGTAGTCATGGCGAAATGGTTTTATAACTAAACAAAACACTTAACCTTACTTTGACCCATCAGAAAATTTTATATTCTCAATTTATACTGAACACAGCAAATGTGCCAATCTCCTAGAAACTTCGGTGTTGTAGTAACTTCTTGTTTGTGCTCAGGCATTTCGTAGAAAGGAAATCCAGGCAAATGCTCCAGGCAGGAACTTCAGCGTGCAAAAGAGAAACCTGGTGTTGATAGCTGAGGAATGAGAACCCAGCAATGTGTCAGTGAAGTCTGTGGTCACTTTTTCTTGTAACCCTGAACTGTTGTAGGAGCTCTGGTACCTGAGCCTTGGCATTTCTTGAAACTTGGAGAGAGACTGGAATCTGTGTCACGGCTCCAGGAGAGAAATCCCAGGTAAAGCTAAATCCCAAAGAACTTGGGTTGATACCAAGAACTTCACATTTCCACTTTTGCTGTCTGAACCAGCAATCTACCTGCTGTACTTTCTCAAGAGCTGAGGTCAAGTATTTCACGTCAGCTTAACTGTGGAGGCACATCAGGGCTCTGTTTTGATAACAGGGCTTTGTTCACTCATATAAATGCAGTGCTTCGGGGAATTAAAATGAATGTGCTGTAAATGTGACTGCTGATAGAAATAGGACTTGTGAAATCAAAGGGACGAATCAGAATAGGAAGCTGTTTTCCTCACACAATGTTCTATATATGCTTGGGGATTTTTTATAGCCAGGCACTTATTTAAGAAAATGACATGCTCCATTTAGTGAAAGCAATGGAGCTGCTTTAGTGTGAGACAGAAGTAATGAATGCACTGTGGGGATGGAAACCTTCCATCCTAAATATGGCTTTGGACAAGAACTGATTCAGTTGTCAATGGGGTTGTGTGTATTTACACCAGGACTGAGTTTACTGCAGTGCTTTGTCTTTTCAGCATCATTCATTAAGTTACTTAATCCCCTATTTGCCTCTGGAGAAGGATCTATATGAATATCCACTCTGTTCTCATTTATTTTTAGATGGCATTGCTCGTATTTAGATGCCTTCAGTGTGTTATGATGATTTGATCATTATAATGATCCATAATACAAACATTACACTCTGTGAGCTTTACATCCACTAGAAAAATCCTATCTGTTGTTGTGTGGGAAATATGGAACTGTTCATTGCTCTTGGGAGCATTGGGTCAAAATAAATTTTATCTCTGAAATTGCTACTATTTCCAAAAACTTTAACACACATTGTTGTTCATTCATAGATTGTCACCTTTGGTAACCTTTGATATTCTCTGAAGTTTGAGTCATTTAGGAAATGCGTTGTCATCTCATCATTAAACCCTCATTTTAAAGTTTATTTTGTGCATATTAGTAGGTTTTCAAGTGGTATTCATAGGCAGTGGTTAGATTGTGTAACTCTTAGATGAGCACTCTGTGTTTACAAATACATCCTATTTTCTTTGCAAGTTTATTTCTCTAATACATTCCCTCCAGCCATTCATACATGCAGGGGATTGTTTTGCAACAGCAACATGACACTCTCTATCTCTCACAGATAATCTGTTCCTTGGCTGGTCAGCTGCATTGGCCTGTGCTTTATGTTCTGCCAAACCATGAAGGTGGGGAGATCATAATATTTTGATTATATCTAATCCACTCTGAAAGCATTTTCATTAATGGGCAAAATAAACAGAGTGGTGGAATAATATAGGACATGAAAGTGGAGAGTGTTTTCCAGCTGGGTAGAGCAGCTTAATACATCAGCCAGACAAAGTAG
The DNA here is from genome assembly GCA_013397845.1 of Melanocharis versteri. Classification (NCBI taxonomy): domain Eukaryota; kingdom Metazoa; phylum Chordata; class Aves; order Passeriformes; family Melanocharitidae; genus Melanocharis; species Melanocharis versteri. Next base: position 697,980 of record VZTG01007110.1, on the reverse strand, counting down.
TTTTCTGACAAACTAGAATAAGATATTTAAACTCTTGCAAGATTGCAGGCCCATTCCTTTTCACAATAATGATGAAAGATACTCTGATGTAAATGTCTTAAGTGTCTTTCTGGACCACAGCCTCAATAAATTACAACTTTAGGAAGCTCATTTGTCCTATAGCTTCCCTCTGGGGCCCACCAGGTGTCATGTGTACATACATCTCTTCAGTAACTGTGAAATGGATTTTCTGCTACATAGTTCTCCATTACAAGGACTTCTGCTTAGCCAGGTACTTGCTGAATTTCCTCCAGCTAGAGATTTGACCCTCTGTTCTCTGTTCCTTACTTATTTGTTCTGAGTGTATAAGTTTACCGTGATAACTCAGGATGGATATTTCAAAGACAGATTTATGCCAATAATCCAGCCAGGTCAGCTGCTTAAATAACCCTTTAAGACAAGGTTAGAGGTTAAGGCTGGAACGTTAAACTGCTGAGATCCCCATGTATTAGTTCCACTCTCATTTCCACATCCTCAGTTTCAAAGCTGAGTGGGAGTGCTGTGTCCACAGTATGGAAAACTGATGCCTTCTCTTTTGCATGGATTCCTGGTATTGAATCACAGAATACATCCAGTAGATACTCCTAAGTAGGGGCATAAATGAGAGGATTAACTTCTCCTAACATTAAGTGTGAGATATAGCTCCAAATTCAGAGATATATGGGCTCATTTCAGCTGTCCACACATAAGTATCCTGTGCCATTTGAGGATCTCTGGGTTTTCCGTGGTATTTGCTGAGGGATGTGAATTATGGGAAACCTGTGCTTAGGCCAGTCCTAAGGCATCTCAAACTACACTGCTGATCTGCATGTGGGCAGCCCCTCTCCATCACGACCAGAGACTGAGACTGGTTCCTTGAATAAAGATCTCTGCTCCCCTGTAAACAGTGTAGGCACCACAGGCATGATTCATTTGCTTCAACTTTGGTATCCACAGCCATTTGCAGTGCTCTACAGCATCCCAAAAATGTATCTGGAGCAGGAAAAAATTATATAGGACTCCCAGAAAATCTGTGACATTCTGGAGCAGCAGCTGGGAATCAGACAGGATTTCATGAGTCAACAAAAATGGCTCTAGGTGCCAGTTACTAGGCCCCTGAACTTAAACCTTAGCTAAAGATCTTATGTTATAAACACCTAAAGTTAGGGAAAATGAATCCTATTTTGAAATAACAGCATCTGGACATTTCACTTTCCTTCCTATCAGGGCAGAGTCATACCTTTTCGTACATTCATGAGCCCTTCTTCCAGCTTTACATTTCTTCCAGTGTGTTTGATACACTGCCAGTAATTTTTCCAGCTAATTTGCCAACAAATGCATTTCTGTGTCAATAAGTATTTCCAGGATATAAATCTAAATACTGGAGATAAGGGAACAGTTCAGATTTAAGGCTCATTTGTTTTGGGGCCATTGAGCTGACATTATCAATTACCATTTCAATTAGTGCTAATTGAATTGCCAAGGTTTCTAGATGGTCGTCTGATAGCAGTAACTCATTTCATCTAGACTGAAAATTGCCAGGATCTTTCAATCACAAACTCTCACTTGTGATTATCATATATAGATACTAAAAGGTAGACTGGATAGATTAAAAAAAAGCAGCTAAAACCCCTAAAATGCGTTGACTGTGGAATATCCTGAACACATGCATGACTTTTTTAAAACCTCAAAGTAATAAAAGAAGTACAATTTATTGCAAAAGCCTGAAAAAAAATTGCCATAACAGTTTAGGAGGTTTCTGGGGTGTCAGGTGTTATGGCCATAAAGTACAATTTCACCTAACTTTGCAAGGAGATATTCCTCTGAATTCTGGATTTCAGGGAGGTTGATGATGACAATACAGATGTGCATGCATGCATGGGCTCTTCAAAAATATTTTTCCAATAACCTGAAAAGTGTATAACCAACATATGATTAATGCAGACATCCTGGAAGTGGTTCGGGTGTTTCTGTGACTGTCAGAAATTATATTTGAAAGAACATCAGTAAAATAAAAAGATTTCACCATTAGTGAATCTCTGCCTCCTTTCTATCCCACAGTTTTTTTCCATATGTTTGACAGCCACCATGAAAGGTTTTAAGTAGGTGAAGTCACATTCGTGGGCTTCCTAGAGCCTTCCTGAAGCAATGCCAGGGTGCATCCAAAGGTCTTGATAGCAAATCCGGAGCCCAGGGAGCTGTGTCTGGGCCGCATACCACAGCATTCTTTAGGCCTGATGCTCAGATATCTGTGATATCTGAGTGTGCTGTGCTGGTATTGTTTTTTCTGTTTATAGAAGCCTAATAAAAATAATCTTGAACAACATCCTCAACAAAAACACTGAGGGAGTGTACACTTGGCAAAACGCACTCAAACCTCAGCTTTTCAATGGTATTTTCACTGCTCTGTTCCACGCTCCAGTATCAGGAAGTGCCATTGAAGCAGATGAAGCAAATAAAAGGAGTGTACTAAACTTCTTCAAACCTCAGAAGGGCTTTGAGGTTTGAGGAAGGATTTCAGCCAATTCTTATTTTATCTGAATCTGGTCTTCTTTATTCCTAACGTTAATATGACTCCTCGCCCTCCTCATCCTCCCAAATGCCTAAAAACTTGTGGCTGAAAATAACCCAAGAGGAAGAATTGTCCAGCAATTAATGAATCCACATAAGATTGAGAAGATTAAGCCTTAATTTCCTTTTCAGACATATGCATTCTATGTGACCATTCCTCTCTGTGCCTTACATCTCTTTTTTAGAAAAAAAAAAGAGAAAGAAAGAATGAAAAGGGAATTTGCTTTTGTCACAGTAGTGCTGAGAGGCTAAAGCCATTAAAATGATAGAGTGGAACAAATACTCTGCTAAGGGGCAACCATAAGTTCTTCAGGACACGTTCACAAGTTTCCAAGTGATTAATTTATCACAGCTTAATGCATTGTTGCTTTCCAGCCCAATTATGATTCCTGACCGTGGCATTCTGGATAACTGCAAATATACATTAAATGTTGTAGCATAAACCATTATGCAGGAGATCAAAGACATAGCACATTACTTTGCAAGTAGGAAGGGGCAGGAAATCACATAGAAAGCTACAGGCAAAAGCCATTCCACTCATGAGAAAGCTATGCTTTGGTGAATACACACTTAACCTGGGTGTATTAAAATTCTGCCAGAAATGTGTAATCATCCATTGAATGAAGATATACACAATTTCAAATTTTCTTCGGTATTCAGAGCTTCTTGGCATCCCAGTTTTGATTCAGGCTCATTCCTAATTGGTTATATTGTAATGAAGGGTACAGGAAGGGAGTAGGAATAAGAAGAAAGCTCAAAATCGCCTTCCAGGCATAAAATGTGTTTTGATTTACAGTTAATGAAACTTTTTTATTATTCAAATTACACCTTAGTATCGTGGTTGGATTTACTCTGGAATGAGGTTATCACACACATATGTCCCATTGGTCTCCATCTCAGCAGCCGGGGTGGGTTTATTTGGCGGGCTGGAAACAATGTCAGTGGTTCCCTTTTTATTCAAAGCAGCATTTGGCACACTTGCAGAGTGCTTAATGGTTTGTGTTCAGAGAAAAGAAACTTGTCACAAGTTGGGAAAATTTTTTTTTTTTTAATCTTAGATGTGTAGATGTAGATTTATATGTGCATATATAGATTTATATGTGCATATATACACATGCTATATATGTATATGTATTTATATACACATGCTATATATATGTGTGTGTATGTACGTACACATATATATGTACATTTCAGAAGCTACTAAGCTTCTTAAATTACCTCCTTCTTTTCTTAAGACTAAAATTGCTTTCTCCAATATTCATCGCCAGTCAGACTTCCCCTTTTCATGTCCCAGTGAACAGCAGTAAGAACCAATCCTAACGAACTGCAGTTGTGGGTGTTTTTGAAAGGCAGCTCCAGTGTAGCAGTTACTTGCCAAGGAGATTTTAGCAATGTCTCATTTTAGTTGTTGAGTAGACTTAACAGCAGCTTTTGCCAGATGAATCATAACTGAAACTCAAGAGCTTTGGATGGTCCTGCTAGGCCTGCAAAAGTTCAAATATACATCTGAGGCCACTGAAACCACAGGGAGGCTTGCTGTTGACTTCGTCTGTTGGTCTCAGAATTTGCATCAAGTCCCCAATGTGTTTGGGCTCCTCCTTTCCCTCCTGGCCCCACATGACCTCCATCTTTAGAAGGACACCATCACAAACCCAGGTCCCATTGCAGAAGTGGAGTTCAGCCATGAAGTGGAGTTTAACCATTACTGTTGAACTCTGCTCTTCAGTGTTTTTTAGTGGATGACTTTCTAAAGCCTTACACCATTTCCAGCTTCAGCTGAAAATGTGTTTGTCAGGTGCTGAGTCCTGCTTCCTGAAGTTGATCACACACAGAAGGGTCCCTTCACAGACAACTCTTAGCCCAGACAAAATGCAAACAGGTCGGCAGCACAGCAAGGCTTGCTCACATGGGATATTCCAGATGACAATGCTATTTGGGTTTTTTTCCAGTTTACTATAAATGCTATTAATGCAAAACAATATTCTAGATTCAGTTTTAAAACATTAGGCTGAAATGAGTTAAAATTAAAATTTGTTAGATTAATTTCAAGACATACTTGACATATCTTCAGGTTTGTATGGCTTCATAATCTTTGAATAGTTTTATTACTTTCTCCTTAATCTTGTAATTCTTTCCTTTTTTATTAATTGGTAAAACACAGATTTTTATACTCTCTAGGTCTGAGAGTGATGAATTCTTCCTTTATAATTTGATCTTGTCATATTATATTTAAATCTTTCAGAAAAGCCAATAGACATGTCCTAAACAATGATTATAAAAATCTTTACTCTTTGTATTTCTATTTTCTCTTCCCAAACAAGACCCTACAGAGTTGACTAGCTAACTTTCTAACACACATTCAGTTCCTATGAGGGCAAACCACAGATGTCTGATAATCTCTAATAGTTTGATTGTTTCAATTTAAACTAAAGGAGCACTTATTTTGAGAAAGCTTTGTTGCAGTCATATGTTTTCGCTAGCTTAGTCATTGCTTTCTTTGAATCTCAGGTTCTCTCTCCTTGAGAATGATTTACTAAGTCTATATTGCTTAAAGAGACTGAGGCTGTGTGCTGCTGAATTAATCAAGCACTATTTAAAACCAGTATCATATGCAATATAATATTTTTCAGCTATTTGCAATTCATGCTTCTTGCTGTGTTAGATTTAAAAATAATTTTTTAAAAAATATATTTTTGTTCCCATTTACTTTACTCTGTCAAACTTCATCCTAAACTTCAGGGAGAACAATCATATCTTTGCTTCCATTCATCAAGTTATTCCTGCTATTTTTCACTTATGGACTATATTATTCTCACTTGGAATATAAATTTCAAGCAGAAATTTTTCATGTAGACTAAGGAATTACACAACAGATTGTAAAATATAGTTCCAAATCTAATCCAAATTGCTATGGCTTTTCCCTCTGCTTAATTACCTGTACTAAAAATGATTTATAAAGGAGTTTAATGCTGTATTTCAACAACTTCTTTCTGGAATTTGTACTCTCGTGCTGTGTTGTAAATTTATAGAAGGTGATCTATCTTTAGCCTTCCTTGGAGGCTGCTTGCTCAGTGCTTGATGTGATGTTCAGTTTATTCCTTGTGCTTTTGAAACACAGTAATTATGATCAATAGGAGTAAAATCCTGACGGCTTTTGAAAATTCTTGTGGTACTTTCTGGGAAATTATTTTTTACACAAAAGTTGTGACTGCCTCTTTTGTTTTGTGTTAATTTTCTTCCATTTTTGTGGGTGTTAAATGAGGGCGTGGATTTTTTTGTGGTGAAGCTGAGAAATCCGTCTAGGTTTTTTTTTGTTGTTGGTTTGTTGGTTTGTTTGTTTGTTTGTTTTTTAATTGATGTTCTTTTAAATCACAAAGCTGCCTTCTAGCAAAGAAGAGAAAATTTCAGTGGAATGTAATAAACAAGTATGTTGATACTGAAAAATAGCACTGAAGCACTTGTATCTGTGCAAGATGAGTGACCAAGGGACCAAGAGCAGACTAGGGAGTGATATCAGAGCTTTTGGATTATATATCCAGAGACCCTAAATGGGCATTTGATGGGGTCCAACCCTGTACGTGTGATCAAAGATACAGTGCCCATAAACTGTGTTTTAGGAAGTGAGTTTCCTCGCATGGGGAAACATTATCTTAAAAACGTTAATGTCACTTTATGTCTGCGAAGAAGGAGATGCTGTATTTATCATCTTAACCTTACCACGTGCCTTTCTTCTAAGTAATGTTTTACTGAATCCTCTCTACTGAACTGCAAGAGTCAGCAGCAATCTGAGCTCTGAGCTAAAACATTGAGGAGAAAGCCTCTCATACTCCAATATCTTTGCCATATCCCATATAATAAACAAATGGAATGTCTTAGGATATATGTCATTTTAATAAAAACCACCAGCAGGGTGCTTTGCCTTATAAAGTATTGCTCTTTTCTAATCACAACCAGCAAAATTACTATACCTAACTACCTGTGAATGGCATTTTTAATCCACAAGTACTCCCAGTAATCTGTATGGGAATGAGTAAATCATTATGCAATGTGAATATGGTGGTCATGATCTGACTCTAATCTATTTTATTTAGTAATATAGAAAATTAATATATCCTAGACAAAAGGAGAAAATGTGGCAACAACTTTCCTACTTCTACTTTGCTTTGTGTGCCTGAGGACTGAAGTATCCATTTATTTGTTTTTTAATAACTGGCTCATGGTACGGTGGAGTTTTGGGTCTCAGATAACTCTTCTAATATTTTTCCTAACATCGTGGTATTTCTGGCATGCCCATGGTAAAATAAATCTTCCTTACTTTGAGGAATCCTTTGAAAAACAATATTTGAATAGATTTTCTCTTGCTGAAGACAGCTGTCACTTTTGCTTCCCTTATCTCCTGGGTATGCAGGGTTGGAAAGGTCTTCTTTCGAATTTATTTTATCATTCTATATTTGTTGCTCATATGGTAGACATTTGCTGACTCTATGGCATATGTGTTATGCAAACCCCAGTGACCAGAGTGTTTTGAACAGCCATGAGCTGTAATTCCAAACATATTAAGAGATTAAAATAATTGCACTGTTTATTTTTACAAGCTTTCCACAACAAATATAGCCACCCACTTCTATACTAAAAGAAAACAAAGTGACGACAAGGTCTACGCTATTTTCCAAGGTTAGCTGTGAAATGACTTTCTTAAACTGCATAAATTCAAATAATGGCCTTGCTGCCCTTGCACACCCAAGCCTTCCAGTAGGGCTGGTTATTACATAAATAAATTATTTCTGATCTTCACCTACAGCTCTTTTTAATAACATTGTCAGGAACCACAGGAGTCTGAGTTGCTACTGCCTGTCAGAAGAGCCCATAAATACTGTAGTGGTGCATGATCAGGGCTCAGGGCCTCGTACCCCCTCTTCTCTGTAGTGTGCTAGACCAGGCTTTGGCTTGGTTTTGATCTGTGCCTTCACTGAACCATGCTTAGACAGGGTCCAGGAGACCTTTTTCCTCAGGGGAATGTGGATGTGAGTCAGGATGTGCCAGCACTTCTCAAAGCCAGAGGAACAGCCATGGCAAATTTCTTTCTGTGGTCCTTCCTGTGTATTTTACAGACTAATTACATATAAAATGCAAAATTATACCTAGATATAAAAGCAAAAACCTTACTAGTAATGCATGTTTATCTGGCTGACAGTTACACTCTGCGCCTGGAGGGAGGTCTGAGGACTCTGGGGATTTGGCTTCCAGAATATAAGAGTCAGGGACCTGGCAGGAATTTTGACTCCCATCCACTTGCAAAGCCAGGTCCTACAATAATTTGCATGTCAACATGAGGAAAAAACACAACTATCCCCAATATATGCATGTATACTACCTACATCCTTCCATCATAGCGGCCTCATGTCCACAGTATTTATCTATAAATAAGTAAATAGATATGTATGTAATTTATTATTCTACATAAATAACAGTAGAGTAATACCTTGGTATAAAGTTTGATCTCTTTATTATCTCTTCTTATCATAATTTAATCTAATCTGAAATTCTTATTAAAGAGTAAACTTTGTCCTTTAAGTATGAACTATCTAAGAGAAGTACAAAGTACCTGACTCTTATTACAAATGAAGGAAAAAATCTCACAAGAAAAATTTTTCCTGTGAGGTTTCTAATAATTCCTTCTTGCAGTAAGGTGGGCACTGTTCCAAACAACACATTCTTTTTATATATATATACATATATAAATTTGAAGTACTTCAGCTTCTGCTAAAAACCTGAAATTACAGACATTTGCAAGGGAGTGCATTCCTGTGACATATCATAAGTCACAGGAGAGAAATATCTATGCTTTCCATGATCAAGAATGAAAAAACTGTATGCATATTTCCAATAGTTTGAGGGATTGTGAAATGTATTTAAAAAAAAAAGAAAAAATGAGGAAAAAAAAAATGTTGGATTCATTCATTACAAATTTTGGACTTGTTTCTGTAATGTTCCCAAAACCACGAGGTTACAATTTCTGGCAAAGAAAGTCCTGGAGCTGGGAGATATCCTTGGAAGCTGGAGGACCGTAATTGCAAAGTGTCACTTTATCCTTCCCCTGTTCATACTGTGTCCTCCCCCGACATGGCCACTGGCTGACGTGTCAGACACAGGACACGAGACTAGATAAACATTTAATCTTGACCCTGCATATTTGCTGTTATATAGAATTCATAACCCAAATGACTCAAGCTTGCAGAGGAATAAGTTTGTATGAAATCTTCTCCAAATTGATGCCAGACATTTCATGGCAGGCATTCAAAATACCAAGCAGTCCCCCAAACTCTTTAGGAACATCCAGCTCTGAATTAAAGCACTAACCTGGTCACATTTTTGATATATCTCTGAGCAGAATATCGAATTATTTCTCCTTTCACCACAATTTTGCATCAACACATTCAGCTGCAATACTTACCTCCTTGAAGTTGTAACTGGGTTGATGCCATCCAGTATAAGTATGCTGTTTAGCTTCAGTCATGCTTGTAAAATGTTGATGAAAGTTTCTGGCCTTAATGTGAGGGAAGCATTCAAAAGGGATGTGGTTTTCCAAGTATAAATAAATGCTGATTAAAAAGATATGGAGAAATCCAACTAAATTCAACTTATTTTTCTCTGTTTCTTGCATTATCCATTTCTCTATTTGAAAAGAACACTCAAATTTCAGTTTTTGTCAGAACGTATTACTTTTTTTAGAGGATTTCTGGTAAGAAGAGAAGGAATTAGGGTGTAAGAAGGAAGTAGTTACTTGTACTTTTTTAGTAACTTTCTTGACAGAGACCTGGGGAGTTTTTAAGTGGATTTCCACGCAAACTAAATGAGAGGATGTTAATAGAGATTTGCTTTATCTCAAAGGAAAAATCATTTAAAAGAATGAATGGTTTTCATAAAGGCAGAAATAGGTTTTGAGGTCAGAACTAATAAAACCATTACTGTGTGATTTGGTCAGAAAAGAACATGGTGAAAACACCACCCCACCCACCAGAAGAAGGCTCAAAGCTTCATTAAATCGATAACCAGCATCCATCACCAGGCAGAGGATCTAAATGTGATGAACAATAAGTTATAACATTCAAACTAATGACATATGCAAAATGAGGTATATTTATTAACCCCTTCCTGGTGCACGCCTGTGATTTGTTTGCACGGTCATCAGAAAATTTCAGGAAGCAAGGGGCAGAGGGAAACCAGCTGACTAAGAAAAAAATAACCAATGGGACAAAACCCCCTACTTTTAGAAAACTGCTAAACTGATCAGCCAGGTTCAAGAAAAGTGCCTGAATTTCTGATTAGGTTACAGTGAATACCAAATCTCCAATTTTAGTCTCCAAATGGTGCTGACAGTAACTCCAGAGCAGACCTCAAAAGCTCACTGAAAGACAGCTTATTAGCTATGTCTCTAAATATTTCTCACCATTTCCTTCATATTTAGTCACACTTTTCTCATTTCACAGTGCTTTCATCTCATAAACTGAGTTTTATGTAAAGGTTTCTATCTGTGTTATTAAGTGACAATCATCTTTTCAAGTTAAATCAGTTTCTGATCTCACTGCTAGAAAAAGGCCTTCTCTTAGACAGATCTGGGCTCCAAGTGAAACAACCATCTCAAATGTGGTGAGAGGATATAATATTTCAGCAGAACAGAAATCATGTGTGGAAGCTTCAGGAACAGCCTCTAAATCTGACATATATGCTTTTATTTCCCCCTTCTCCCTAACAATGTTAATGAGACTTAGATTGGCTGGTGACAGTGAAACTTTAAGGTAGTACTCAGGAGCTAAATCACACCATCCTTCATCATGCTGCTCTCCTCTAGAGAGGTTTGTTGCAGATTCAGAAGGCATCAAATCTATTCCTTGGATGGTTCTGAGATTTTTCTCTTCACTCTGCAGTTGCTCCTTTCACATCACTTTTGTTCTGTCTCATTTCTCCTGCTCATTGCTCACTGATACAAACTCTGCTTAACATCTGGGAAAACTCTCCAAACCAATTCCTCAACCTACAGATGCTGGTAGTAGTAATACTAATAATAATGAAACATTTATGTATATATTACTTCTGCTTCTAAAATACATGAGGCTCTGTGCAAAAACAAATGCCACCCAATCAAAATAAATAGGATAAAAAAATAATAAATACACTGAATAAGATGCAAAGAGATTTGCAGGTGTTTGGACCCAAGGTCACCCAGACACATGTGTTTTAGCTAAGCATAGATTGTAGCAGTTTGCATAGCCACTAATTGAGTTAATCTTATTGCAGCCTTTTCCACAGTAAAGTTCAGGCTCTCACACAAGTATGTGTTTATTTTGTACACAAGCATGGACCTAGCAGTAAGTCCATTTGAGCAGCATGTGTTCAATACACCTGCTATTCATGGGAGCACAGAATCACAGAATATGCTGAGTTGGAACAGATCCACCAGGATTGTCAAATCCAACCCCAGGCCCTGCATGGGACAAACCCAAGAATCACACCACATGCCTGAGAGCATCGTCCAAATGCTCCTTGAACTCTGGAAGGATTGCTGCCGTAGCTACTTCCCCTGGGAAGCCTTTTCTGTTGACCAAGTTTCATTCCCTCTTCTATATTTAGAAGGAGCAATAATATGCCAAAGGCAATTAAGCTGATTACCTTAACTTTTGAACTGAGGTGGGATTCTCTGTGCTACTGCTGATGTATATCTATATCTATTTATATCTAATCTGTCTATCTATTGATCTGTCTATATCTATATCTCCTGGTATTCATATGAGTCTTGATATATTGATAAACCAACAAAATTGGTATAGTGACACAATACAGGTATACTGATATAAATATCCACTGGCAGACCAGTGCTGTTCCAACACTCCTCAGCAATCTGTGCCTCTCCTATTTATCTCTTTACATCTCATACAGTCACTACCCCGTGTGTTCTCCCCCAAACTGTGCAATCAGCTTTCTTCCCTCAGTGACAGCTCCGTCCTGATCATCATGCCAAGAATGCTCTTTTGCTACATTATTTGGTAGACTTGTGTTTTCCTCTGCTGGTGTGATTAAATAAATAGTCTGCACTCAGATCTCAGAGAAATCCATAGGGACTATATGTCCAAGTTACTGGGATATATTTTTTTCAAATATCCACACTACATGATTGTTCTTGCTTCAGCACTTGAAGGGCAGCCATCCAACTCACTTCTGAAAGAAACAATGATGAATAATCTACCAAATATCTTAAAGTCTCCTTTCTGCCTCTGTAGTTTTGCATGGATATTATCCACCCTGGGGAAATGTGCTGTTCCTCAACTTCATGACGGCCCATTTTCATTTCAGATTGCATAGAGCTGTTTTCCTTGGCATTGGGACTGACTGAATGAATCATCCCCATCATGCACAGCAGGGCTGTCTGGGACAGGGTGGTTGAATAAATCGCCCGAGTGTTCCTTCTTGCTTTTCCCTTCTTTCATCAAGACCTTACCATCTCTAGACTGACTGTGGCTTTAACAATTCATGAGCTTGTCTCACATTTCCTTCATAAGCGTGTAGGTGGCATTTAACTCACCCTAATTTTAGCCATTCAAATGTTAGTAACTGCCTTAACTCGTCATCTGGTCTTCCTCTATAGTCAGCACAGAAACACTGGCAGCTTCAGCAGATTAATTGCACCTAAAGGGGTCCAAAACAGTTACATTATACATCTGTTTTTAATCCTACTATCTGCTTTGTAAGTCAGGACTTTTTTGTCACTTCTTTTCACTTTTTCTATTTCATCACGTCCGGGACTCTTGATTAACTCCTTTGTAGGATGAACTGCAAATGCACTGAATTTTTGGAGACCTGGAGAGGTATTCAAGGCATAGTGAGATATACTGGTAAAAATCTTACCAGTACGACTGTCTTAATTCACAGAATCACATAATCAGTTAGGATGGAAAAGACTTCTGAGATCTTCAAGTCCAACCTGTGACTGAACACCACCCTGTCAGCCAGACCATGGCACTGAGTGCCACATCCAGGCTTTCATTAAACACCTCCAGGGACAGTGTCTCCACCACCTCCCTGGGCAGCCCATTCTAACACTAGGAACCCTTTCGTGGAGTATTTCTTTCTAATGTCCAGCCTACACTTCCCCTGGCACAGCTTAAGACCACATCCTCTTGTCCTATCACTGGCTGCCTGGGAGAAGAGCCCAAGCCACACCTGACTACACCCCCCTGTAGGCATTTGGTCTTGTGGAACCTCATGCTGTTGGTCTCAGTCCATCTGCCCAGCCTGTCCAGGTCCCTCTACAGAGCCCTCCACCCTCCAGCAGGATGACACTGTGACCTAACTTGGTGCCACCCACGAATTTGCTAATGGTAGACTCAATCCCCTCAGCCAGATCATCAATAAATATATTAAACAGAACTGGGCCCAGCACTGATCCCTGTGGGACACCGCTGGTAACCTGATGCCAACTGGATGCAGTACCATTGCTGCTGCACAGAAGTCTCTTCTGAAGACTCTTCTTTGATATAAATTCTACATGATAGAAAATACACATTTTTTGTTGCATTACTCATCTACCATCATGAGAAACTGACACATTTGCGTGCAAAAATAAGACTAAACACAAGAACCATGCAACAGAGTTGAATATCGCTCTAATGAGTTGCCTTTTATAAAACTAATAAAAGACTCATGGAAGCCCCTGGACTCTCCCCATTGAAGTCAGTCAGTAAGCTTACAGGCAGCCAGGAGAAGGAGCAAAATCACTGCAGCTCAGTCCAGTGCCTTACTGCATTCTAAAGCAGAACTTGCTTTTGAGAAGTGGGGAACACCACAGCCATAACTGCTGGATGTGCTTTTCAAATATTTTATCTTAATTAACAGTTGAAAATTCAGTTTCGAAATGCAAAAACTGGCTGTAAATTAGGATTGGAAAAAAATCTGGGTGAAATCATAAGAAAATAATAAAGCCTATTTTTGAAAATTTGAAATGGCATTGGAATGATGAAATTGCTGGGTGGTTCCACAACTGGCTGAATGAGATTATCTCAGAGGTCATGTGTGGCTACTTTGAGGTTATGATGGAATATGTAATGAAGAAGCTAACAAATAAACGAAAAATGTCATGTCATTAAAAAAAAAAAATCCTGTCTTTTTAAGCTAGTGTCCAGTAATCTATAATTCAAGAAGTGTTGACAGATGAATACAAACCTCTGAACCTTTCACATTTCAGAGTTCTAACCTGGATGGAAAGAAGCTGGGCCCCAGAAACACAAAGAAATGCTGGAAATGGTGAGACAGTAACAGGAATTCTGACTTCATGTACTAAACTTAGGCTTTGATGCCTCTCTGACAAATAAGGGGCAAGGCTCTGTCTCATACAGCCCAACACTCTGTGCTTATAAGCTGTATTAATATAATATTTTATGACATGACCCATATAACGTACACAAGAGTGCATTATTAATGTTTGACCAACTGAAAATGCAAAAAAGCCCAACTGCACTGAAAAACCTACCTAAAGTGATCAATTTTCATTTCCTTGCTGTGGCAGGAAAGTGGCCTCTGTCCACCTCTCTAACACCTCTTTTTAGAAGGCCTGGCATCCAATGAGATATTTCACAGTAGGCATGACTAGGTCAAAAACACTTTAATTTAGAGTAATTTTTCTGACCTACAGGAACGGATTTATACATATTAACAATTATTTGCATTCTGGTTTAAAGTATGCTTGTTTGATATTGCACTTTCTGGTATTCTGCATTTTCTACAGCTGTAGATTTTGGCAACAGTGCTTCCAGTCACATATTCTCTCAGCAGTCATGATGGATGCCTAGGGAAGAATTTAAAGACAGGATAGAAATGGAGGGCTGCTTCTAAAAAGCATTCCTTTGAAACAATTGGTTAACCTCCAGGGTTTTTCTGTTTGCAAACTTCTTGTGCAGGAGAAAATTTCTTCAAAATTATAAGCTCTTAATCCATTTTTATTTGTCTGAGTTTTGAACAGATTTTTCTTCAAGGATATTTTACTGACTCTCTTTTGCATAAGAATAAAGGTTTTAATCTCGGTCATTAAATAATGAATAATCCTGCACACTGTGCCTCTCTGCATCTTTGGTTTCTCTGTAATGTTCAGTTTAGTTTTTTTCCCCTTAGACCCTTAGTTCTGTTTTGGTTTAGACAAAACCTATATCTGATGCTTCCTCTTCTAACAGATAGCCTAGGGTCTGAAAAATGGGAACCACTCTCCCCTGTGCAACCCTTGCAGTGTTATCATAAGCCTTTGCCTTTCCAAATTTCTTCCTGGTCATGTGGAAGTTAATTTATAGTTCTCCACCATCATGAATACTCTGAGCCTTCATTTTTCAGCAACCCCAGCTGCTGGTGAGTGCTGTTATCCTCTGAGGATGCCTGGATCCATCCCTGGAGCTCCTGTGGTCTACACCAGACAAAAGCCTGCGGACACAAGTTTTAACAACCTTTCCTTTGTGAACTTTTCACACACAGGTATAAGCACAGCTTCCTCAGGGAAGCGACTAGATTATTATTAATTTTTAAATTTTTTAAAATTTATTTTTATTTAATCACCTACTATTCATTTAACATCTGAAAATGCAAGGGTATATCTATACTGGTAAGTCTACCTTGAGATGATCTAATAAGTCTTTGCTGCACTTACTGATTAACTGCAGTATTTATCCTCAGTGACAGGCATCATTACACCATCTCGGTATAAACCCTATTGACTAAAGATAGTTTTAGTTTGCTATAGATTTATTCTTACTATGAAGGAAATGTTTCCTAATTTTTGATTATACAACTCTTCATAATTTATAGGGATGCTTAAGGTGTAAGCTAGGAAATAATTGTTCATTTAATGAAGGAATAAACAGCAGCTTTGTTAAAGAGAAGTTCTACTACTGATATTCATAGTTGAACCTAATTCTTCTACTACTTCCACCTGCCTAAATATTCACCATGGCAGGAAAAGGATAAAACCAAGATAACATGCATGTGTGCAAGGAACAAAAAAAAGTAAACATTATGCAAAGAGACTCAGGTCTATGCATCAGGATTTTGTGTGCTTATCTTATAGCAATATATGGACATAAGTAGATGATGATATATTTTATTATAATATTTTATAGCTTAAGGAGCCAATGAACACTTAGCCTGCTCTCTTCCTCTCCCCCCAAAATGTGTTCTGTTATATGGAAAGAATAGTAAATATATAGATCCATTATAAGACCCATGAATTTAGTACAAATTGAACAGACAGATTGCATTTATAGTACAGATGTTCTCTTTATTGGCTAGAAATCCAATAAAAGCAGCATTTTGAATTTTAAAATATAAATGTGCAATTTTCGTTTTAACATATACAGAACCAGGTAACTGGGTGCACATGGAAATTAACTTTAAAAGCATTTCTATTTGCAAAATCCCTATATACAGAACACATGCCCAGAACTCTGCTTGTTTTCCATTTCAAATTGCCTATAAAATTGGAAGTATTTCCATAATTTTAAATTGCTCATATAACATAGTAGGGATTGGAATTACAGTTGCTCCTCAAATTTGTTTTTATAAGCACCTGAATTTGGAACTGATTCAAATGGCATTTTAATATGTTCTGGGTCAGACCATGCTGATTTAATTTATAAAATGAATTTATCAAGAAAAGGGGAAATTTAAAGCAGTGGAAAGTATAATAAAATACAAAACTAAATGGCAGAAATGCACTCACCAAATATAGCTGTGAAGTAAGTCAACATAAAAGGGCAAACTGCAGTACTTTGGGCATACTGATGCAAAGATTTTGAAAAAGCTGATGAAAACGTGTCTTTCACTTCAGAAATGCACAAAGCCGTGTCAAGTGACCTTTTGAGTAGCTGGCAAGCTGAAAATCATTTTTGCTGAGCACACAAGACATGAGCTGGTCAATAGTGCATCCAAGTGTCAGTAAATCATAATTTGAGGCACACCTTTTGGAGCTGATACTCAGCATATTGCTAACATTTAATCATTGAGAGGACCATTGATGTCAGTGCTTGATGTACTCAGGCATTGCACTTACACGGAAAGAACTTGATGGATTTTTTTTTTCCGAAATAATATTTGAGTACATGAAAGATTCTGATTCTTTAGCTCCATATAAATTTGAGGAAAAAAAAATTGGAACATTCAACACCAATTCATGTGTGCATTTTATATGGATTATTATAATCCATCTGTCTTTAGAATACAGAAGTTGAAACTAGAAATCAAGTGACTGAGTCAGGATGCTCAGTTCAAAAGGTTATCTTGTGGGATAACATGTGTGTTAGTCCTTCTTCCAGAAAGTTTAATTGCCCACATTTTCAGCACTCTGATGTTCCAGTTTGTCTGAGAGCTGGACCCACCTGTAGAATGTCTCATATTCTTCATACAATCCTAAAGAAGATGTTATGAAATACAAAAGGAGAAAACTGCCAACCACTGAACTGCCAGCAATGCTGGCTTCTAACACCTGTAGGGACCTTGGATTTTTTCCAGCCAAGCTGACCCCTGCCCATCAGTGAACTTCTTGAAACAAGGCTGTAAATCTTCAGGCTATCTAGATAAAGTAAAATCGCCAATTGTAAGGTGTTCTGGTTGTAGGAGTTTATTTATGGACTAATACAAAATTCAATTAAAAGCTCCATGAATGCTGACAGCAATATGTATATAAAGGGTGAAAAGGGTGAAATTATGATTACAATCTGCTGAATGTTCTATATTCCTTCTTATTACCAAAAAAAAAAAAAAAGCCCCTAAACCTTCTATTAAAGCAAAACAGGTATTTCAACCAATAAACCAGCACATTCAACCATAGAATAAGACATTACCAAAGAAGGACAAATAACTGCTTTAAAAAGTGAAAAGCAGAAAGCAACAATCAAGCAAGACCCAAGAAGAATCCAACCTTTGAGAAGAAAAGCTCCTTTCAGGTACATGGCTGCCTAGCAGAGGGTTTCCTGGAACCTTGCTCTCTGTTCAGAGAGATGCATGGAAGCAAACAAATCCAAAGAAATCAGAGTAGCTCAGTCCTCAGGAGCTGCATTTAATGTAAATATACCAAAGACCTAGACCATGTTTATCTATACAAGTATTTGTTAAAAATGCCATCATTATACCTTGTATTGTGAGGTAGAAGTAAAGGAGTCTCCTCCAACACATATAAAAATACAGTGTTTTTATCACACAAGGCCATCACACACTTATGCAGGTGTGGACATACTTGAACACAGATGAGCGTGTACCACTCATTTCAGATTACATCTCAAAATGCCTGCTCTTAGTAGACACAATCTAAAATAAATAATATTTGCAATTATTTTGAAATGTTTCTTGAAGAATGAAGCCAGTATAAAGGATTTTCTAAAATAATTGCTCCTTTTTAAATAATATTAATAACTTTGCAAAAACGTTGGGGCTTTTATAGGATGGAGGGGGTTTTTTTGTTTGTGTTTTGGGGGGTTTCTTTGTGATTTTAGTCAGAAAAAAATGAAGGACAAAGTGGAAAAATGTTTTTTTAAAGACAGAAAGTGTACACCAAGGGACTAATGTTGCTGGGCAGTCTCCCTTAGAGAACAAACGAACGAACAAGCTTTGCTGGTGACTGCTGCCTTGCAAAGGCTTTATTGCAGTTCCATACACTTGGGGCCAAATCCTCCTAAGCATCCTTATCGTGGCAGACTGATGTTCCAAGGAACTCGACCTCTACTGATGCCCCAGAGGAAGCAAATCAGCTTCCAGAGGTGCTCAGTGCGCTGTGTTCTCTCAGAGGAAGACACTCAGCACGCAGCTGATCTGAGTGTCTGCTGCAGGCTCATTGATTTATAACTATTCTGGTTTCTCCATGAACCATTGCAAGGAAGAGAAAAACTGAGGTGGAAAATTGGAAGAAGAGAGCAGTAAAACTATTGCTTTTGGACAGAGCCTTACTGGTGACACAGTGTGTTCTGTTGAGAGAAAACTGCGGGAGATTGCTCTGCTTCCCTTCAAACATTCTGAATATATTCTAAATATAAAAACAGATTTCTCTTCTAACATATTCCTCTCCCCTGGTAAAACAAATGTTGTTTGATTTGGCACATTGGTCATCTTACTTGTAAATGCCTCTATCCTGTTTAGATATTAGCAGACATCTTATGTTTGAATAAAAGGGCTTGGAAAAAAAAAGAGAGAAAGAGAAAGAAGTGGTAGGAGAAAGTAAAGAAAGAAGTAAAATTAAAAAAATGTGAGTCAGATTTTATGTCTTTATTACTGATGGTCAGTGGCTGACTGCTACAAGAAACAGCTTTATACATTTATATGCCCCAAATAATATATTTTTAAGTATTGAACACGTAACAAATCAATGTTTGTGTGTCGATACACACACATATGTTTATACATACATTTAAAAAGTGGTTG
This sequence comes from Melanocharis versteri, assembly GCA_013397845.1. Taxonomy (NCBI): domain Eukaryota; kingdom Metazoa; phylum Chordata; class Aves; order Passeriformes; family Melanocharitidae; genus Melanocharis; species Melanocharis versteri. Next base: position 678,945 of record VZTG01007110.1, on the reverse strand, counting down.
ATGTTTGTTTATGTAAATACAGATCCAAAATACATATATTTTTCAGTCTGCCTCTAAGCAAATCTATTTAATCTCTATCCATTTTTTGTCACCTTGTCAGATACATCACATGCTGCTTCTTTAATTAATGTATCTGGAAAATGGAAATATTGTGGCATTTCAGATTCTAACATTGATGGGATTTGTACAAACCCACCATGATTCACCTCACCCATCCAACACAAATGCCCTGGACTTTGGGGTAATTTATGCCTCCCTGCATTTTGTATGTGTGAACAATTCCCTGAAATATGCCATGGTCAGTATCAGCAGATGATTTCTACTGCATGGATTTAAGAATGTAGGATTGTGACGGCAACATCCTGAGATAGGGTGTGACTTTTTTTTTTAATAAGTTGAATTTTCATCAAAGTTGGAGGGAACGTGTGATGCACTTTTCTTCTTAACTGCTACATAATTTAAAAGTACATTTGAAAATGTATTTAGGAGACAAGAATTGAGGGAAAAAATACTTATTCTCAATATATGCAGTTTTAATTTAAACAAAAAACCAGAACAAAATCTGGATGGAATTTTATGGAAGGAATTATGTATTCCAGGACTGGTAGAGTGAAACATTCAGAAAAGACATTTTAATCCTGCAAACTATAATTCTAACACTTAACTTCACTCAATTAAGTATTCATTGAGTGGGCAGTGCAACTCAATTCTAGCAGTGTGTTCAGACTGCTTGTTCTAAGAATGTAAGTCTCCGAAATTTAGAAGAAAAAATACAATGCAGGCGTCATCCACCCCAAAGATTCCTCCTTTTACCTTCCCATACTGTCTGAAGTTGGATGAGTGTGTCCTCTCACCACCACCAAGGGCTGGAAATTCACTTCTTATGTGCACAGAGACGGAGTTTGAGGCAAAACTGAGAACAAAAAGCAAAAGCCATAGAGAAAGGAGCAATTGATTTTACTGCTGTCTGACCTATTGTAGGTTTTTTTAAGATGCTGAAGTAAAATAACAGACTAATTGTTAGCTATAGTCACTCATATAAGCTGAAAGTCAAGTGACTGCCAAAGGCTCTGTTGGGTGTGGAGTTCAAACAGGTTTGACTGATATTAGAGCAGTTTTGAGGCATGAAAGAATTTAACAGTAAAGAGGGATTGTATGAGCTTTGGGGGACTCAAAACCCAATCACACTTACATTTTTGCTGGGGAAGGAAAAATAGTTCACTGTAGTTTAGGTCAGTCTCTTTTTTATTTCATTTTTAAACCTTTATTTTTACAATTTCATGATTTATTTTTCCAGGTGTTTTCAAAATTCCAGCTTTAAATACAGAAGCTATAAGAACCAATGCCAGCTTTTGAAAGAGCGCTTTGACCTAAGGCCTTGACACTTTTTATGTTCTGTAGCCACAGGGAAAAAAGTGAAAAATATTAATTTCCCTGTGCTTTTTAGCATGATGGTTCCCCAAAATTTTGATTATTAAAAGTCCATAAGACTCACACAGAGGTCACGTGTCTCTAATTTAAAGATAAACTGAAATCAAGACTCTAAAACCAGACAGATTTTGTCCTTCTCCACATCTCCATCCTTCACAGAAAAGTATCCTACCATAGTCCATCATATCTTGTTGACCTGGTCAAAAATCACAAGCTATGCCTGGGAGAAATTTCCCAGGGGACTTCTCGATATTTAGAGTGCACCTTCATAAGAGAATTTTCCCCATTAAAAAGGTGTGATCAAACTCTGATTTGACAAATCCCTCCCTCCTTGCCTGTGCAGGGACGTGCATTGGTATCACAAGGCTCGACAGAACACCTGTGGAGTTTTACTACTTGAATTGTCATGGATTGGTGCATGGAAACAATGGCTGTGGAGACATTTCCTTTTTCTCCTTTTCCTGGACCTTGAGAGGGCAGGATAATCAGTAACATCTGATCAACTTGGATGATATCAGCTTTTTACCCTTTTTTGTTTGGTTGGTTTTGTTTCGGGACAGTGTGTCCCTGCCTTTTTTTTCTTCCCTTTAAAAAACCCAAACAAAAACTAACAGAAATTTAAGGAAAATCCCACTGCCTATGCACGATTTTTCTTCAGAGTTTACACATTCACAATTTTTTCTTAGATCCTTTTAAAATATTTGCTATCAGTATCTGCTCTTGCTCAGATTCTTATAGAAGTGTATGTATTTGGGGAGATGTTTTCAATGACCAGGAGGCATTTAGTGGAGTACTACATTAACTAAGCTTGAAAAGAGAATGTTGCCTGCTCTCTTAAACTTTGAGAAGCAGGATGCAGGCACTCTACTTCCCTTTGGCATGCTTGATTCAATTTCAAGTCACTATAAATGAGATTCTTACATGCCAAAAATGTACAGGACATCAGCATTATCTCAGGACATTCAGGCAGTTGACTACAGTTCATGGATCAGTATAAGCAAGAATATAAACATGTTTTTCAAATTTCTGTTAAATACATGTTGCCAGTAATTTAGAACTGGAGGTGCATAACATTTCAATTTATTGATCTCTGGGTAATTATCTGCTCTGAGTTTCCCATGTTTGTTTTACCCAGACTTTTTGTCCTAATGATGCAACAATGTTCCAATCAGAAAAACTTACACCATAGAAAATTATACCTAAACAATTCTTTTTGTTCTAAAATTCATGAGGGTCACGGATTAATAGATTACAGTGTGAAACATTTTTATATGTGTATTTGACACACTAGATGGAAGGTAAAATAACATTATTTTGAAAAATACTGACTGGAACAAACCAAATTTAACTGATGGATTGGCGAATTTATTTTTTAACTAGTGTGTCAAAATGAAATAAAGAAAAAGAAAAGTAGATGATGTTTTCTTGCTTGGGTCTTTGAAAGTCTATATGTAATTACAATTCCAGCACAATCTAAATCTCTAGAGCAAGAAGTACCTATTTTTTTGTCACTTAGCAAAATGTTTTTCCACCAAATAACATTTTAGTCTAGAGGAAGGGTTTTCTTCGGTTTTATACGTGGCTAAATGAAATATCCAAAAGCTGAGCACATGTGCTTATAAGATTCTTGAAATTGCTTAAGGAGCAAGATTTACACTGTACAAATTCACTTCAAGTTACCCAAACCTGCAGTAATTTTTCCTCAAACAAGTGCCCAAACCACCCAGCAGAGCCCATGTCCTCTCTACAATTTTGCTGAAGCCAGAGCACTGCAGCCACTGCCACAGACAAAAGGATCCTGGGGCCAGAGGGATCATGAGCCTCTTCCACCACTTCATTTCTACATCTCTTGGCTAGGAGGAGCAGATCAACATTCCTGATGCTGGTACCAGATTTACACCCAAGAGTAAGTTGTCACTGTCTCAAAACAAAAAAAATAAAAATTAAGTATTAACACAAGGAGGAGCAGATTCCAGGCCTGCCCCTTCTTTGGTGCATCCTCCACTGTTTTTCCCTTTGAACAAAATAAATTCAGGATTGAAGCATTTTCACAGAACATTCTTATTTTCGTGAAACAGTGTTTTTGGATGAAAAGCTGCTCCACAGGAGGGTTTTCTCCCTGCCATCTGCAGTGAAGAGCAAGTTGCTATATCAACACAGAGATACAATCAGGAGCAGAAGGGAAAAGTCCTGACAGACTACAGGGCCCTGATGTTATAATATTGTTGTAACCTTTTCACGTGTGCAAGCATTGGTGAATTTAGAGCACTTCTGGGAATTCCCAGTTGCAGAATTTCAGGGCTAAGATCCCATCTTACAGGTGCTAAGTAGTGACTTGTAAAGGTAATGTGAAACAAGAAAAGGAGAGAAAGAGTTAAAATGCACACACTGTAAGCTCAGCTTTGAGCCTCTTTGTATTCTGTAAAAGTTTAAAAAAAAGCAAACAATTGCAGAGAGCAGCTGATGGGCAATCAAGTTTTAAAGCCTAATAGGCTCTGCAGTCTGTTGCTAGAAATACATTTGGACACACATGTCACTCCTCAGTCTGGGCACAGTCACTGGTGAGAGGCATGTGAATAAAATTAAGGAACTTGGAAAATGAGAAGGGAACAGCTCCTTTGCAATAATAGGTACACTGGGATGTACAGAATATTTTTTTATAAAGGAGGCCAAAAGACTTTACTTTTTTATTAACTGGAGGCATAAAATAATCAAAAAAGGCCTAAAGGAATTACATGTGCAATTGCTATTGACTTCAAGGAGAGTTAAATGCTGCTTTGCTTAGGTTCTTGGAAAATATTTTTGGGCTTTATTTCCAATTGTTCTATTGCAACTCAATTAATTTAACGCATGAAGAGCAGCCAGTGAGAAAATCAGTCATGTCACCTATGAGGAGCAATGGAAGGTAATTCTGAACATTTATTCTGAAGACAGTCTGATCCCCAAGCAAAAGATAATAATGATCATATCCTGAAAAAGAAGTGAGAATTTCAATCCAATAAAATAGTTTCTGATGGAATATTTTACAAGATATATTCAAAGGATATTTGAAATCCCAAAGCTGTGGAAAACAATGGCAGCAATCCCACTGGCTTTAGCAAGCTGACAATTTCAGTCAAGATCTTTAACTTGGGGTCCAAGTTAATGAGATATCTTAACTCTTGTGATCACAGGCCAGTTTTTGAGTGATTCAATTATTTGCTAAACCTGAACTTCTTCAATCTCTTCTTCAAATACATAGCTTACAATGTATATTTCAAGAATATGTGTAGGGCAGATGGACAGATGACATTTTCACTATAAAGAAATTAATCAGAACTCAGAGTCAATTGAGCTGAAACCTTTTCATTGGGGATGAAGAAAATGAATATCAGCTATATGTTTATATTTCTAAATTTACTACATTTGGCTCAGAGGGAGGGTTTTTATGAGCTTCACAGCCTATCTAAACCCAGAAAATACAGAAAGTCTCTCCAAGAAGTTTTTCTAAATGTCACAACATTTTCCACACAATTCTAGGAGAACAGATTAATTCGATCTTTACAAAGTTACTGGAATTCCTATAGGAAAAAATCCTGACCAGATTTTCTACTGCTGTATGTTAACTTATCTGCATTGATTTTGCTGACATTTTACCTCTTTGCACCAGGTCTTCCCCAAATTCCTTTTTAAAATTCCTTTGATTTGCACATGATTTGCCTTTTCCTTATAGGCTCATGAACCCAAGAATCCTGAAGCATATTCCGATAAGATTATATTTCTTGTTTAAAACATGCAGATCAGTTCATGATGCAAATTCCCTGTGAAACTTCCAATTTAAAAGGAAAATTTGTAAATAAAATGATCATCTGGTTGTCTACAGTGTATTTGTTTCTATTCTTACAACATTACAGAAAGACTCAGATAAAGATGTCTTGTTAAAACAATTCTGTTTTCAATAACTAATCGTAACAGCTTTGTGGTTTGAATAATCTCCCGCTTAGTGGGTGTTACTTTATCAGTTTACAGATGAACATGAAAGAGCCAACAAGCAATCACTGAGATCATGGTTGTGTTGACAGTGACTGTATGGATTTACTTCTGCAGAAAATAAAGGGAAATATGAAAGAAGAAATTTACGAGTCTCATCTTGGTCTGAAACAAAAAAGCCTTGTGTGCAGCACAGCAAAAAACATCATGGTTTACAGCAATGTCACAGGGGAACACCCACAGCAGAGGACACCAACACAGCCCAGGCTTCTGCTGATACCAACCGTTCATATTAGTATTAGTTCACCAACAGGAATTCCTGAGTGAGAATTGTATTTCTTAACTGGAAGTTTACACTCTTAATATGTGCAACATGCTTTTCTCACCACGTTTTGAAATGCCATGGTGGTGGAGGTTTAGTTCAAAGCTTTACTTGTAGCTACGCTTTGATTTTGCAAATTTGTTGTTGTGGGTTATTTTTAGGATTTTTTTTCTCCTTTACTGATCTTCTATCACACTTTTATTTATTTTTCCAAAGGGTATCAAAGTTGGAGTCGTTGGAGGCTTATGGGCGTGGTTATGTAGGGCCCCGAGGACCATGAATTTTGTGTCATCCTAAGGATGTCTGAACTACAGGCTGTCTTTATGTAAGATGAATTCATGATCCAAGACACGAGGCTAATTTAATTGGGTGTAAATTACAGATGATGAAGTTCCTGTTTGCTTCCTCTTACACTACAGCTTGTATAAGCAGGGATGATGTACAGATTGTACTTTGAGACATTCAACACTTAAGCGGTCAAGGTCCTGAGTGCCTGCTTTAACTAAACCTTTCTTGAGAAAGGAGTTGGATCTGATAACTCTAGAGGTTCCTTCTGGCCTAGCCTAGTTCTAGAATTCAGATTCATCTCTATATTCTATGATTAGAAGAATTAATTTGCTATACCACAAACAAGAATTTGCAGGTTTCTTTTTTTTTATTCTAAAATATTTTTTTGAATAGTTAATATTTTTAGACTTACTTGCTTATATGGAAATGAATGCTCAATTTTGCTTCTGTTCAGAACTTTTTTTTTTTTAATACCAGTTTTGATGGTTAAAAATGCTAGTTTCCAGTTTTCCATAAGCAAATACAGGGTCCAGGACATAATTTCTTTTTTGCAATAGTGCTTTAAAGCAAGTATCTGGAACAAAAGGTGTTTTATAACCACTGGAAAATTTACAGTAACGCATTTCAGGTTTGTGATAAGCATTACTTGCTCATTAAGGAGAATCAAGGTTAAATCCTTCAGGAAATGCTGTGGAGCTGTATATTTTTAAAATATCCCTTAATAAAACCACAGAAATGTTCTATGTTTCACAAAATATTTATTGCATGCCATTAGCTGAAAACAACACCATCAAAGCTGTGGGAAAGAGGTATATGAGAATACCAACAGCAATATGAAATTATCTCGCTTGCAAGGTTTTCATTTTCAAATCCACCATAACATAACAAAATTCAGAGTGCAAATCCAACAACTGTGAATCAGTGGTTCAAAATCTTGCTTTTCACTCTGGAGTTAAGCTAGGTAAAGAGCAAGAATAAAAGGATGAACCACTCCTGTTCCTTACAATTCTTGTTAAACACATCTACGGATTACCAGTTACATAATACAACCAAGCGTGTCCTTCAGGCTTTTATCATTTTATCTTGGAAAATATGTGAAAATGTTTCATGTGATTAAAAATTAAAAACAAGTTAAATATCTCAAGCATTACTGTTACCACGAAACTCCCATAAGCAGCATTAATTACTGAAAGGATTAGAAATGTAGAAAATGACATTTTTAAAGCTGTGAGCAGCAGTGTCTATTCTTCAGAAAATACCATTTTTCATGACATACATTACTTTCTCTTAAGATTGGGTAGGAAGGGACTAAGTTCATCTTGTTCTAAGCTCCCTGCCCTGGGCAGAGCCATCTACCAGACCAGGTTTCTCAAAGCCCCACTGTATCTGCCTTGAACACTTTCAGGAATGGGATAAACACAGCTTACCTGGAGGACCTGTTCCAGTGCCTCACCACCCTAATATCCAGTCTGAACGTACTCTCTTTCAGTTTAAAGCCATTCCTCTACAATGACAGCAGCAATAACAAGTGCCAGCTCTAAGGTTTGGGGATTTTCATGTATTTTGGTTCACAACAGTCTACAAGGAAATATTTATTGGGCTGGATCTCCTGATCACACAGCCCCATTCATTTACTCTCCAAGTTTATAATTTCTGTGTGCAAGGCACAAACCACAGAGTCCCATTATACCAGGTGTAAGGCAATGGGGAATCTTCATAGAAAGCTTTGTGAGAACAGTTGAGGCAAGAGATCTATAGTGTATTGTTTATGGCCTTCTGAAGATCGTAAAAATTATTTTGTTGTTGATTATTCTGACAAAAAAGGACATGATGGTAAAGTCAAGTTTCTGCTCCCATAAGGGCTGACTTTCTTCTATCCACCAGTGGCAGAAAAAGTACAACATTGCCATCTACATTTGAACACAGTCGCTCATGAAATACTGTCATCTTTATTCAGCCTTTAGTTCAATGTCTTCATCTTCCCCACTGCGTCAGAGTTCCCTTGATGATATTTCTTTATAGTTGGGCCATCTCTACACATTGGAAAGACTTCAATGGGTGCAATATCATGCCCTTCAAGATTTACATTTGAAATAGTTTAAGATTAAAGGAAACTTATTTAACTAAGTATGTAACTGAAGACAAGGGATTTTGAGCACAGCAGGCAGTGTGGGAGGGTAGAAGACTGCAAATGAGTAAGTGATATTGGGAACATTTCTGTGCTTTTCATATCTCCACTTAACATAAGAATAACTGATAGAGAGGAAAGAGAAATCATGTCATGTATTGGATGCTTTCCAGACAAGTGAAGGAAAAGTCTAAAACACATTAACTGGAATTAGTGGAAACATGTTGAGTCTGAATTTCTAAAAGAGTACGATCCTGGTTGGGAAACACATGTTTGAGGATTCCAGCTTGAGGAGAAGGAGAGAAATACAGCTTGGAACTCACTGTCCCACATTTCTCTTCATCAGTTATTCACACCTGTGTGTAATATGAGTCAAGCACTGCTATCAGCTCCAGTGAGCCACACTGATAAATACAGACCTGCTGATAAAGTCCTCTGTTGGTCCTAACAGCATCCATGAACACCAAATTCTGATCCGCTTGGTGCTTAAAGCCTTCTCCAGGCAGGTCGTTAACGACTGTAATTACTGAGCCTTGCCCTCCTAGCTTACAAACATTAATGTCATTGCTTGGCCAAATGCTATGGATCTTAATTGCTTAAATTGATGCTAATTGATCTTCAAATGAAATTGACCTGTGCCCAGGTCGCCAGCCATATGGCTCTGCAGGAAGTGGTTCTTCACTTGGCCTGGAATCCAACCCTCTCACGATTTCTGTCAAATCAAAAACATGGACAAATTTCAATTCATATTAGCATCGAGGGAACTTACTTTAGGGAAACCTTTGAAAATACTGTCTTCTCGTATGTAAAATGAGATGTCTCTTGAAATCCTTAAAATTACACACTGTAGAAGAAAGAAAACAATTTTAAAGGTATCAGCAGCTGAATAGGATAAATCCTTGCAATAAAATATTTTGTCAGACAAAAAAAGAGAGAATTGTTCCTAGCCTCAAAAAATGAATGTATTTGAGAATGAAAAGAAGACAATGGTGGGTTTTGGAGTATTTTTTTATGTGTGAACTTGTCCTTTTTTCCCAAAAAATTTATTTGGTTGCTAAATTATATTCTAAATCTCAATAAAAAAACAGTGTTTATTTCAAGTCATATAACTTTTTCCTTCAACACATTACTTTTTTAATATATTATGAAAGGAAAATTTGGTTTTGCCTTTTTTAGAGTTACACCAATCTCCTCAGCAATTTAACAAATGTGCTTGAAAACCCATCTGTTCCTACACTGATTATTCTATTGATACTGTTCGCTTCCATTACTTGAACATTAATTCAATCCATCCTACTTCATTACTAGGAAAATTCATTTAAAAGGAAATATAAGTAGCTATTACTTTTTTTTAACCTCAGGTTTACAAGAATTAAACAATATTCAACCCCAAGATTTTTATCTCAGTGTTGGTACAATTAGTAAATTTTTACATGAGTTGAAACCTAGCTGCTGACACAATAAAAAAGGCTACTACATTGTGTAAGTCTAGCCGAGAAGATTTGGGCCAAATTTTTATTTAGCGCCATTTGATATTGGGCCAAATTTTTGAGTCTCACCTGATACAGTTGTATTGGGTTCAGCACAGTTACAAATAATTATTCTCGAAGAAAGGGGTATCTTTACTATTTCATTGTACTGTTTCAGGACTATTTCATTGTGTGGAGTTGTTTAACAGGTTCAAACATAGACATGCATGTGTATGTTTATATTATTTATATTTATATTTGTATTTATATTTATATATGCAGGCATGAGCATGTGTGTCTTGGAGCATGAAGTATTGCATTATGTAGCTCAAATGTATCATGTCAGTGAGAAAACATTGCTGTCAATTACTTCATTCCGTGCTATGGAACATCCTTGTCATTCTTCCCCATCACTGAGATAGGCTTGAAACTGTGAGTTCAGAAGCAGAAGAAACAAAATATTGTATGTGTTACTGGAATCCCTGTAAGCCATCACTTTAAACTCTTACTTCAATATTGTTTGACAGTATTGATTTAAAGCAACAGGCTATGCAATGTCATGTCACATATCATCTGCACTTTTTGTAAGATGATAGAGTGTGGACATGTGTGTGTGTGTATCCTCTGTAGTTTATAAATCAGATTAAGTTCAGAAGAAGCAAGCATTAATTTCTGATGGCTGGCTTAAATTTAAAAAAACAACTGGATATCCAACAGTGAACACATTCCTGGTGAAAATATCAGTGAGTTATTAAACTATAAATTTAATCTTAAAATTCTATGCTTCTAGTAATGAATACCAGCTTGTTGTGAGCTTTCTGTACTGTTCATAAAATTCTGATCAGTAAAATGAACACTTGGAAGTACTGGCTCTTGCTGACAATGGAAAACAGAGGTGTTAAATATAAATCACGGTACAATGAAATCATGAAAAGTAAAGTAAGATTTTTTCCATAAAAACATTATAGAGCCATTTAATAACAGAACCGGCTCACAGCATATAATCACATTTTAACAGCTGTTGCCAAATTAGGTAAAAGCTCTGATAGAAAATTTGTTAATTATATGATTTAGGCCTCACAGGCAGCCTGAATCAGTCAGAAATGGAGAGGAGCACTGATTCGAGATGATCCTATTGTTATTGTTTTTATTACAATAACAAATAGTTTTCACATGCCTCAAGCTTGGGAAATGCTGCAAGACTACTGCTGGGTAGTACAGAGTAGAAATGACTTAAACTGGAAGAGACAAAAGTAGGACAAAGCATCATCCTTTTTTTATAAGATGCAGAGAGCTTAAGGAAGACATTTTCTAGGACACTCAGAATCACAGAATCCCTCAACCGCATGTCCCTGGTTTCTCCGTAGTGAAGAGGAAGAAATAACCCCTGTAGGCAATTCATTCCTTTCTACGTTAGGCCTTTAGTTCCTAAGGGTGGATGCCTTGGGGTGTGGGGGTGCTGAGCCTGCCCCATGGCTCACCCTGCATTGCTCTGCTAAATGACTGCGTGGCTCAGGCAGGGTCTGAGTGGTGCACCTGTGTCACAAACTGCTGCACGAGGCTTCCAGTCCACTTCCTCCTCTCTGAGATGTCCTGCCCTCTGGTCTAGGATACCACCTCAGGCAAGAATCAGTTTTCTTCTGAAATATTTTCACCTCCTGTGAAGTACTCAAGTGTGTACTAAACTAGAGAATTAAATCTGTCTCTCAAGAAAGTGTGGCAGTCACCTGCAGTACAGTTATTTTCTCTTCTCTCTTAGATGTTATTTTTAGTCAAGTTTCAACAAGAGCTACACCTCAGTGAGTTTCATTGTTTGAAGATTTAGACAGTGAAGGCATGTTTTGTAGGTTCAAATCCCTTAAGTCAGATTTGAATTTGAGCTATCTAATCTAATGTCAGAGCACTCGGTGTGCTGAGTTATTTATTATGAAGGGAAAGTGGTTTGTTTTCTTTTTGAATGGAAGGATTTACTACTTAAATAATCCTTATCTTCTCCTGAGGGTTTCCGTCTTGACTATCGGCACTTATTCACTCAAAGTTCTGGCTTTCCTGAATTCTGTTTTCAGGTGCTTATTTTTTGCTCCTCATTGTGTGGGAAGCTGATGTTACTGTTCCAGAGGCTGTGAATTCCACTTGGAGGTCATACGTGTAAAATATAGCACCTCTATTACCTGAGCACCCTTAATATGCCCTATTATCTGAATCCCCTAGTTTGTGGCTACTTACTATGGCCTGCAGGAAATAATAAAACTCCTCCAAGACATTACACTCTTACTCTGGTCTCTGAAGTCTCCTTCTGCTTGGGAATGAAAAGCATCAAATTTTCATTGGATGATCTGGGTCTTATTCACATTTTGTCTTTCAAAGTACAGCCACACAAAAGTGAGTTTGTCAGTTGTAGAACACCACCCTCCCCACCCCTTATTTAATGTGTAACTCTGAGAGTTGGGGTTTTTTTCCTGAAATGAATAATTAATCTATTCTTTCACAATACCTATAGTAATACAAATCCATTGTATTACTCTCTAGAAGAACAATTGACGTGACCCAGATATTACAAGATGTCTGTCTTTCCTGTGGAAACAGCTGTATTTTGCATGGAAGTACAAATTAGGTCAAAACAAAAGAAAACAATATTTTTTTAAACAGTTACAGAAATCACCTGAACAAAAACAGCTCTGAGTTCTACTCGTTTTTCTAGTTAATAATTCCCTGGTTTATATTAACTAGCTTGTAGAGCAAGACCTAGAAGTAAACCAGGTCACTGTCTTGAGCCCAGCTAATGTTTAATTATTCTGCATAAAGTGGAGCAGTTTTGACTGAAAAAAGTGTGGGGCAAGTTAAGTTAAAATTCCTTATAGCTGAAAAGGGAGGCAGCCTTTCTACCTCCCTCACGTGTCCTAACCCCTGGGCTATGTATTAATAGCAGAACCTGGGAATGCAAAATCTTCATCAATACCTTGTGCAGAAGCTCACATTCCAAGCACACTGAAGAACACCAAGTGGATTCAACCCTACTGGGCAGGAAGTTTTTGTGTGTGCATTTGAACATGGGAGAGCTGAGAGGACAAAAGAAGTTGAGGCAGATTCTTAGGGGGAACTGAAGATGACAGTAAAATACCACGCTAAAAAGAAGGAAATGGACCTGCAGTACTCACAAATTTAGGAGCAGTTGAAAAGGTGGTCCATGAAAAACTCAATTTTCATTTTAGTATCTAAAGAGGCAGATCTATAAATCTCTTCATGAATGCAGCCAAGAACCCTTTTTCAATGAAAACTGGTCAAAGTACCTAAGCAACTCTGCAAAGTGGTTAGGAAGCTCCCAAATCATGGATCTGCTTTCAGAAACATCTTTCTTAGGCTCTTTTTAAGGACAGTTCGGCAACACCAAGAATTAAAGTCAGATTGTTTTAATCTGTGTCTAGTGTACTAACTATAACAGCAGCCTGTTCTCAGAGCTTGAAGTTCACAAATGAAGGTATAAATCAGCAGCAAGCCTCTGGACAGTTGCCAGTGTAAACCAGAGCTCAGTGTAAGACAGAAGAGAATCAGGCAGTAAAAAGTGTATTATTCCTCTCCATTTTTCCATTTTTATCTCTTCAACTTTAATCCTCTTTGAAGGTATATGAAAACAATTATATTATCTTTGTAAAAGAAAAAAAAAAAAGGCTTACTCTGTCACCTCAGTGCTTTATTATTTCACTCTATTTCTCTAGATAAGAAAATCTGATTTTTTACCATTAGCACCAGCGCTAATGGAAAAATGTTTAAAACACATTTTCCTTCCAAGAAGAAACGTCAAAGCTTTTCAGACCTTTTCTTTCTCCTTCCTGCTGGTTCTGCTTATGCTATAGTGCTCCACCTATTCGTGGTGGCATGACTTGGAGAAGCCCACATGTGTTATGACTACCCGACATGAGACTATGTTCTGCTTCTCTGTTCTCCAAGTTATCACTTAGAAACTCCTATATATATCTGTTGTCTGCTATATTTGATTAATTGGATTGGTCGCCTGATTAAAGACTGTTTTGCAGGATCAAGTTCTTGCTATGTGATAAAGAAAAAAATAATACGAGGAAATTTTAATTTTTATTCTTAACAGTTCTGATTTTATATATTATATATATATAATGTTTATATATATATATATATATATAATAGTATATATATGTGTGTGTGTGTGTGTAAATTGAACAAAATCTGTGGGAACTGGTGCTATTCTCCATGGGCAAGAAAATCTGGGAGATGGTGTAGTTGAAACTTTCAGTATTAAGAAAGGGAGTGAAAATATAAAGCAACCTCAAAGGGTGGGCTTTTGTTATTACTACTTAAAGGGGAAAACTAAGGGACTAAATTGAAATATTAGGTAAGAATGAGCAAACAGGGACTTGGGCAGGGTTGCTTCACTCTCAGAGAAAGAGACATATGGAATAAGTTACTAGGGAAGGTAACTGAAGTACAGTCTCACAGAGATAAAGGGATACCTAAATCTGTTTCTGGAAGGGAGGATTGAAGAATAGGGTGAAAAAAGCAAGTAGGGTGGATTAAGCTAAACTGCGCCAGGACAGGCATGTCAGCACATATGAACCTTTTCTCTCTCTGCAATTCTGCTCTTTTATTTGCTTTTTTTTGTTTTATCAGCTCATAATATCAACCTCATAATGTCATTTTAACTCTTTCACATCTACAAAATTCTTCTGTGCTATTCCATACCCAGTGCCTCACTGAATTCTGCCTGGAGCATTCAGACACACGGGACCAGTATAATAATGTGTTCTTGGTATGCAAGAAGTGTGAAGCAAGTGACAGACAACTAAGGTGAGATTCTTCTCAACTAAATACAGAATAAGCATGTGCTGCTGAACAGATGCTCTCTTTAGAGTAACTGGTCAGAAAAAGGAATATCTTAGCAATCCATCTGAAATATTTCAGTAGATGAGATAAATTAGGCCACAAGAATTTCTGTTTTTCTTCACTGAATATAAATAGAGCATAGGAAAATTAACAAACACAGAAATCCAAATCTCAGAGGCCTACAGTTCACATGAATTGACACCACTCTCAATGCTGTGTCAAGAAGCAAATCCATTTCTACCTGAGTTATCTAAGGCCATTTCAGCAACTCTGATAGGGACTGTAATTCAGAGACACCTGAGCAAAAGGATGTGCCTTGAACCCAGCCCAGGAAGTCAGCATAAAGCTGCTCCAACTTAGAAGCAGAGTCTGATGACTTTGGTCTGTTAAGTCTGTTATAACATCTCTATTTCGTTTTGAGAAGAATAATTTCTCCGTGTAACACTCCATTGGGATGTGTAGATGTAACCTGCCACAGAAATTCCACCCTTTCACAAGAAATGGGTAATGCAAAGAAATGGATAATGAAGTCCAGGTTGGATAAGGTCTTGAGCAGCCTGGTCTAAAGGTAGCTGTCCTTGCCTTCGTCAGGCAGGCTGGGACTAGATGACCTTAAGGTCCATTCCAACCCCATAACACTCTATGTTTCCATGAAATAATGTCTGATACTCTCCCATGATTGTTTTTGAAGCAGTTTGACTTTATACAAAACTCTTAAATACCCCAGAGAGGGATTACAGTCACCTACTTGGGTCACACTGCCAGAAGATGGGGCATATGGACACAGCACTAGCGGAAGAGAAGGAGAAACACTTCTTTCAACAACACATTTGTCTGTAGATAGAACCAACTTCAAAAGGAGAATTGTCTCAGCTGTTTATCAGATAATTTTTATGTCTGAACTAGTTATCCTCAGGGCTGCAGGAATTACAGATCATGAATCCTTCAAGACATCCCATTTTCACTGTTGAAGAGTCCTCTCCACGGGTGTGTTGGAAATCCCTAGTATAGATGAGATAGAGGAGGAAATTGAGCTTTTCTTTTCTAGATTCCAAGTGATAGTCTTACACACTGGACAGCTGAGTTACAGAAAAAGGAATAAACGAATCCATCCTGAACATGTGTCTTGTCCAAATATTTTCTATATTTTGCATTCAACTGAAAGTGCTTGGGGTTAAAAGCCTAGACATATACAAGTTTGTTTGTTTGTGGTTTTTTTGGGTTTTTTTTTAACTGATAAATGCTTTTTCTGAAGATTAAATACTGATTTGGAAAATAAAATACAGGTCTTTAGAACAAACTTAATCTTGTAATAATTGTGATGGCATAATGATGCTAATAGGAATACTGTGGGCAATGTTTTTAACTGAGCACCATGAAAAACTGTGCATGATGCAAAACTTAATCAAGGAACTTATCATTCTCCTTTTTCTACTGGTGTTTCCCACTCCTGCTGAGAGAAAAAGCAAGTCACAAAAAAAAATTCTAGTAAAAATATGATGGAAAATTATCAACCTATTTTTTAATACGATGAAGTATATAACTTCATAAGTTGTTCATATCCACTGTTGCACTGTCACAATTTTTATAATTCTATTTACTGTATTACATTACTACATACGAAGAACTTTAAATAGTTCTTTAAAATACCACTGAAATCACTGCAATATTATGGACGTATTTCAAATAGATTTGTGACAATTAAGATTGTCGTCCAAATATCTCTCACCTCAAAATCCTGCTGGATCACACATGTAGTATTGCTACTTTTTTTAGAGGCCTGTTTTGATTCAACATGTGCCACTGTGTTCTTTCATTGTTTGGAGAAACTAATGAATGGTATGAAATGATTATGTTCTGTCATTTTTCCTACTCTTCCCATATTCTGTTGCGCAATCACTGCCATGCTCTTGCTAAGAACCTTGGCTGCATTCCACTCAGAGTTCTTTCTTAATGACTTCATCTGTAGGACTACAAAGATTCATAATCAGTTCCTATCCAAGCGCTGAAATTAATTTTGTGGAAATCCATCTCTGTATGTTACAATGCTGGCTATTGAAGCAATCTTGAAAGCAGACACCATGTGGGGGGAAGGAAGGAGGGGAGCAGGGAGAGAAAAAAAGAAAAGAAAGAAAACTTTGGCCCCAGCTCACAGAAATCAAGCTGTGTTCTGTGACACTCAAAAAAAAGAGAGCGGTCTCCTCCCCACCAGAAGTCACGCAACAGAACAGATACCCTCACCAAGCTGCTGTCTGTGCAGTTCTCTCTTTCCTTACCTCAGAGGAGAGAAGAGATGCCTCTCTTGAGAATATGAACAGGTGGAAAGGTTTCTATTCACAAAAGAATCTCTGAAGGCTACCACAGGCTTAAATGTCTACTGGGATGTCTCAGTGATTTTAATGTCAAAATTCTGTACCTTGTTCAGTCAATAGAGAGTTCTGAAAAGTCTTAAATTAGGTACACATAGTAAGTTTTTAAACTCTTTCACCTCTTCAAGGTGGTATCTCAAGTCTCTGAATAGGATGTGTCAAAACTTCTGTGTGTCTTAGCAATCATAGCAGACCATCTGAATATGCTGAATATATAAACTAGCAGTGGTTTACAAGACATGAGTGTAGATTTGATCTTCTTTCTCTATTTTCTTACATCAGTACACTAGAAAAACATCTGAAAGTGCCTCTGTGCAAGATTTCTTATCATTTCAAAGTCATTTTTAGTAACAGCTGTTTGGGTAACAGTGATTCTGGTTAATCCATGACTTCTACAGCTGTGGGAAGAAACAGGGAATATGAAAGAGCACAAGGTGCAAGTCAATATTGACCACTGAGCATGAGAATGATGCCTTGGTCAGCTGAGGCTTAATTTAAACTGAGATACGCGGAATTTCCCATTACAACTGGATGAAAACGCTGATGTTGTGCAGATGGTACTGAAAACAAAAAGGGAGGGACAGTCATGGGAGCCTATTGTTTAATTTAAGGCCCTGTTGTTACCTCCAGGATTGGTGTTGTATGCACAGTGAGTCTGCGTGTGGCTCCCTGCACACTTCCCTGCTTATTTCTCCGACTGCTGTTGACACTTCAAGTCTGTGTTTGGCAAAAACTCGGGGTCAAACGTCAATCTTATAAACACATGCACACAAGTAGAGACGAACAACTGGACTTGGCTTACAGCCTTATTGACTTGGAATATGGTGGGTTCAGGATACAAACAAGAGCCTTGCCTTAGTAAATGCTACAAAGGACAGCATCTTCCAACTCTGCCCCTTTCCATAGCTAAAATGAGCAATGGATACAAGACAAAAAATATGTTGTCATTCATAGCAAAGGCTCGGTCAGCCAGAAAACATTTAATGTCAGAGAAGTCGTAGTTTGCCTAAGAAATCATATCATCAAACTTTAATACAGAAGTGATCATGTCTTTTTAAGTGACTTTTTTTTTTAGTGACACTTTTTTTTAGTGTCAGAGAAGTCGCAGTTTACCTAAGAAATCATATCATCAAACTTTAATACAGAAGTGATCATGTCTTTTTAAAAACTTCATTCCTCATGAAACTGTGCCGGATGCTGACATTGTCTGCTGGCGTCCGACTGACACACTGCAGTAGTAATAAATGGGGCACTGTATGTCTAAGCTCCCTAGCTGAGATATGACATTAACTCTTGACCCTCAAATGAAAAGAAAACTCAGTATCTCCTGTTACTATTATAAATGTTGACTTTAGTATTCATTATTAAAGAACACATTTCAGTCTCATTCCACGCTGCATCACGCGATGTATGGATCTATAGCAGTTTTCACTGGTACTGTTTCTTTTCACTTTGTCTGCATCTGATAAGCCAGAAACCTTGGGGACTGAACCAAAACACAAGCATTACTGAAGAAACAGGCCTGGGAGATTTCCTGCTTCATCTCATGACACCATGCTTATGTAATGCTATAGAGTAATACAGCCTTTATTTTATGGCATATGAAAATGTGAATGCATATCATTACCTTCTTATATTCCATGCATAGAGTATGCACAAACCCCACATGGAAGTAACACATTGGTTGGTATGTCTTAGGCCTTCTTCTGGGCCACTTCATAATCAGGATGAACTGTTGTAGTTTCCAGTGATGGACTTCAACTTAAATCACAGAAAATTTGGCTTTTCTGATCCGCAGTCCCTTATCTCACTCTCTAACACATAAGCCAAAAATATGCTTATTAGTTATAGCAGTCAGAGGCAAACAGTTGCATATTTCTTTCAAAAGTACCCACTCTGAAATCTGGAGAAGAAAATATGCTGAAATTTGACCAGCCCCTGTTACTTCATGGCAGAGCATTAGCAGTTTAATCCACGAATTGCACAATTACAGGAATTATTATGGGAGGTCTGTTTTTCAGTCTTCCTTGTCTGACAAATAGACAACAAGGACATTAATTTTCTTATGAGTGGAATGGATGTAAAAATTTGGAACTGAAAGGGTGTGTTCCAGCAACCAACTTGAAAATGTTAATTTTTCAGTTTAGAATTCCATTTTTCTGAATGACTTCATCATGGATGCCAGGGACTGTCTGGCTGCTGACTCATGACTGCTGTCCTTGGTGGCATTGCAGAGAAAGAGGCTAGAGTAGCTATAGGATTAGTCATATATTTAAATTATGCCCAGGTTTTTATTGTCCCTTAATTATTGCCATCTAATCAGAGATGAGACCTGAATACAGTCTGGTTTCTACTGAACAAATTTTTGAATGACCATAGCTGAAATTTTCAGCCGAGGCCAGACTTTCAATACTTTGATCATCTCCCTGTTGCAGGTGGAACTCCAGAAGAGCCTATGAAACACAGAGATCAATTTTTATTCTGTCACCAAAGGGACATCTTTAACAGTCTCGGACCGAGCAGGGTGAAAAGTTTAGCCATTGGAATACACTCATTTTGCTGTGACACACTCATCTTGGTACCACAAAAGCAGGCCAATCCTTGTGTACTAATCAGGATGGAAATGCAACATGCCTGAAAGTAACCTTTTCTATAATATATATTGACTTATTTTCCTTCCTAAGAATATAGACAGATTCTTCTAGTTCATTATGCTTATTTGTAACAAGCTGATCCATGGGAACCACACCAGACTAGGGCCAGGACACAGAAATGCATTCAGGCTGAAAAAAACTGATGATGATCCCGGAGAGGTAAATTCTTAGAATCATATTCCATTCTTTAACATCCTTGCCGAGAGAATTTCTATGCAACCAGCATTGCCCATGTTTGGGGTTCTTTCCTGTGTATGCTTGAAAAAAATGACAATACACAAGCAGAAATTTATCAGTGTCACTGAGCCAGATTGCTGCCTTTCTAACCAGGAATTAATCCTGCTAATATCAAAGGGCTGATGGATGTCTTCAACAGCAGTAAAGAGTTCAGAGCCTTGCCCACAGAAATAGGCTCTTAAATCAGAGCACGTTCTTATCTTTGAAGCTTGAGTAGCCATTGACTCTGGGGCTGTTCCTGATCATCAGCTGAGAGCTATCTGGGTCTGCAGTTAGCCCTTACAATTACAATTCTCAGGAGTATTTCCCCTGCTGTCATCAAATCTGTCACAGATTACTCTTGTGGCCTTTATATGGCCATGGAGCTGGTAATTGCTCTCCAGCTGACTGCAGAGGCATGGGTGAAGATTGCTCCAATATGGGACAGAGCAGCTCAGCAGAATACTGCTCTGCTAAAGCACTGAACACCAAAGCAAAGCTAAAGCATTCCCTGACAGGGATTTTCTGGCCAGTGCACGCATGAAGACCACAGCTGGCCTGTCAGTCTGTTCACCTGAACCCCCACTTGCTTGTTACCAGCTCTTGCCTGTATCATGAATTCCTTAGTGAAGGGAATAATGTTCTTCCCTGCTTTATGCAGCTGACAAGTGCAGGGCTTTAAACACCACACAAATTCAAATGGTGAATGTGGGTGACAATTTGTGAATATATTGTTTTCCAGCACAACCACTGAGAGCAAAATTGTGGTAACTCGGACCTGTCACACACCACAGAGGGAAGGGTGTTCATTTTTTCATCATTGTACCTTTGCATGAACTTTACAGATTTAAAATGTCAGCCTTCAGAGTTATGTCCTCTACAGAAACCTTTCAATGTGTAATTTCACCTTTGCCAATGCAGTTTGGGAGTTTGTGAACTGGGGTCACTTTATTCTGCTGAGTACAGCTAAAAACCACAACAAAGTATTGGAGAGTTACTGCAGTCTTGCTCAATTATTTTGTATTTCTTGCAGCAAAGCACAGTGAATCATGCAAACACATTGTTTTGTTTTGCTTTGGAAGACACACTACTTACTGAATGATGTGTGCATAAAGTATGTTGGAAACCAGTACGTTATTCCATAATGGGACTCCATTTCTGATGGGAGCTTCTAGGGGGTGCACTAATACTCGTAATAAATAGCAGGAACAAACCCAGAATACAAGCTTGGCTACACCACTCATTGTAGAGTCACAAAAATATCTTAAGGGAGATGAAATACCTTCATGCATGTTCAGTGCTTTGCTTTCTCCTGTCACTGTGAGTTAATGACTCTTTCAGTTAGGAATTGGACTGAGTCCACCAATTCATGTCACAATACGATCTCCACATAACGATGGAGACAACCAAATGGCCATAAGATATTGGCTGACTTGTAACTGCTAATACAGAGATGAAGAGTCAGCATGCTCTTCATTCCAACTTGAAGGGTCTCATATATAAAAATGGAGATAAAAGTAGTAACCTAGTGTGTCCAGGTTTTTTTCTTCTGAAGGATTTTGTTTTTCTAATAGCTAAAACAATAACCAGCTTCAATTTGATTTACAAAAAAATTCATGCACAATAACCACATAAATTTGATATAATGGACTCCACAATGATTAATAAGCATTCAATATTTATGTGAGGTTTATTGCATATCACACCGTTAGAGTGAGGACTTGTTCTAATGAAGTCTATTTCCCCTGTCATTGTTGACTTTTTTTATACTAAAGACATTTAAATTCTGATTTTGAAAATCCTGTTTGCATCAGTAATGCCTAGATCTGAATGTTTTCCATATGAGGAAAGAGCAAATACATTAGGATTCTTAAGCTTGGGAAAAAGATGACTGATAGGGGGAAATGACAGAGGGCTTTAAGTCATAAAATGTATGCAGAACGTGAACAGAGTGAATATTCACTCCACCCCACAGCACAAGGATTAGCAGACATATAAGGAAAGCATTAAGGAGTAAGTTATACACCAAAGCAGAGCATTTTTTTCCACACAACATGTAATTACATTATAGAGCTCATAACCACAGGATTTCATGGAGGTAAAAAATACACATGGATGTAAAAAGAAACAAATTAATGGAGAGTAAATCAACTGGTGTTACCAAACATGATTTGCCAGAAAGAAATCTGGATCAGGAAGTTCTGAAACCACTGATTACTGGAAAATTTGCTAGACCAAGATATTTTTGTACATGAGTTTGTTTCTTTCCTCTTTGCCTACATGTCTGCTGCTGGGCAGCCTCAGGGAGAAGATGGGAGGTGTGGAGGACCTTGGTCTGATAGGCCTTCTCCCATCTACTCTGGATGCATGTCACCTCATCCATCAAACTCAGATACCTACTATGCAAATGCCTGCGTGAAAGTCCTTTTCATAGTCTGACAGGAGCAA
Organism: Melanocharis versteri; assembly: GCA_013397845.1. NCBI lineage: Eukaryota > Metazoa > Chordata > Aves > Passeriformes > Melanocharitidae > Melanocharis > Melanocharis versteri. The sequence continues at coordinate 656,797 of VZTG01007110.1, read as the reverse complement.
CAGACACTCCTGTAGTGCAGAAGTTTGGGCTGTTTCAGGCATCTGTATTAGGGAGGAGCAAAATGAACTGTAAACACATGTATTTCAACTCACCAATACTAAAGAAAATGTAGATGTCTATCTTAAACGAGGGCATCTATTATATAGGCTGGGTGAGATATGTGTGATGCCTGTTACTATGGCTCTGTGCAGAAGACAATCACAAGATTTTTTCTTCCAGCCCTCATATTTGTGCCTTATTTCATATTCAATCAATACAGTAAGTTACTAAAGAAAATTAAACAAAAAGGATCTGTCTCAACATGTTAGTCTTCATCAAAAGTATCATAAAGAGGAGTTTATAAGCTGACCCAATTTTTATAAAACATCTACATATGGTCTTCAGTCCCATTGAAATTATTAGATTTAAGAATGTGTTTAAGATCTTTGCTGAACTGGAACCAGAGTGAAATATGGTAGAATGAAAGCCACCAAAGTATCTGAGACATTGAAATATAGTTCAGTTCCATTAATAGCAAGTCTCTCTTTCAAGTAGAGCTGATGTGACAAAAGCGAAGCAAAATTACTCCAGTATATAAAAAGGGGTTCCTGTGTGCTGTTAAATTCTGATATAAATTATTAAATCCCACTGAGATATTTTAGATCAAAAGAACTTTGTACTTTCTTTATGTAGCCCCTTCTACAGAGAAAAGAAATTGCCAAATATCCTGCAAGGCAGATGTGAAAATATGATCTTTTAAAGCAATTGTGACTTTCTTGCTTTGCCATTTATTTTTTGTGCTGCATCCAAAAGCTCTTTGGATGTTCTACATCCAGTTAGAGACCTAATGTACAACACAAAAACCTAAGGTGTACTTCAGAAGTTGCCCCTGTAAATGCAGATCAGTACTTTGAAGTGAACTGGGGAGCTACCAAGAGACACTAACAGTCTTTTCAAATGACACTGGTACTTTTTCTAATTAAAATTTAACCATTTCCACATGTTCCTCTAAAAAGACATGCTGCAGTTTTAAAGATACAGTCCTGGATATACATTACGATCCTCAATTTCCCTGAAAACAATTTGATCTGCATGTTTAATTTCTCAGTGATACAGAAACAAAATTTTTTCAGAGGAAAAAGTATAAAATCATAGGATCATTAAAGTTGGAAAAGATCACAAAGACCATTAATCCAACCATTAACCCAGCACTGCTGTGTTCACTACTAAACCATGTCCCCAAGTGCCACATCCACACAGCTTTTGAACAGATCTAGAGATGGCAATTCCTCCACATCCCTGGGCAGCCTGTTCCAATGCTTGACCACTCCCTGAGTTAAGAAATTTTTCGTAATGTCCAATCTAAGCATCCTCTAGTGCAACTTCAGGCCATTTCCTCTTCTCCTGTCACTCGTTACCCAAGAGAAGAGAACAACCCCCGCGTGGCTACAACCTCCTTTCAGATAACTCTAGGGAGTGGAAAGTTTCCCCCTGAGCCTCCTCGTTTGGAATATTTTATTTTTTTGAATTAGCAACATTACGACTAAAAATTTTTATGCTTTCTGCTTAGTATAAGCCAAGGGTAAAAAAAAGATCTACTGGCACTGTGAATAGGGACACTCAGTTGACAACGTGGAATTTTGCCTTCTAATTTTCTTCAATTAGGATTTACTGGAAAACACAAATTAGGCCTTTAACTGAGGAAATGAAACCTGTGACTTCGTTTTTCTTAAGAAGCCCTAACCATCATATTACACAGCTAGAGCTCATTTCTTTTTTCCTAATTCACTCTTGGGGATGGTAAATCTTGTATCAATTTCCCCATTGGAGAGGTAGGAGGTGCCTCTTCCCTCCCCCATTAACCCTCTTGACATAAATTCTGGCTGTCATTCACACTCCTGGGAATGAGGAAATATGGGTCTGGTCCCCTCTGTCTAAGGAAGAGAAACCAGTTTCCTCACTTCCTGTGCGAGTGGTCTAAGTGGTACATTATTATACTAAAAGCCACCTCTGCAATTACTTACTGATCCAATGTCAGCACATTAGGGTTTGTCTCAAATGGATTTAGTGAGAGTCATCATCTTTCTGTGCATTAGAGGCACTTTAATGGGCCATAGGCAGCCAGTCAAAAGCTCAGATGGGGATGAACTTTTTGACTCTGTCTTGATTAGGTTTAGGTAGAAAGCAAACACAGAGGCATCAGCTCATTGGCCTGGGTGGTTCAAGCTATCCTGATCTGAGATGCTCTGAAGTTGCTGGACGTACACAAATACCTACCAAAAATATTTGTGCCCTTCCAGACTGGAAGAAAAACCCATACAGGATACCCAGACTTGTGAAAAGACTCCAGACATGTATGCTAATAAACCTGAAATAATATCTGAATTTCTCAGGCTAGGGCTGTTTCCAGCTAAACCTGAAGTAGAAGCAGACCTCAGAAGTCAAGTAGAGACTCACCATGGAAGTATGGGATTTGGAGGCATAAGTTTGTTCATATTGCAGTTTTCAGCATTTATAGTTCAGCTTCATTTTAACTCACGTATCCAAGAACGAATAAAAGATAAATTCCTTTGGGGATCTGAGCTTTACTTACCAAGCCAAGCACTACATTTGCCTTGCATTGCTCAGCTGCTATACTTGAAGAATACACTGAGGAAGAGATTGTCTATCAGGAGCAAAGTACCAGGTTATACATGTCTGTGCAGGGTTGATAGTTCACTGGAGAGTTATGGAGCCAAGATTCTGCCAAAATTTTCTTCTTGCTCTAGTTATTCTGAGCGTAGATTCACAGATCCAGAAGGTCATAAAGGGTCAAGGGACAACCTTAAACACAAGCTCCTTTATATTTGTCTACACTCCATAAACTCTAAACTTGCCTGATGACATCTGGCACATCTTACTCTTTTTTACTGTACAGAGGGTCTCTTCTCTCAATACTATATAAAATTACTAGTCTTGTTAAGCATGTGAATTTATAATGTCAGAAAATCATTCTTGCTTATCTGCATGTCTTCACCTAAATAATATTTTTAATAGTCAAGTCTTATATTTATTTGAGGCACTGAACTTGCAAAGCATAAAATGTCTGAACTGGGAACGTTGGCATTTCTGAGGTCAGCAGCAAAGATTGGTTTGCAAACCTAACTGAAGTTTTGATTTGCTTCAGTGCCATGCAACAGCTTGGCTTTTAAAGCATCAAATTGCTTTTTTAGTACATTTAATTAAACTTCTAAGACTGCTTGGCAAGCTTGAACTCCACTTGTTGCAATCAGCAGCATGGTGATTATTTATAATTTCATGAAGATTGCTTCCATCTGTACTTCAGTGCAATTAGGGAGTTTATTCATAATTCATTAATTTTAAAGACATGTACACAAAACATGATTCTGTGCTCCAACTTTATTTGTTACGATTTAATGACACTTAAGAATATTTGACAATTAACAATTTTAAACAAACTAATGATTTATAAAAGCAGAATCAAATTTAGCAGCCAGAGCGAGAATTCAGCCTTGTTGCTTTGGGTGATGTACATGTCTACATATAAGTAGAGCAATGCCTTTTTCAAGGCTAATTGTTACCTCTGTCCTTTTGTGCTGTGGATTTAAGACAGTTTCTGTGTGTCAGAAAGGAGGAATGCAGGAAAAGGGTAAGAAAGAAGAAAGCAATTCTTGCAACCTCTCAAGAATACCAATACTGGATAAAATTAGCAGGAAGAGCTGAAGAAATTGGATTTAGTGTAGTCTGGTATTTCCTGTGTTTTCTGATGGGTAACACCAACTGTGATGCAGAGATAATCCAGATTTACAATAAATTCTGTAGGCCAGGTTGGATGGGGCCCTGAGAAACCTGACCTGATGGATGGCATCCCTGACCAAAACAGGGGATTAAAACTGGATGATCTCTAAGGTGCCTTCCAACCCAAACCATTCTGTGATTCGGTGAAATATTGGTCAAGTTTAAATAAGAAATTTTTATAATACAGTCATGGATTTTAAAAAATCAACTTGAGATTTACATAATAACTAAAATATTACTTTTAATATCATCTCATATTTAGTGCAGTTTCTCTGTGGTCATCTTCAGGGAAATAAATCAGATGGAGTGCTAAATTTAAAGACTGAGCACTTCAGTCAGTATTCAAGTGAGTTACCAGAAAGCTAAATGTTAGCTGTTATAAGACATTGCACTTATGGTCCACGTTCTTGACTAGATGCTCATCTATCTGCTGGTAAAAGACTACATATAAACAGGATAAAAATATATCAGGCTCTTAAAGGGATGGGAAATTACTGAAATCAACTTTCATTTTGTCAGATTTTGCTCGCAGTGTCCTCTGGCATGCTGGTAAACCAGTGACATCAGCTAAATCCTTCTTTTCCCTCACCTTGCAGAACTTCTAATTGCTTGGTTTGGAGCGCTACAGGACAATTTTGCAAGGGACTTAAAGTTTTGTGAATTTTCTTTAAAACTGATTGCAACCAAAGGGCAGGTTAGAAACCCACTTTGCTGAATCAGTGTCAGGACACAAATCAAGCTGCACATCAGGGTGAGCACCTAGAGAGAAACACAGCTGGTGACACTGAGCAAGCCCAGAGGCTTCAGAGAATCCCAGTTCAGCAGAAATAGGGTCAGTATAGACTGTCCAGCCTCAAATTTGAGAGATGGAGAAAAGATGCTCAACCTTTACCACCACTCCTTTCAACCTTACTAAAACTACAGTCTTCTACCATGGTGATGGTTACCACAGTATTTGCTCACACAAGCCTAGAAAGCTGAAAGCTCATCTTGGTGACTAGTTTGGAAGCTTGGGTTTAAATACATTACTTCTCATGTAATTAGTGCCTATCCCTGAGTCACATCTGTAAATTCTTAATTGTAGTGTTTCTTGTACGTGTTATATATTAACATGATTTACTCTGTGATCTTTCATCCCGAATTTCTTCAATATGGCTGAAACATGTCATTTGTTTCCATAGTATAGACTAACAGTACAAATGAAGTTCTTATGATCTCTCTATCTTATAAAACAGAATACCACGCATGTCAAAATATTTAAACATAATCAGACATGGGCCCTTACCCAAATCCAAATCATTGCTGAAGTTTTGGAAAGTATTAATGCTTTATCTCTCCAAAGCTCCAGAATCAGTCCAAATCTGTATCTGAACTCATCCCATCATGTACAGCTTTGAGTTTAATGTAACACAGACAAGGATAGTGAGATTATTTACTGGTATAAATCAAAATAGCAGTACAGACAGAACATGGTCTCAGAGCACACCTCACAAAAACTCAGATAAATTATTACGTGTCCAAGCCCACATTTTACACTGAGTAGCTGTTTCTGGGCTTGAAAAAAGTTCTTTGGCCACAGTTTCACACTAAAAATACATTGTGCAGTGATTCCTGTAGATTAAAAATGCAAAATAAAGATGCATAATGATTATTAAATATAAAATACATTTTTGGCACTTGAGTTTTATAAACTGATGGGTAATTTTGAGAAAATAAAAGAATACTGACATGGATCAATTCAGAAGCTAAAAAAATTGATTACAGAGATGGGCTGAAATACTTAAATATGCACAGTTTCTACAGATCACTGCAAAGTAAATTAAGCTTACTTTCCAATAGTTGTGAATCATTAAGTAAGTTCAAATTATTTTGTGTTGTATTAGAAGGTAATCCTTAGGGAATTTCAGTAGTTGTTTGAGAATTCAGATGAACAACAAATTCAGATGAACACTGTGACTTTGTAGTATGTCACCTGTGAAATTCCACCTGAGTCTTTAAAACTGACCTTGATTCATCATCAGTTAATGATATACTGCTGACAACGACTTCTCATTGGTACAACCCAAAAATAGATGATATATTCCAGTACAGTATCTATTTTTTGTTTTCTTTACTCTTTCAAACTCTCTGCCTGGCTCATACTTCAGTCATCCCTTGAGAGGTGCAGGTCAAACACGTGTTTCTCCTGTTTCCATACAACCACAGTTGCCTGTGAGCTGTAACACGTGGGTATAAAACCCAGGTGATACAACACTAAATGGCAGTCACTGTTTGGCACTGCGGTCAATGGGTCAAGGCACAATTTCTTTTCCATGTAATTTCTTGGCTGCCGCAATTGTATATTTTCTCTGGCTGCTACATAACCTGGACATACTGATTTAATGACTTTTCCCTAAGAGCAAGAGCCACTGTTATATTCAGAAAAATGGCTATATATTTAAAGTTTCCTTACATCAATATTATGACAGTACCCACATTGTTTTACAGCCCCATACTGACAAGCCATTAACTTTGTTTACATTAGACCGTGGCTTAAGTTGGAATTTGGAGTTGGATTTCAAATACCCCAATATCCACAGATGTTAGGAGAGGGGTCCTTGGCTTAGCTTACTGAGGAACAGTACAAAATTTGGATCTGGACCTAAGTGTGATTTTGAATTTATGCCAACCTTGAGGTGTTTTGCATCAGAAGCTTAAAACGCAGTTCTTCCAGAACAGGGGTGCTCTATTTAAAGGATGCTGGTTTTTAAGTCCAAATGACATTGCAGAGTGGGCAAATACCTGCTGAACAGTGGGAATTCTTACGATCTCATACCTCATTTTTCAGCCTGTTCTATGTATTTAGAAGAAAAACAATTTCTTTGACTTCAGTGAAATTTCTCTTGATACCCCATAATGTGACAAGAGTTGAAGACTCTATGGGAGATTTGGCTTCAGCTTCTGGTTCTGTCACAGAGACACTGTCAACCTACATCATGATGTCTACTCTCTTGATAGAAGAGTAAGAATTCTATTACAGCTCCCTACAGTTTGGTGAGGATTGACATTTGGATGGCGAATTGATCCTTGCCTGCAGAGACAAGTACTACAGAACAGGCCTGTATCGTGAGCATGTCTGCACTGTGAAATCAGCCAAAGGAACAGGCAGATCTTCATGTCCAGGGATTACTAGCTCAGACTGGTATTGCCTGCACACAGTTTGGCAGCTTTCAGACACAGGATGGTTTGAAATCTGCCTGTTCTGCTCAGGCTGAAGGCAGGCACAGCAGGCTTGGTTTGTCTGCGACTACCAGCCTGCTTTCAGTGAGCACCAAGAGTGACAGAAATACAGGATCATTTCTCTTTACCATGTTTCAGTCAAATAGCATAGTTAAAAAACACCAACCCAAACAAAAAAAATAAAATACCAAAGCTGCCACCACCAAAAATGACAAAAATTCATTCTGCAAGCTTCAAATCATATAAGAATCGAATCATACAAAGAATAGGATTTCACCATTTTCATCTTTTTTTTTTCATGTTATTGAAAAGGTGTCATTCAGTGACAACAGACAAGCATGTACTCACCTCAGAACAGACTCTTAACAAAGCAGTGAATTTCTTTCATGGAGACAATAAACAGACATGATTTGTATTTCTCACTTTGGAAAGCCGGTCCATCTGATGTCCGATGGCTCCACTTCAAAGACATCCCGCATGAACCTTTTTCCATGTGACTTCATGTGTGGTATTACAGAGATGAAGGGGCCAGCTCCTAAGAAGTGGGAAACAGTGCCTTGAAATTTACTCTGTAAGCAGAGATTTATGGAAGATCAGAAGACTTTATAAAGTAAATAATATACATTTCACAAATATATACAATGTACAGACTATTTACCAAGAAACTTGAAACGGCTGTCTTGGAAGAGTTCCAGTTTCTCAAGTAATCTGGTTATCAGGTTTTTAAAAAGATCCAACATGTATGACACTGACAAAAACGGACTAAATATATTTTTTCCAGAAGGAGCAGGGTGGTAATAGGAAATACCCCTTTTAAGGCAATTAACAAACACTCCTAAAACTGGCAAGTTGTTCCAAGTAAGTTAGGGGGGAACAAAAAAAAATCTAATTTGGAAATCTGCTTGCAATGCACACATGCATAAATCTATTTTAAGACAGGCCTGGGTAACGGATAGCAGTACAGAGACTCTAAAAACCCTTCTAAATTATCTATTTCAGGTCATTGCAGCAGCTGCTAACCTGTGCTGAGGGGTGCCAGAGCTGGGACCCTTCTTCTAACCAGTCCACACCTCTCAGGCAAAACAGCTTCTCTGCACAGGTTTTCCATTTCCTATTAAAAATTAAAGTAAAAAGTTGTGTGACAATAACAGTGTTGAGTCTACACTCTGTGTGCGTGTGTATTGACAATTCCTCTGGTTTTTCTATAGAGCTTTCCATGGTTATAGTTTAACCTGGATTATTATTACCTTTTTTTTAAATAAGATTTTAAGATCACACCAAATGTGCATTTTCTGATGAATTCAAATATACAGTTTTGTTAAAATAAGAGCTTATTTTCTGCACCTTAGCAATGATAAGAAAAAGGGAAAAGGCATAAGGGACTGAAAAGGCTGGAAAGGAAATGGAAGATGGAGGCAATTGGGAGAAATTTTAAAAATATTAGAATCCTTCTTTACAAGGTTCTCTCAATGAAATCATGCCACTCCAAGATAACAACACATTTTGCTTGGACATGGAGAAAATCGAGGAAAAACAGCTTTTAAAACAAAAGATGTTTTTCATTAAAGATGAAAAACATTTTAAATGAAAGTAAAAATATTACTCTTACTTCAAACAATTGCAGAAGTTTGACCTAAAATTTCAGATTTTCCTTAGTTGTGATGACATAATTTTTGGAAAATAACTATTTTGGAAAGACCATCAGTAGTTTTCCTCCTTTTTTCCCCTCTCTTGATTTGCAGGGTTATTTTTTTCTGGTATTGAAACTTTTCCATAGGCACTAAATTTAGGTCATGGGCCTGTTATAAATTTAAAGTTTTTGGGAGAAAACTTGTTTCACTTTTTTGCAGTGGTCTAAAAGACAAATGTGATTTAAGTGCACAGACAATTTGGATAATCAAAGGAAGAAAACGAGATACTGTAAAACTGTTACTTATACTAAGTAAGTTACTCCTCAACTGATTTGCCCATCTGTGGCCCTCTACATCAAATTTACATGAAATGAAACCAATTTTGAATGTAAAGCTCCCTGTTTCTTAATCAATTCTGATTATTGGTCTCTTGAGGGTAACACCAAGTGTTGTTAATTAGCTAAACTCGTCAGTCCTGTGCAATGGCACTGATTCACAGCAGCTGAGGATCTGATCATTCTCCTTCACTCGCACTAAATACCTCCCTGTCCCGTGTCTCCTGAGCAACTGCAAGTATGACATCATTTTATTTCTCTGGAACAGCTGAAAATTCTTCCCTGCCTGAAATGCTAACCCTTTGGATACTTTGCTGTTGGGTTTGGGATTATGGGCAACACAGGGGGATCACTTATCACTTTATTAATTTATCCTAATTCTTGCCCAGGGAACGCCGATCTTTCCAGTGCTAGCTGACTGAATTTGCTTTTGTATGTCATATACACTTTAGTTAACCGTTAGCAGGAAAATCCTAAATGAGTGAAGAACTGGGCCAACTGTATAAAACATTTAGGTTTTATTTAGTTTTCTGTGGAGCAGCTGAAGGTACTGGGGTTGTTTAGCCTGGAGAAAAGGAGGCTCAAGGGCGACCTTACTGCTCTCTACAACTCCCTGAAAGGAAGGTGTAGCCAGGTGGGGGTCAGGCTTTTCTCTCAGGTAATGAGAGAGAAGGTAAGAGGAAATGGTTTCAAATTGCACCTGGGAATGTTTAGATTGGATACTAGGAAAAACCTTCTTCACTGAAAGAGTGGTTAGGCATTGGAATAGGCTGCCCAGGATAGTGCTGCAATCACTGTCCCTGGTAATGTTTGAAAAATGTGCATCTGTGGTGCTTAGAAACATGTTTGAGTGGCACACTTGGCAGTGCTGGGTTAATGATTGGACTCCATGATCTTGGAGGTGTTTTCCAATCTTAATGATTCTGTGTTTCTGTGTCTCCAACATGATCCTATTTTTGTGCTATCAAGTCAACAAACATATCACTTCAATGTCAGATGGTAAATTTTTAACTTTTGCAACCCAAACATCAAGTGACCAAACAGCTTAATCCAAGATACAGAGGCACTGCACTGAGAGCCAAAATGAGGTTTTAGGCTTGTGCAAACCTCAGGTACTTCAATATATCCTTAATTATTTTTTTCCTTTTTCTTTGAGACTAAAACTTTTAGTTTTAATTATATTGTTAAAATACAGAAATACAGAATTCGTGGTGCAAAGAGTTAAGAAAGCGGCATAATCTAAAAAAAAAGGTCATATTTTTGTAATGCTATAATAGTTCGAATCATAACAAATTCCATCTGGTCTTTTGGAAAAATATATTACTACTAAAACTCAAAATAGCCAGATAGAAAGAATGGAGTATATGGTGCTGGTGAAAGCACAGCTTAACAGTTCAGGACCAGCTTTGATCTTGGATATGATCTGTGACATTTATAGAGCTGCACAGGAGCTCTTGTTCAGCACCACACAGTGTATCACACCTGGATGCCTGACAACAGGTTTTGTCCCCAAGCATGCAAAACAAGACGCCCTCTTCCCCCAATGTCTGCATTTCTCCCTGTAGTGTATTTCTCACGAAAGTATTTAGATAAGGAATCAGGCAGTGCCACAGAAAGCCCAGCTTTGCCCTACCATGGGTGCACATGCTGGACAGTAGAAGTTGGCATGGTTAAAGTATGAGAGGGATTATTTGCAAAGATCTATTAAGGAACAAAAGACACATTACAGGATTTTCGAGGTAATATCTGCTTGATAATTTTCTCATATAAAAGCCTGTGTAAATATATATATATATATAAATTCACTAAATCAGTTAAAAATAACTGTTTTAACACCAGCAATTCACAAGGAAATTTTGCTTGTGTGCTGTTATATACGTTGCAGAATTAAGTAGTTAGCATAGCTTATATGTACTAACAGTATATGAGATGAAGTAAAAAAATCCACTATGTTTCGAAGAATTGAGAAACACATCTTGTTTCCAGTTCTTAAAAGTGGAAAACTGTTGCTAATTTAAGTCTTCCAACCTAATGTAGATTTTTTACATTTCTTCTTCCGGCTTTACATGCTATTTAGTTTAGTTACTAACCTGTTTAATTTATTCTTTCATTGATTGCACAGTCATAGGCCAGATTCAACACGGATGTAAACCAGTGTCCTCAGTAGCATTGTAATATCTTGTATTTGGCAGCTTGTGATCATACGGAAGGTTGCCCTCAAAGTAGGTTGAGGCAAAACCTGCTAGCCAAAATACATATTTTTCTAGGACTGATGCTAAAAAAATAAGGAAACTCCAGCCTGGAAATGTTGTTATTTCTGAATATCTTTGGCATGTCTTTCCTTTTACCTTCTCTCCCCTTGCAAACTATCACTGCATATCATTTCTGAGCAAAGCAGTAAAATAGTTCAAGCATATTTCAATATGTAAAACATAGCCATTGGGAAAAAACTAGGTCCCAAGTATTTTCATTTTCTGTATCTTTAGTGCCTCTTCCTTCTCTAATTGCATGTTTTCAGGAAATAAATACCGGGGTAAATTCATGGTCATATTCTGTTAGTATTTATCCAGGGCAAACTCCACTGACTTGAAGGGAGCACACGCAAGAGCAAGCAAGACTTGGTGCATGAAATGTCAGAATACTATAACCATAGTAGCAGGTATATGTAAAAGACAGATTTTTCCTCTACTGAAATCCCTTTTGAAATGAGAGGTGTGCTCTGTAGGATATATAAATGTGAGTCTGTAGAAAACAGTGTCAAGAATTTTACACAAGACAAACCTCCCTCTCTAGAAGCCTGAATAGTCTTGAATTTTTCAGTGACCTTGGGTCACGTTTACAGAATCAAAATCTAAACTTCACTTTTAAGTCTTTTAAGATTAGATGTTTGGTTTAATTTTCATCTTTTGTCTCTGTCTCTTTTTTCCAGGAGTATCATGACGACTGATTAAAAAAGGTATCTGCTTTGAAGGAAAGTGTGCCCCTGGTAGCAACCCGAGTACCAGGTTTTCAGCCAAGACAAAATCTAGCAAATTCTCTGTCTATAGAGATGTACTCATTTGCACGGCCCTTCAAAGACAACCTGGTGAGATATCGTGTGAGAGTGGCTGCCAGGGCTGGTGCAAGGCTGTGCACGTGTCAAACACGTTGGGGTAAGACGTGCCCTCGTGGCTGTCTCCACTGACACATCTCCCATCAGCTTTAATGCAAACGGTGCGTGAGATCTGGATGCTGCACTGCTGGCAGTAAACACAGCAGAAAAGTGTCACACTGCAGTGCTGCTTGGTGTAAATCCTCACGTCGTTTTCCAGCTCCCAGCATTGTTTCCATCTATTGCAGGCAGAGTTGTTAATCTCAAATACTCCTGGCTGATAAATAATGGACAGCGTTTGCTCACTCAAAACAGTCACACGGACGAATGTTTAATTAAACTACAGAATTTAAGATAAAAATAGGAAGTTAATATAAATTTTCACAGAAGAATGACAACTACCAGAACTATATGAAAAGTTGTGAATTTGTATATGTGGGATTAATGGACAGTCCATTGCACACATAGAATTTCACTCAAATTTTTGAAATAAAATTCAAGAAAAAGTAGCATAACTAGACTGCTTTCTGATGAAGGAGAAATTGTAAATAATTACTTATTTTCTTTTAGAATGCTCCTGAGGGAAGCAGTTGATTTTTTTTTTCTGTAGAAGTTTCTTACTGGAAATGTTGAAGCAAGTTTAAATGGGTCACAGATTATGCCTCTTGTTTGTTGTCATGAATCTCAAAAAAAAATATGCATGATTTAAAAAGCAAAATTAAACTTTCATTTTCCACACTAGTTTGTAGGTCCATTTGTTTTACCTCATTTGCTGTGGGAAACAAAAATAAAGGTGGCACAGAATAATAGTGACCCAACCAAATCATACAAATACTGGCAACCGAAAGAAAAAAATGAAATGAATGAAAGACAGAGAAAGATCTGTAGAAAATGGAAACTGTTTGGAAGGAAAAGGTTATGAAATAAATAGATCTGTCTGTGGCCAGAAACGCTCCTTGTAAATGTGGAAAATAATTGACAAGCATCAGTTTGTTCTGACATCAGGAGACCATGATCACTAATGAAAAACATCCTGTGGATCCAGACATCAGACACCATTAAGGAAGGAAAAGCTGAAAAATCTGGGTTTGGTTTTTTTTGAGGTTTTTTCCCAAGAATGAAAAAAATTGTGATGGAGCTTGGAGACCCAAAAAGGCACTGGAATAAATTGTAGAGCTGTTCTGGTGCTCTTGCAGAGGCAAAAGACCAGGAGAATGAATGGATGAACAGATGGGTACAAAATTCTGTGGTGACTCAGATTTAATGTCAAACACCAAGACTCAGAAGTTAGTCAGTGACTTGGGAAAATATGGGGTGATAGTTTAAAGCCAACCAGATTTGTCCAGGAAACTTAGTGGCAAAGCTTGTTTTATTTCTATAACTGCCTGATTGTTCTTTCATTTCTTTTCACCTTTTCCACCTCCTCACCCCGTTTCCTCCCCGTGGTGCTCTTCCTGTGCTACTGACCTGAAAGCTGCCACACTGCAGCAGCCAGGGCTGCTCCCTAAACTAGGCAAGGAGCCACTTTGAAACCGAGATGGTCTGGGATGAAGGGAGTAGGGTGGCTTTCTAGAAACATCTTCTCCATCTCACACTTCAGCTGCGATGAGTCCAAACTGGGTTTGGATGAAATTCGGACACACGGGACGTGATTCTCAGTTTGTGTAAATTGGCAAAAGCCTGTTGACATCAGTGCATCTCTACTGATTTAAACCAGCTGAGGATCTGTCAGGGTTTTCAGTTTATCTCCCCTAAGTTGTGCTTGCTTTAATTACTACGTGTGATACATCGATATGCCTTAGATGGGCTGGTTTGAGCTGGGCGAGCAGATAACCATCTGGTAACCATGAGAATGCAGTCAGGTTCATGAGGAGCTCTACTTTCAAGGCGCCCTCACTTCTGTTGACATCAATTTCCTTTTAAATCCTTTTCTAATTCATACACAGAGCAATGAAGAAAGGATTGAAAACTGTGTCTGCATTTATTAGGCTCTGGTGCCATTTGGGATATTTTCTGACTTCATTTGAAAAATTTTCCCAACTAACTTGGCTAATTTCTGCAGCAGAATAGCCATGTTCTTCTGATCCAGGAATTCATTACTGCATGTTTACTGTTGAACTAATTTACTGTCATTCTAGAAATATTTTTCCCCTCTTGAGATGCCTGCCTCCACCTGGAGAAAGAATCAGTGATTTGCTAATGGTACAACACATAAGATTCATTTTTGTTGATCTTTACCTTGTAAGATGTACTACAGCTGTAGCTCTTGCTGTAGTTGTATTATTTAATGCAAAATGAATTATACCCATATAAACGTATGTTATTCATTTTAATGAGGACCAGGAGATTTACTATGAGATTAAAAAATGGGTTTGCTCTAAGTCAACATTCAGAAATCTTCAAAGAATTGTGCATATGTATTAAAAATACACAAATAAGTATGATTAGAGCCATCCTCCAGGCAAGAAAACAAATTCAGTTTGGAGCCTGGGCTGCTGAAGGGAGGAGACACCTCAAAGTTGGGCACCACACGGTCTCTCACTGCTGGGTGTCTCCCTCAAGGAGCTAAACCACAGTGCCCTGGACTGGGTGGTGTCTCATTACAGCAATCCAGTACAGACACAAGAAATGGAAAGATACCCAGGAGTAACCTATCAGGAACATCAATCCCAAGTGTGGACCTGAGTGCCCTGCCACCATCCAACCTGTGGTCTGCAGAGCTAGTGTGGAGTTGCTTGTATTCTCTTCAAATCTCAGCTCCATGAACATTTTTTTGGGTAAATAAAAACTCGGGCCCACCTCTTTTAAATTGTACCATACCAGCTTTATGCCAGCATTTCCATAACAGATGAGCATTCATGCAACTCTCCAACAAAAGACAGGCCCGTACGGTTTCACAGTTTCTTTCACCTCAGATGATTTCAGCTTACATCTGAGTTCAATTTCCTGCTCTGTTGGCTGTTTATGCAGTTACATTAAACAGTACCATTGGAATAGGGGGAAAAAAAAGAGTTTAGAGACTAGGTCTTCTCTGTGCCCCCAGTTTATAATACAATGTAACTTCCACTTTGCTTGGTTTTGGCCTGTGAATCACACACTGGGCCAACTGGAAAACAATGCTTATTCCCTCTAAATATCTCATATGTCTTTATGGGTAAGGCAGTCTTCTGGAAAGGAATTTTGAATCCCTAATGCTAAAACAGACCTGGAACCCAGGTTTCATGCTTGCTATTAAGCAAACTAACCCCTGGAACCATGTCCTCCTCCTCCTCAGTGCTTCAAAAGAAGGATCCATCCCTGCTGAATGGAAAACATCAGGATGCTTTGGGCTCCTGTTTCTGTATTCCATTTAACAACTGCTTAATGAAAAATGTTTAAACAGGGACCAAGGCAGGAAACAAAATAAAATTCTTCATCTTCAGCTGAAAGACTAAACTTCTTTTAGTGTTTTGCTTGCTGTGCTCATAAATCTTTCATGCCTTTGCTTAATAGCATAATACTAAAAGGAGAGATGCAGAATTGTCTGACTGTTCCCAGCTCAGCCACAAAGTTAAGGAACTTCCCTAGGATGGAGAATTTCTGAATTTGGACCCTTTCAGACTGAACAGGAAATGAAACTCAGCTCTGCAAATTCTACAGACAGTGCTCTCACCATTAAGGTATGGTATAAACACTGATTGATATCTTTCTGGTATTCTTATTTTTTTTTTCAAAAGAAAGTGGTGGTAAGAAGAGAATTTGAGCAGGATCCCAACACCAATGGCTCATCTCAAGAAACGTATTTGTAGGAACTTCCATTTTTCTGGATCACAATTAATGAACAACTGCTCAGTCCTGCCAAAAAAACCTAAACAGGAGAATGCATTTTAAATTTATAGCAATATAACAAATACACCTTGGAAGGAAGAGCCAGTAAGGATTTTGTCACCTGGCCCTAGTTAACAAACATGTTTTTCAGAGTCCAAATTCCACTTCAGAATGTTAATTCTTTACCCAGACCCCTTTTTTCTTCTTCTGCCTTCAAAGTCTGATTAATTTTTATCCATTTACTTTTTGCCTGAAGAAAGCTGAGAAAGTGTTTCACTTCAGTGATGCAGGTGATTGCCTGAGTCTGAGGCTATGAGGGAAACAGGACCAGTAAAGCTGTTTATGTAAAATTGCACAAGAGTTCAACAGTGAAGGAAACACCTGAAAAACCTGGGATTCCTGGGTGCAAAACCAGTACTGGCCTGATTTTCATAGCCCTTTAGGGAGACCAGTTCAGCACTTTTAAAAATGTATCTACTTAGCTGCCTAAATAACTGCAGGCCCCATTTTTTTTTTAAATCTGGCATTCCTGTATAAACTGGTGAATCTCATTTATCACTGGAAAAACATTTTGCTGTCATATTGGAAGCAAAGAGAAGAATGTTTTTCCCTTTCAGCCTTTAAAGGATAACATGTTTCTGCTGCTAGTGAAAATAAAAGAATCACAGAACTGGTTGAGATTGGGTGGGAATTCTGGAGAGCCTCTTGCCCACCCGCCTGCTCAAAGCAGGTCGCTCAGCCTGTGTCCAGGATAGGTGTGAATATCTCCAAGGATGGAGACTCCACGGTTCCCCTGAACATTTTGTTCAAGTGTTCAACCATTCTCAAACAAAAAAGTTGGGGTTTTGTTTTGTTTTGTTTTTTTTTTATGTTTAGATGCCAGGGGCAGGTGAGAGCCGGTCCTTTGGAAGCTGCTGAAGACAATACGCTGAGCAAAATCTTAATGTTCTGTCTCACAGAGGAGGAAGTTATAGGGTAGACTGGGGGAAAATACAGTTTTACTTTAGAACAATAAAAAAATGATTGTAAGGGCACAACTGATCATCCAATCACCACCACCCTAAGTTTAATACACCAGTTAGTGAAGGACTGGAGTATTAGGGGAAATTGTCTGATCCTTCAATCAGATATCCTTTTGGAAAATAACTATTTCTTGTAAAGCAATTATACAAAATCTTCAGCTACACTTAATAAATAACTTATACTTGGCAGATTTGACTGCACATGCTGCTGTTGTCATAAGTTTATTTTAAGACTGGTAAATTAGCAGATGTTCTAGATAGTTTGTCCTTATAATCCATCTCGTTCAAATTCCCTATTGTCCAGTGAATCATTAGCATTCAAAATCCCATCTGCCCTTTTTATATGGGGGAAATGAGATCCATATTAATGGATACTATGTATTAATCTTGATTTTAAAATAGTTTTATTGTTATTTTTCGTATTATTAAAGATTGACAATGGCATACAGTAAATCCATTACCTATTCTAGAGTCCATAACAGCTGATAATCTCCTTTTTCACAAACCATAGCTGTGTGGCATGTCTTTGAAGTGGTCCAGTTCAGCCAGATTTGAAAAACCAGAACCAGCTATGAATAATTTCAAATTATTTTTCTGTACCCCCTTATTATTAACACTGAAATGCCTTCTTGTGAATTTTTCCATTAATCCAACTTCCCTCTACACAGATATATAATACGGGGACTTTACAGCTGGCCTGTTGGCACCAATTGCTTAGACTCCTTGAGGGGAAAAAGAACCTTTTAAAAAATCCTTGGATTTTGCAAACAGGTTTTAAAAACAAAAGATCTGTCAAATTCTGAGTCTAAAAGCTTTGCCAGTAGAGCTTTCAGCATTCAACTTCAGTATCCTCTGGTTTCCATCTGTACAGCTAAGAGAAAGCACGGGAGAGCTGTTGATAATGACTGGTCACCTTAGCACTGCCTGTTCTTGAGTCAGAGTGCTATTGAGAATCTAAATTTACAAGACTTCAGGTGTAATGTTTTATTAATTCCTGGCCCTAGACCTTAATGTGTTTTATACCATGCTGTTCGTGAAGACCAGAGGTTCTGTTTGAGTTCTGAGACATCACAGAGTGGACATGGCATAGGATTTTGTTCTCCTGGAGAGGCATTTGGAAATCAGGAAGGTTACCTCAGGGCCTTTCAGTGGTTGTTCACCCAGATACCCAAAGTAAAATCAAAGTAATTCTGAATCCAAGACAAGTCCATGCATTTCTCCACAGGCTGTTGTGTTCTCAGAAATCCATTATAGAGCTCTGAGTGCTTCAGTGTCTCAACAATAAGTTGTCATGCTGGTTTTCATGTCTTCCCAACAAAAATGTAGGGACACCTTGTGATTCAATGAAACATTTGTTTAGTGGGTGTAGCCAAAGCAAAATAATTTTCTTCCTTATCTGCAGTGAAAACTCTATGTCTGCAGCTTATAAAAGTGATTTCTGATTCCCTGTTCCATTTTATCACAAAATGGTACAACACACAATCCTTACCTGATCTAAAGTCATGATTAGGCTACTTTTAATAATTTATGCTGTATGCTCTTCTAACTTTACTGCTGCTTTCAACAGCAAAGATATGACTGCTGTTTTTATACAAGAGCAGTAGGTTACATCACAAGCAATGGTGTAGGAATCATTTCTGGGACCGACTTCTTAGCTGCTGTAACATAACCCATGACAAGTTTAAAACATGTGAGGAGTTGGCAGTGATTGCAAAGGAGGACACCACTCAGCAAAAAGGTGGGGTGGATTCTAGCCCCAAGAGGACTGCCTGAAAAGTTCATCCAGAAGCTTACATCAACATGTGTGTAACTAAGGAGATCCTTGTAAGCAAGTCATAAACCAGGAACAGAGTCACTCTGAGCAAAAAGATATTCTCAAAGAATAAATACTGAACAGAAAGTGGGACATGGGTACTATAAAACTCTGATAAAGAGCTGTTGATGTGGGAAAACTGTAAGGATCAACATTAATGAAAAATCTGGGAAGAGACTGTCTTTACTCACAAATTAATAAAATCAACATATATTTAAACATCACTGGGATGCTCATAAGTACGAAGTAGAAAGAAGGCAGTAATTGGAACAAGTTTTTCTTTCTCTGATTATGTATTATTTAAATGTCAGTCTAAAGGACTCCCCTGAACTGTTAGTTCATGTCTGGTTTATGTCCTTCTTGAGCAAAATCAGTGGACAAACTTCTCAGTTGTTGTGAAGTTAGCTTAGAGAAAATGAATTAATTGGGGACAAACCATTTGAGATTACTGAGGATACTGCCTCCTAGTAGAGAGATATTCTGACATACACTATGAAAAACAGGGGTACAACAAGACTTTTTTTCTTAGTAATGTTAAGGACCAAAGCCAGCCAAAAATTGTCTTTGATTTTAAACCACCGTCCACATTGTTACAAAATTCACAGACCGGCTTGATTAACCTAAGCTCTTAAATCACACGTAACTGTCATGAGAAGTCCATCCTGACTATGAGCTGTGAGTTTAATAAATCAGGCAATGCCTTTCTCTCAGTTTCACAGTGCCTGCACAGAGACAAACCCTGCTGTGACCTGGGGGAGCAGGAGGCTGCAGCTCTGCAGCCCCGTCAGGATGCACCAGCAGCCCTGCTCCTCACCAAGTGCAGCCAGGACTGTAAATCTCCTCCAGGCTGCCTGATGTTGTTCTGCTGCTGATGGCTTTTGCAGATACACAAACGAAAATTATTTACTGGAGTATCATCTAGAGCTCCACAGACGTCTCTAAATGTTATGTACTTTTTGCTACCAGTGGAGAACTTGGACTTATATGACCTCTAGAGGTGTTTTTCCTCTCCCTGTCTGGCCAGGGCATAATAGATCTCTAATTGCTTAATCAGTACTTACTTATTTAGATGTTTTTTGGCATAGTCTGCAATTATTTTGCTTCCATGCAATTGTGTTTATAACTTACAAAAAATAAAAGTATTTTTTGGCACTATAAATGTCCTCATATCTTTTAAACAGGTACAAGCAACATCTAAACTATTATGTATATCACATACAATCCTATAAAGTAAATAATGACCTTCAGATTTTTGTCGTTTATCAGGCACAAGTGTTGGCTTAAAAACTTTGTCCATCAGTAAGAATGATTTCAGTTACAGTCTATTTTATGAGTTTTACTCTGGTTGAACTCTAAACCATCACAGGATATTTAAATGTTATAATCCTAGCAGATTTTGCAGAATTTTGTTCCAACTGCCTATCAGGAAAATATTCTTAAATTGTCATCCACTATCTATGCTCTTGACCTTATTAAACAACTAAATATAATGTAAGAAGAACTGATGACCAAAATAAAAAGAAAACCTCAATGTGTATAACACAATTACTTGCAAAACACAGACTGTACTAGATCTTTAACGATATAATTGAACCCTGCTCATCCCAATGAATGCAATTTAAGTTTCACTGTGTTTTGGGTAACAATGTCAGCATAAACAGCAGAGATTTGTTGCATTATGTTTCAGGATTATTGATACATAACTAACTATAAAATATAGGAAAACATGAGCTGAGCAGTCTAAATAACTACACTGAGATGGATATATTGTATTCTGAACTATGCTGCTCTTATAAAAGACCAGAAAATTCCTATGGATTTCCAAGACAAGAGGAGCAGTATATACATATCAGAGCTGCTATGATATCAGAGTTTGAGGCTGCTTTTGTGTGTACTTATTCTTTCTTGAGTCAATTCCAAAGATTGCAAATTAACTAAAAGAGTTCTGTCCTACCAGAGTGAGGGTCTGACAAGGGGTGGGCCTTCATACTTACAAAAAATGCTACGTTAGAAAAGTACATATAAATGCAATGCACAGGAAAATCAGGGAAGCTGTAGCTCAAGGCAAATATATATCTACAATCTGCTGCATAGATGAGGGGAAACCTTTGAAAATAAATTATTTTAGAAGTTTTTATTCTCCAGACATATGCTAAGCTGCCCTTGGGACAAGAAGTCTTACAATGTGATCTATTCTATATTAACCTCAGTCTTACAATATGATCTATTCTCTTTTAACCTCCCCCACTTGAGGATTTAGAATAGGCTGTCCCCTCCACAGCAATAATATCTGTATGTCAGGAGACAGCCATCCCATGGGGAGATAATTTTGACACAGTGCCATAAAGCACGCTTCATGTTCAGCGACCCTTCAGGCTGTTGCAGTGTGCTCCCTGCCTCACCTTTCTATAGCTCTCCTCCCTTTTGGCTGCCGTGGTCATTCCCAGCCCCTTGCTGGTACAGCTTGTCAAGGGATTTCCTGCAGTACAGAGGATAGGTCATCCTGGAGGTCAAGCACAGCCCTGAATGCTCTCATCTGCCACAATGGAAACCACGGGGCTAAAATCAGCATTTTCTTAAAACTCCTGTGCAGTTACCACCTCCTTCTGAAGATGCCAGAAGACATTTAGCAACTAAATGTAATGGTTTAAAATTTCCAGGCATTGAAACTTCTGCCTGAAAGAGTTTTATCCCTGACACCACTGAGCAGCTTGAACCTTGCATGCAAATACTACTCTGGGTGCATGAAGCAGGCATTGCTTTGCCTCCCTCATCTGAGCTGTTCAGTTTAAAATTAGAGAGAAGGAGGGAATGTGCAAAGATGTCTCCAGCCTTGGAGAAAGGACTGGGAATAGGGAGCCTAAATATCAGTATCTGTGCCAAGTTCTTTCAAAAACCACGTGTACAGATGCACTAGTTCAAATGGGAGGTCCATCTCTGATTTTTCCATTTCCAGCAGTGCACTTCAGGAGTCTGAGGGGCCAAGAGCAGGATGTAAAACAAGGATTTGGAGTTATGTCATATCCAGTCCTTACAGAACTGTATCCCCTCCCTGCTTGCTTCGACTAGAACTGCAGATCCAGACTTAGCATAGTCCATATATTGGAAGCTGATCCTTGCCTATATTTCCTACATCAGCAACAAGCTTAAGAGAGATGACTAAGATATTGTTCTTCTCTTAATGTGAGCAGTTATTGGCTGGCCTGAGTGTGCAGGAGCCATCCCTCCTCTGAAGTGTTCTTGAAATGCTCAGTGCTGGCTGTGCTGGAGGTTACAACAACACCTTCACTACCATAAACAGTAGAGCATTGTGTACACAATTTGTACAGACTTTGTTTGCCTGCTGAGCAGGCCTAGGACTTTATTCTGGTTAGTTTCAAGTGAGGGAATAATAAAACTGGCATGAAAATGAATTAAACTGAACGGTATGATGAGTGTTCAATCAGGAGCATGGATCCCACACCCTGCTGCTCAATGGATGGAGTATGCTGCTGGAAGATCATTTTCCCTAGATCTCTCCCTGTACAAATTTCCCCTGCCTCATAAAAAGAAGAAAACCACCTGATGCCATGACCAGACCGGCTCTTGGAGCCCCTACACCTACAGAGAGTAAAATGTGACCTCGTGAAAGCAGCTGTCCTCAAATTGCTCAAACCCCCACAGTTCCAAGCCATCTCCTAAATACAGCACCCAGACTAACCCTCTGTGCAACTTGTCCAGCAGGGATCAAGGGCTCTGGGTAGTCCCAAGGCCTCCCAGCTGCAGTGTGCCATGTTCAGCACCTGCAGAGAGGGCTCCTCCCTTGCCTGAATGTCTCTGAAGCCACCTGAATGAAGAAGGTTTGAAAAGGTCTTTTATGTTTCATCACCAGTGGGCTGGTGCACTTCTAAACAGCCAAACCCAAGGCCCAGAGTATGTAAGCAGATGCCAGGGAAGAGGAAGCAGGCAGCCAAAAATATGGGATCCTCCCCTCATCATTTTTTAAATCTTCCAGCTCTTTTCAGTACAAGAATTTCTCAGCCTGGTGTGGTTTTTCTGTTTGGTAACCCCCAACAGATGTCTCTTCTAAGTATATGACTAATTTTTTATTGAATCCACATAAATTTCTTGTGTACACAACATCCTTTGGCAAGGAATTTTGTTGAACTACTACCCGCTGCCAGGAAACCATCTCCTTTTGTTTCTATTAAATCTCTAACTTCATGTGATGTGCCCTCATTTTTGTGCTGGAAAACAGCGAATAACCAAGTCATCACCGCCCTCTCCATGCTATTCACAATTTTATATAACATTGGTTATTTTATCTCCTTGCCCAGATATTTGATGTTATGTAGTCACTAGTGAGATTTCCTCCATGTGTTTATAGGGAACCTGGGTTGTCACAATGTGAATGCTGACACAAGAATCAGTTTGCCAAGAGTCCTGCATTGCTGTTTAATTGCTGTTGTGAAACTCTGATCAAGTGAACTCCTTGCTGATCATGTTTCTGCAACTTATGCAGAATTAGATAATGGTTGTATAGCCTCAGGATTTCATATACTGAAAGAACCTTCATCCCTTTAATTTCCACACTTCTAACGAAACATCCCAGTCTCTAAATCTAGGATTACCAATAGAGAACAAAGCAGCAAGGTGCAGGTGATCTGTGGCCTTTTCCAGCCTCATGCAGGATTACTCTATTCACAGTTATCATCCTGCAGTTGCTCACCTTTTCCCTACTTAAATCAAATGTTACAAATAATTGCTGAATATTTTATATTGCTACCTTGGGGATGGTAATAATAACAGTAATTAATGTTTGTTTAACCTCTCTCTTTGAACTTCAGTGTCAAAGAAATCATACAGTCAAAGGACAACAGGGAGTGGATAACTCTGTGATAGAAATTTCCTAGAACAACCAAAAAGCTAAACACATGAGATATTATGTGGATCTGTCTCAGACCAAGTTCAGATAGAAGGGAAGAGAGATGATCAATTACTTTAGGCTTTGAAGATGAGGATGCTGCAGCTCAGCCTGTGAAAAAATCAGGCTGATATGAGCTGGTATTTTCAAAGATCTTATCACAGAAAAGTAGAGAACATGAGCTGACATGTCTTATCATGTGTGTACAATATAGGAACTACAGAGCACAAAGTTTAATAACCACACTTCAGAGATCTGGAGTTCAAAAAGAGGATGTGAGACAAACTGATTTCTCACTCCCCTTAAAAAGTAGCACAGCTTAAAAAGAAGCACAACAATTAGAGACATTCTTTGAGAGAGAAGACACAGGGTTTGTGCCTCCTTTATTTTGAAGTGATGAAGATATGCTACAACTTTTATCTGCGTTACTGAATGTGACGAAGCCAAGGCATGTGCCCATGATCTGTCACACAATAACTTACACCTTACAGCCAAATCCCCGGCAGGAGCAGCAGAAGTCTTGGCCCAGGCCAAGGAACACTCTTGAAAGCAGTGCCCAGATCTTACTCAGGAGTCAGCACAGGCGAATAGATCGTATTGTTGTGGCTACTCTTTTGTGGTGGGGGAGAGGGTTTAGCTGAAATGTCATATGCCAGCTAATCCTAGGATCACTGGATGGTTTGTGGCTTATTTTGCTTACTACTAAATATGCAACCACAAAACTTGGGAGTAATGCACTTAAGCTCCAGAGAGAGGTAATATTTCAGACAACATACTGCTTGTATTTCTAATATGTTTCCTGTTGCCTAGGTCTCCCAATCAACTAGGTTTGCTCAGGGGACTGGCTGGGTTGCTTTTTTGAAGCTTAGGATAATCTCTTTTTTTATTCTTACTGTTGCAAAGAAAACTTTGGCACCTAGCACAGCAATCTGGATTCCATTCTGAGAGCAAATCTAAGCTCTTTTTGGATCTAGCCTTACTGTAACACCAGAGAGGAAGAGAAACAGGGAGGATGCCATGGTACGGCAGGGAAAACCAATAGATTAGACTGCATAATATGTTTCACTTTATATACCTCTGGTGTTGCCTTTTTTATACAAGCTCAAGCTCAGGAAAGACACAAAAGCTCAAGCTCAAAAGCAAGAAACACCAAAAACAAAGCCATCCTAAACCTCAGTTATGTTCAGTGATGCTCTGAGAAGAATTGAAGGGAAAAAAATCAAAATATATAGGTTTTCCACTATCCTGTGTGATGAGGGTAGGAAGAGATGTTAAAATGTGAAATGCTTCTACTGTAGCTTTAATCTCAGCTAGAATAGTTTTGTCTTTGGTTTAAAAGATATTTGCAAATATGAATACAAGAAGAGTAACTAGTTTAGATTTCTGTGGGCGAATGGATTTGAGTTTAGATCCTTCTTTGTCTACTGTGGCAATCACCTGGATGAGTTTAGACTGCCTAAGTCTGCAGATACATTTATTTGGCGGGGGGGATAAATCTTAAATCCCTCTTCACTATACTGAGGTCATTACCTCTTGTGAGGGTTTTCTTTCAGGATTTAATAGAATCTAGTTACTTGAAACACCTCTGGTAATGAATAAACTTCACTAAAGTCAAGATAATTATCTGCTTGACCATTGAGTTGATTGTATGGTGAAACATTATGGTTCATATTCAAAAAACCATTTAACCATCTTCATCTGACCAATAGAAAAAAATGGAGCCACTTTAATTATGGAGCAAAACATTTGATTTAGGAGTTTCAGCACTAAGGATACTCTACATTGCTTTATAGATGAACAAAGAAAGTTCTTCTACCATTAGATATCTTTTTTTGTTCAATGAAATTCTGAGAGTGAACAGCTTGAATGTATTGTGACCAGCAATGACAAATATTAAGCACTGTGAATCAGTCTATATTAAAAGACAAACTGCAACTGTAAATTTACGTCTGTTTCACTGAGGGAGACAAAAAAACAGGACAAAAGGAAACAATTAGCTTTCTGAATTTCACAGTTTTGCACTCCAAGCCAAAAAAATATTGGATAAAGGATCTTCAGGAAACCAACACTTGAACTTACAGCCCTCCTGGCTTGTGCAATCAAATTGGAAGCACTCTACATCTGCAGTAGAAATGTGATTACTCATGCCAGTGTGGATGACCAAGGCAACAGCCTCTTTCAGAGGAGGAAGGAAAGAGAAGAGACAGGATGACTTCAGGTTTTTTGAGCCAAATACCTTCTTGCTCTAATCTTTAGATGATAGAAAATGTATTCTAAATATCATCCAGTACCAATATTTTATTTATAAAGCCCTCTGTAATTCCTACAATGATCTAAAGAACTCCTGTGGGAAGGGGTAGCTGTATGATACAAGTTACCTTTTCTACCAGAATTGAGTTTGTGATCGTTAACCAAATGGTTCACAGAGGAGGGCCTTCTGGAGAGCTGGGAAGGCTCAGTGGCATAGCTCCAGCCAGAGAGAAAAGGATGAGTTATGGTCTGAGCTTTGAAAAAAATTAAAGTGGAATGAAGAACCTGACTTTGGTGTACAGTTAGTCCTTTCTGGAGTACAGGGAGAAGTCATCAGTCTATACACCCCCATCAAAATCTCAGACTTAGAAACCCAACGTTTCACTGCAAAGCAGAAATCTGGAGGAATTCTCATCTCTGAAATTCAATACATGAGCACACTTGAGCAAGTTCTGCATCCTATTACACTTTGCTTGTTTTAATTAATATATGTCCTATTAAAAGTGAGTAGAAGAAATATTCTGACAGTTTTATTGTGTTTGGGATTATGTCAAGGATTTAGCGTATGAAGGGCCAAGTGCTACTGACTGTACATTTCCTTTTCAGATAATTTAACTGGCAAATTTGTCTTGACATATTATCTTTTGGAAAGACTCCCTGTTACCTATGCCAGGTATAGGAACTGTGTAGAGAGCACTGCTAATCCAACACTAGCTGATGTGCATCACTACAGCAAAATCTGGATGCGAGATAATAAATTAAACCATTAAAATGGTATGGTTTAGCCAGAGAACTCCTCTCATGTTTCCCAAAGTCTGGATAGGGTGACTGCATCAGTGGTTTTAATTATAAGTCAGTGGAAATTGCATTATTTCATCTTCGTGTGTTTTTTACAGATCAACATGATATTCCAAGGGCCTATGATTACTCTTACCATAATGGTTCTTCCTTGGTGGGATATTCTAAGTTTATGTTTTGCTGTTGGATTTGGCATGACACTTTATTTTAAGCAGTCTAGCCAGAGCTACTATTTCAAATTTTCTTGCTCTTTGCAGACATTTATATATTGTACCTTACAGCAGGAGAAGCATGTAAAAGTATCAAGCCCACGTGTATTTTTTTGTTACTGGTGAATGTTTTATGCATATTTCCAGTCACATTGTAAATGAATATGTGGGTTGACAAACAATACTATTGTTACAAAAATGGGGAAGTTCAGACTTGATCAGGTAACAATTTGGAGCATCTCCAGCTGCCTTTAACTGTGGTTCTTGGGATGCTCCTACTATAAAAGTACTTGTTTGTATTGGTCACACTACATAAGGACACTGTTTTACCAGCCTTCATCTCAACACTTTGTTCAAGCTAATTGGTAAAAGTTAGTAGAGTAGTATTGGCATGTTTAGGGACATTTATCCCACCAATGCTGAGATGTGAACAACTGCTGTTTAGAGATGAGCAACCCCCTCTGTTTACTATGGTAGGAGTGTAAATGAAAAGCACACAAAGAACTTCTAAATTTTTAGCAGATAATATTGGATAACATGAAAACCTGTAGTTCTTAAAAGGTAGGGTTTTTTTAAAAATTAGGATAGCTGAGCTTACACGGCCCAGTAACTTTATATATAGAGAGCTTTTTGCACCTTTAGTAGGCTATTACATCTGCAAAGGTACAAATTAGTATTTCTGCTACTTCTGGAGAGCTCTGACACAAGGTTTGGAAAGACAATGTGACACAAGAAGGTTTTGTAGTATGATGCTTTTTATTTTCATAATATTCCACTGCCATCACAAAACACATCTTCAATGTAGTAAGTGCTCTACAGGCAGAGAATAAAGAGACAGTCTCTGACCTAATGCTTACAGGATCTGCTGTGGGCCACCTGAACCATTCATTCAGTCCAGATTCCTTTTTTCTTGTCCACTCTGAGATAAAGTGTTGCTGGACATACAAATTGTTCTGGAAGTCAGCTGTCACAACAGCTGAACCTTCAGTCCTGTGGCAGGAAAGGGATTTGGACATTTGGTTCTCTGACAACCAACTGTACCAGATGTTGTTCTAACTTCACAGAGCACTGGGTTTGAAATAAGCTTGGCCATCAGCTGATGTTCATGGAAATTGGGAAGGACCACTAAGGTCCTTGTTGAAAGCAAGTAGTGAAGAAACAGCACTGGATGGGCCCAGAATTACCATACAGGTAACAAAGAGAAATCAATCTGGAAACCTCTAGAAGACTTTAAAATTGAAGACGAGCAGCTTCTGTTAGATTTGTAGAGAAAGGAGAGCCAGGGATGGGGCAAAAAGGAAGTGTTACATTGTAAAAGCACAGGACTGATGAGCAGTGCTCTGAATGGCTCCGGGCACAGCAAGTTGCATGGCTGGAGGCTGAAGGAAAGGGTGTTGTAATAATCAAAACATCCAACCCTTCATCTTAAGGGAATTCAAGCTCAGTAAATTAATAGGAAAACCGTATTTTAACTTCTGTGTTAAAGAATTAGCAAGTTTAAGTGCTTTATCTACATTTTGGATTTGTTTTCTGAAAGGTCAGTAGAGCTGTTGTGCTGGACTGATGCAATTTAGTGTAAATACATTGAATCTAAACCTGACCTAAACGCTGTGGGTTTGGTTCATCTGAAACTGTCTGCCACCTATCAGACAGCAGAAGAGACAGAAGCAGAAAAATGTTGATCAGCAGAGATTCAAAACAAAGAAAGCCCTAAGGGTTCCCAAAACCAGTGGTTCAGCCCTTCATTCAGCTGCCAGTCTCTCATCTAGTTTGCTTTACCTTGGCTTTATGTTAAGCTCCTTCACTCCACTTTAATGTCACACAGAGACCTGCTTCACTCTCCTGATTGTTTAGATTCCCCTGAGCACAGCCCTTGGGGGTTGGGAGAATCTGTTGAGAGCTTAATTGCAAGGCAGAATTACAAGGCATCTCACCATTAAGTTGTAGACTCAACGCTGTAACTTTGTAAGGTTAATGAGATCTTCGAAGCAAATATAGAAAAGAAATACAAATCCCTGTCTCTGTGCTGCTTTGAAGCAACTTCAGAAAAGATGTATGTAAGAAAAGGAAAAGTCAACAGCCCTGTTTTAGAGAGGTAAGGCTTAACTTCTGAACAAAGGCCCAGCGTTCCCCATGAGCACTGAGTTATGCCAAGGTTTGTGTCCAGCCTTTGTGAGCAAATCCCCCTCATCTGCACTTCCATAAAACCAGTCAGAGGGGACACCTGAGGCTTCTGGCAGATGTCAGCTGCAGAATGGAGCCTTTGATAGGCAGACTCGTGAAGTGGGCAAGAGCATGTTTAAACATGCCTTCTATGCTTCAAATGTACCGGGTGAAGATAGTAATCTTGTATGAGGGAGCTGGAGAAGGACAGAGGGAAGGTACCATGAAATCTTTACCAGAAATTGACTTTTCTGGTGACCTAATTTATCTAGAAATTACAACATATATGGGGATGATAATAATAGAAAAATAATCTACTTTTATGTCGTCAAAAATCCCTGCCTGTTCTGGCACATTTCATAATATTCAGACTTGTTTCCTATACTGTATAAGTACTCCTGTTAACACGCTCACCCATGAGTTCTGATACGAATATTCCTTTTCTGTGCTCTTTTCCTCCCACACTTGATGCTTCTCTCACATTTCCTTCCATGAACTATTGCTTTTCCATTGCTGAGCTGCCCTCTGTGAACTTCTGTGTTTGTTTTTTTTTTTTTCATAAATCTCATCCTCCAAACCTCTCTGCAAAAATGATGAGCATTTGATGGATAGACCAAAGGACAGTGCACCAGAGGAAATCTTTTAAAGGAAGCTCTTTCCTTTTGAGGCGATTTTGTGTGCTGAAAATGATGAAATTAAAATGATTTTCAAATAGAAATATACAAAGTTGCAGCAGCAGCTCCAGATCTAGACAGAACTTAGACCTGGGTCTGGTAGAACATGGATTTGCCCACGAGCACTGAAAGTAAAATGTCAGCCAGATACAGAGGAAGGACCATCTCTTTGGGAGCAAGGAAAAGGCGTGGCTCTTTCTCACCAGAGACGGGAGATGTTGGATGTAATCCTCTTCACACTAGAAGGAAAGTAAGGAGCAGCAAGGAGCCACTGACCCATGTGCCTTCCTGAAGGATGAGAGAAATTCAAGCTTAAATGTCTGCCCTGTCCACTGCAAAAGCAGAATTTCAGTCTGGTTCTTGCAAACGAGTGCTTGCTCTTGCCACTGGCATCTTGGTAGCTTGGATCCAAGCATGTCTGTTTCTGGTTTTGACGAAAAATTGTGCACTGCACATGAGAAGGTTTTCCTAATGAAGTTTTTATCAAAACCAGCATGGTCCTTTGAAAAGCATTAATGAATTGGAATTTCCTGATGAAAACATTCCACCAAAAAATTCCTGAACTAACTCTACTCTTCATTTTAGCTAGATTTGGATCCGGTCCTCAATTACTAGAAAACACTTCCTTCCTCTGCAGAGCTGACTAACACAAATTCTTTAAATGAATGAAGACAGACAAGTCATTAGCTTTTTTTCACAGCAATGTCTGAAGTGAATAGAAAGAAAAATCCTGTGCAGGCAGGTGAGGCTAGAAATATGTCTGTTATATTAAATAAACATACCAGGAATCAAACATGATTTTTAGATAGCTTAAAAAATAACAAAGCAAGCTTGTGAATAGGGACTGTACAAATATTTTTTGAATGAATAAGACTCACTTGAAAAGATTCATCATTGATTCAATTTTACACTTGAGATCATTTGCCGTCCTGTTTCTTTTTAAAGTAAGACTGATGTAATTTAAGAAACACTGAGGCTGAAAATATTTGCAAACCTTAGTTTTCACAATATCACTTAAGAATTAAAGCCATCTCAAGTTCATTAGATGTTTTAAAAGCTTTTGAATAAAACAACAAAGCCATCAATGATAAAAATTTTATTCTGAGAAGCCATTGGATACATAAGAGCTATTCTCTTCTCTTTTGAAGAATATGGGGCAAATCTAAATTAGATACCTGTTGGTGCATAACTGTATTTAATTTTTGACTGCTCTGCTGTTAAATATGAACATAAAATCAGAGGATTTTGTTCTATACTGCAGATGAACAGCCCTCAGAGAGTGATGCAAACCTTAGAAGAAGGAATGGAGGTAACTCTAAAGTAAACACACAAAATGTAAGCACTGGAATTTCTGAGACCATTTGTGTGGCTCCCTCCTCTCAGAAAACCTTGCTGAAGCCACAGAGAGAGACAACCTCAATGTAATCTGATTTGGGAAGTTATTATGGACAGGTACGTTAATGCATTCCTTGCAAGTTCTAAATAGGTCCATTGTTCTTAAACATGAAATTGGTGGTAGCAGTGCCAACATCCCTGTTTTATATCGTGAGCATCACACACTGAACACTGCTCCCCCAAGACGTGTCTGACAGTGTTGGAATGGGGCACCCGTGCTGGGATCCTCCACACTACCTCTAGCCATCTGCAAGGTGCATGTGCTCCACAGAGAAGCTCCTGTTCACCCGAGGAGAGAGCACAAAGTGTTCCAGGGTGCAGTTCATCCCGTCAATACGACAAGGGCTGACTGGAGCGAGGTAACTTCTCCCTACCACTGGCATCAGCTCGGAGGGGACTGCCCACACAGTGGGTTTCTACAGGAACTTGGAGGAATGCCACAGCTGCAGCCTGCTGAAGTCTTGTGCTTGGTACCACACAACATCTAAAGTCTATTTTTTTCGTTGCCTTTTTTACTCTCATTAGTCAAGGAGACCAATGAGGCTTTCGCAGTTGCACATGATAATCATGTGCCAGCATCGTGCTGTTTGGTGAGAACTGGGTGTGCGTCACTTCTCTGGAAGTCACGCGGGGCTTGCTGAGAAAAGTAACACGCTTTTCCACGGACAAGAAAGGAATAATGCATTCCAGTGTCTTTAGATAATCTGGTTGAAAAAATGATGGGAGGGGTGAGGATTGTATCTAACATACATCTTAGATCCAACTGGTATGTTAAAAGGATTTTTAGAAAGATCTGGGCTTATATTTTTTTCCGAACATAGAAAAGTGGTGTTAATTTTTATGGTCAAACCTCTATATTAGACTACTTGTTTTGGGTGTGAATTGGCAGAATTAATTATATATTTCATTTTTAAAAAATCTTAGTAACTGTATAAATCAGTAAAAGTAGTATTAACTACACTTTCCTGTTTGAGAATACCTGCAGACAGAAGGCATTTTGGGAGGGTTAATTTAGTAGCTAGGTTAGAATAAAGTTTCAGAGTTTTATAAGACCAAAGTGAGGAAATCTCTGGGTAATGGTGTTTGTTTTGCTTTTAAAAACAAAAATAACAGTATTTTGATTGCTTGAGTCTTGGCATATTGGAATATTCCAGAGAACTGGAAAAAATTACTGTTATGCCAATATTTTAAACGGGTAAGTGGGACAATCTGGTAATTATATTCCTGACAACTTGACATTGACATAGGGCAAAATAATAGCATAGTTGATATAGGGCTTTACTACTCAAAATCCAAAGTAGAGTAATGCCATTAAAGTCAGTCAGCATGGGTTTATAAAAACAATTCTTGTCAAAGTATCTTTCAGTGAGATTACACATTCCCACTGATAAAGGTAAATGATGCAATGTACATTGTACAAGGTATTTGACTGTTATCACACAACAGTCTCTGAAAAGGGCACATTATAAAACCAACATATGACATATTATGAGGATTAAGACCTTGCTAGTGGTTAAATCTCCACATACACTCCTTAATGAGGGATTATCATATGGATGTGTTTCCAGAATTTTTTTTTTACGGTTCAGACTAAATTACCATCCAATATTTTTATCAACAGTCTTGAAAACACACAATTCCTGAATACCTTCACACAGTAAATCATATGAAAATGAAGAGTAATAAAGAAAATGGATTAACAGGGTCTTTATTACCAACAATAAAAATGTATATACCCAATAATAAAAATGCAGGCAATGAATTTAAAATATTTGAATGCTCCCTGGGCTGCAGTGACCATGAAAATGGAGAGTTGGCACTCTGGATATATAGCTGATCATGATCTCAATCTGATTCATGCCTATCAGAAAAGAGTATAATGAAAACCAAGGAAAGTTAGTGGAAAGCTTGCATTACCTCTCTATTTTTCATGTTTACTGCTCTGGGGTTATTGTGTCTTGTTAAGGTGCCTCTGCTCTAGGACAAAAGTTTAAACTACTAGAAATAGTTCAGAAAAAAGTCAGAAATGTAATTGAAATTTGAAATATGAGAAATATGACTGAGAATGACATCAAACTGCTAAAGGGACTTGCCTTGTCCGAGGAAAAAAAAATTGTCAGCAGACTGAAACACTAAGAAAAAGCAGAGAAATGTGATTATAATTTTATGGGGGTTATTTGTTTGTGTGCTGTGGTTTGGGGGTTTTTTTGTTTGTTTTATTTTGTCTTTTAATCTAGCAAACAAAGTTAGGTACAGATGAGTGGATACTGAGGGAACACAAACTCCACGCAGAAAACTTTTACCATGTGAGAGTGAGAGAAATTATCTAGATACAATCTATCTAGAATAATAATAATCTTCTCCATCAGTAAAATACACTTAATTAATGATATGTTCTTATGTAATGATATGTCCTTATGTAATGATATGTCCTTATGTAATGATATGATTTGTTGGGATAAAG
This sequence comes from Melanocharis versteri, assembly GCA_013397845.1. NCBI lineage: Eukaryota > Metazoa > Chordata > Aves > Passeriformes > Melanocharitidae > Melanocharis > Melanocharis versteri. The sequence continues at coordinate 623,245 of VZTG01007110.1, read as the reverse complement.
GGCTTAATATCTATAATGTTAGCACCAGATCACTGCATGTTTTTGCTTGTTTCAGAAGGGCTTTCACTGGAGACAAATATATGCTGCACCAGATTTCAATGAATTACACCATTCTGGTGTATGGCCATGTTTTATTCTCTAAGTGCATGGTTAAATTGAATTCTGGTAAAATATCTAAGTGCTGTCCCAAAGACCCATAAAACTACATTGTGTTGTGTCAGGGGAGGTTTAGGTTGGATATTAGAAAAAGGTTCTTCACCCAGAGGGTGGTTGGGCACTGGAACAGGCTCCCCAGGGAAGTGGTCACAGCACCGAGCCTGACAGAGCTCAAGAAGTGTTTGGACAATGCTCTCAAGCACAAGGTGTGACTCTTGGGATGCCCTGTGCAGGACTAAGAGTCAGAGTTGATGATCCTTGTAAGTCCCTTCACACTGGAGATATTCTGTGATTCTGTGATACATTGCATGAAAAGAATGTTTGCAAAAATGCACATTACAATTGATAGAGGATTGGGGCTATACTGAATGCAAGACTGGGCTTGTAGCTAATGCATTTAATCCTTTCACGAAAGCAGTAATAAATTACAAGTAGTTGAAAGGGAGCCTTATAATTCTTGCCCTGTGAAAGTTAGGAATGCTTCAAATTGGAAACATGTAAAAATTCAAAAGCTGTTTGCTCTGATCAGCAGAGCGTGTTGTCAGTCCCAGGCCACTGGCATGGAAAGGAAAGAAATGGGTAAATACCAGAAAGGTAGCAGAGCTTCGGGGAGAAGAACAAACTCCACAACATAATAAATTAATAGTCATTAATACTGAAGCTCATTAATATTTTTTTCTGGTTTTGGTGTTGCTATATCCCTTATCTCTGATACCAGGGCTACACATGTAATTACAAAAATGAGCAGTAGATTGGGGAAAATACAGAATCAGAGAATTGACTTGACAAGATACTGACCCACACCTTGCTCTGGGAAGCCCAGACACGTTACTGGGAAGGCAGAGACATCTTGAGAGCAGCCCAGGAAAAAAAATCCTGTGCCAGCTAGGGAAGAGGTAAGGTTAGATTACCCAAATGCATTCATTCATAGCATCTCCCTGGCACCATTTTTCAGGAGAGTCAGCCAGGTTTTAAAGTTGGCTTCCCCTGGTAAGCATCCAGTGTGCTGATGGTACCGATTCTGGTGCTTGCTTTACTCCAGGAGACTGGATTTGTTGTGTTTTCCTGTTCCCAGATGGTGCAAACTGTAAGGTTTATTCTCAGTAGGCAAATAGGAGCTGTCACCTGCAGTGCAAACATCAGTGTAAAGAACCCCTGGTGTGCAGCATTCAACACAAAACAGATACTGTCAAGATCATCTTTGTACAGACAAGCAGGAAGGAAAAGCAAACACACTCTGCTTATACTCATTTACACGTTATGTTGCCATAAGTTTTCTCCAAATATTATGTAGATGGAAAAGTAGACCTCATGCTGCTGTAAATCAGTAGCTGTGCTGTGGTGGCAGGAGAAAACAGTTAAGGGATTCAGTTTTCTTCCAAGAAAAATCATACTTTTCAATTCCATCTGAATCAGGGCCAAAGGAATATTCCTTATCTGGCTGCAATAAGCGTTCCTTCAAGCAGGGATATATGACCATCACACTCTGCTCAGGCGAGGTCTGCTCTGCCAGGATGTGGAGAGGGGATTAATCCATGGGATATGGGTGCCTCTTAGACCAAGAGACCCTGAGGGACCCAGGCACCCACCTCCCTGCATTTTAAAGAGGATTGAGTTCTTGCAGCCTCACAACCTAGGAGTTCCCTCAAGTTTCTCTTCATAAACAGCAGTTCATATTTGTATTAAGGAAACCACAGATGAACTTTGTGCCTGGGAATATACCACACACATCCTGAGCTGGAAATTACTGGGCGGGAATTAGGGTTTTTAAATTTATGCATTACTGCAAAATTGCTGCTACACAACAACATCACTGTCTTAATGTCTACAGTTATTTTTCTTGCACTAGAAAAAAATGAACACTATAAGAATGAATAATCAGACAAAAGACTTGATTTGGTTGCACCAAACAAAACCTTAGTATACAAAGCATGACAGCACATCTCAATAGAGAGAGCTATTATTTAGGGCAGGGCAGGATTTAGAACTCCTTTTCTTTGTTTCACGTTAACTCCCAAAATTGAGAGGTAGATAGAACTGCTCCTTTGTCTCTAGTGCATTCTCTCATGAAGTGAAGTCTGCTCATTGTTCACTGTTTCAAGGAATCTGTCTTTTGAACAGGACAGATTGCATCCTAAATAAGTAGTGATAAAATCTACAGCTAGAATTTTATGCAGCATTTCACATGACCCCAGACTGCAGAATGTGAACATCACCATCCTCTCCTCCACTCTTCATATACAAGCATTTCTCTCAAGTGAACCACTGCATCCCTTCACCCAGGTGTTATTTCTCAGCTTGCCTGCAGTCAACTTTCAGTTCTCTGTAGTCTGCTTGGGTGGGTGCTGGATTAACCGTGTCCTGGATGCAGAGACAGAGGCTGTCTCAACAGGAAGTCAGATTAGGTCAAATAAGGTTTATTACTTCATGGACAACCTCTCCATAGTAACTATTCTGTTCCAGAAACTGCAGACCAGACTCAGTACACAAGTGAATGACTTGTGCTGAGTCTGAGTTAAAAAGCCCTATAAGGCAGGAACTGGACATGTGAAGGAACCTCAGCTCTCCTTAAACAGATTAAGGACAGTGCAGAAGCTTCTTGGCTCTGGAAGGAGTCACTCAATGGCATTGCCAGCATTACGATGAGTAAATAATCCCAACTTTACTCTTCCCAAACCATGCAGATGTCTGCACTTGATTTCCCACATTTCAGCTATGTCTTCATCTGGATTTATGCCTGGTATGTTCTTTAAAATTATATTATCCCACCCTTCTATTATCTAGACATTGCAGCCTCCCATTAGTAATAGAGATTTTATTGTATCAGAAAGCTTTTTGTGGTTTATTTTAACATAAGAACAACTGATTCACCCAATGTCTGTTCAGAACTATCCTTTCTTTGCAGGGACTCGAGTCCACACGTGTAATGGGATCCTAGTTGGAAGATGTAAAGTGTTTCGGTACTGATGTTTTACACTTCCCCTATGAAAGATCACCCACTTTGCACAACCTAATTGTGTATGAAGGAGAAGAAAGAGAGAACAATAGAGAAAGTCAGAGGAACATGCCCAGGATTCTGCAGCACACAGGTAAAACAAGACCAAAACTCTGAGTCCAGGCTCTGCTCCAATGCATATTTAATCACTTTATGTAAAATATGAAAGCCAGCACAAGAAGGATTTAGAGGGCTTCCAGCCCAGAAAATTCTGGCAGTTTTCTGGAATGTGGTAAATATGGGGCAGTGAAGGTCTTTGAATTCAAGCAGGGTTTGTTTCAATGCAAGGCTCCTGAGGAAAGGCAGAGCTCCTCTTCCTTACCCTGGTCAATTGTGCAGGTAAGGGAGAGGAAAAAGAGGCTGAGTGTGCTCTGAGGAGAAGCCTCACTGCAGCCAGAGAACGAGGTAAGAGTGTTCCACTGCCTCTCTTGAGAACCATGACAGGACCTTGGTTAAAGGCAAAAACCCTCATAGTTCACACACTGAGGACACGTGCTCAGCAAAACCGTTTAGGGAGCCTAAAGACTTCAGCTGTGGACACTGAAGTACCAAGATGTAACATGCAATGTTTGGGATCCAGACAGCAGTTTGGTCATTTGAAGGAACCAGTCTTCCATACACTCACTGTGGACAGGAAATACTAACAAATGAGGGTCAAATCTGCTTCCTTCTGTTTGGGGCATATTCAGGTAATTTAACTGCCACATACCTACTATTTATTTCCCTAAATGGATCTGCTGAAAGTCTTTATGCTGGTTTATTTGTAGGCCAAGGAAGGCCTCTCTAAAAAACTTTGTCATAGGAGGGCAAGAAGGTATAAATAGATCAGCTCAGGCAAATCCTTTTTTTGCCAAACCTGGACTTCTTAAATCATGTTTTGGGCTTAAGAAAAATGCCTCTACATTCTTATTCTGAGTTCCTCTGGTCTTCGTGGTTGAAACACACAAGATGAATTAATTTGTGTGTTGTACATGTGGAGCAAGTCTCCATTCAGTTGCCAAACACAGGTACCCAACACCACTGGAGTATCCTATGGTATGAGAGATATTTATTTCCACAGGATAAATGGTTGTAGAGCAGAACTTCTGACAGATATGCAGCCTTCTGGAGCTGCACATGCAGGTTAATAAACTGTCCTGCAGGGCCCCAAATGGTGCCACTTTCCTATTAAATGTAATTGAATCACACTAAATGTATGAACGCAGAGTCTGCCACATATGGAAGATCCAATTCAAACAATCTTGAAATAAGCAACATAAAACAACCAAGGACTTCTATTTTATTTCAATTACTGTCATGTAAACTATTTCTAATTGTAGAACATTAAGTCAGAAGAATGTTTGTTCGAATGCATTTACAAAAACCTGCAATTTTTATCCAAATCCATCAGTAAAGTAGAAAGACCAAAGTTTTCCCTAAATAAGACGAGTAGAATCTTGTCCTTCGACTTGCAGTGTTAAATTGAAAACACATACGTTGATGATAAGAATGATGATTAATAAAATATAAACAGCAAGCTAGTCCTGCCATCTTGGGAGTACACGTTCTTTGGACAAAATCTCCTATTTCATCGTCCAACACAGAAACATCATCAAATACTTTAATTTTTCACCACCCAGCATAACTTCATATTTTACCCATGCTGATTTGAACCCTGAACTTGAAAATGCATTTGTGTTTTTCATGGGCTTCCTTAACACCTCTAAGGGTTACCCATCTTTAGCACCAGATGAAGATGTAACCTCGCCAAAGCCCAGGTGGGAAGCAATTTGGCTTTATACCCAAACGTTGTAAGAAGCCAACACATAGCTCTGAGAATGGAAAGATGCCAGATGCAGGCCAAAGCTTTTAAGCCTGTTGTTGAACTGAACCTATTTAGCCACCATTTCTTCTGCCACATAGGCTTGTAGCCTAAGTTAATCATCCTGCCATTTCACTTATTTAGCCAAATTCCAGAGTGCAAGCATAAAAAATAAAACCTTATGTATTACTAAATATAGCAGAAGTCTATCTACAGTTTTAATTAGCCACAGGAATACAGGAATTTCAATCTAAGCTCTTTAGACAACATCAGGTACATAGCAAGCTGGAATTTATAAATTTAAATTTGCTTTTCATTTCATTACGAACAATTCAGTTATTTTTCCTTAAAAACAGTTGAATGAATGTTTCCACTGCTTTGTATGATCACAGGACTCTCATAAACAGTTGATAAACTGAATTCTAACGCTAGAGCTACACAATGTAGAGAAAACATAGAGAAATTAGGCATTCTGCACTTTATTCTGCCTATATATGAACATGTGTTTGTGTGTGTTTATGCACATATACAGGCATGAACAGTAAAAACTGCTCAAAGGGAAAACTATTCTGAAGGCGTAGAAGTTGTTCTCAAGCTGTTCTACCTAAGCCCAAACAGTGGTTCATATATACTAATTTCTACATGTGGAATAAACTACATGAAGTGAATGGTGACATATGGTTACTGACACCTCCATATAAAAGAGAATGTACACAGAAATCTATTTCTAGCAACTAACTATTCCCACATCCAGGAAAATCCTGATCCCACTGTAAAAAGTCATCTGTAGGAATGTGGTGGATGGACAATGACTTGAACTACTTAAAACTGCACTGAAAAACTTCTGAAGGATTTACTTATAAGTAATAGCGGAAAAGAATCAGTTTCTTTTTACTTATTTTCAGGCAGCCGTCTTAGGAGTGTGGTCCTGTTGGGATCTTTGTCCAGACCTGAGCCTTGAAACAGCTCACCAAAGATCTGTACTAAGCCTCCAGGCATTTCTCTCTTTTATGTACTGAAGAAACCCAGAGCTACTCACAGTGCACCGGCTGCTAAGCACCGAAATCTGGCTGCACTGAATTTAGCCTTAGGAAACTTAAGAAGTAATTTTCACTTCAGCTGTAAATCCAGTCTTTGGATTGAGTCAATTAAGGATTTGATGTTCAGCACGTCCAAATGAAGGACTGAGCACTGTAGCTTGCCAGTAATAACCCAATATATTGCAAGATAATAAAGTATCTTGTGAATACCAGAAAGCTCAATTATATTAAAAGCCTTCAGCTTAAGCAAGGCTATTTCCTTGATTTCTGTCTCTATTTAATTTTCAGGCTGTGACAGTAACTACTTCATCATGTGCTGGTTGATTTCCTAAGAGCATTAAAGCACATAGTAAGTCAGATGCAGCCATTTCAAAGATGCAAGAGGGAGATAGAGTCACCCTATGCCAGGCTGTCCTGGAAATGTACATAAAATACAGTTTAATCATCATCATGATATAAGTAGAAGGATTTACTAATTTAGTCAGGTTTTATTAACTTAACCGTTGGTCTCCTAACCTTGAAATCTAAAACTACTCTAGAACTGTACCTGGGAATTTTAATATTTTTCCTATTAATAGGAAAGAGAATTTCAAATTAAAGTGAGGTATTGCATTCTTTTAACTAATTCATTTTAGTGCAGTTTTATGTAGTTCCAACAGAAAAAAAAAATGAAAAAAAGTGTGCCTTCAAAAGATAGAAAAGAAAGTTTAAATTTTGACATTTCTTTCAAGCTTAAGTCCCACGTAAACTTGGACTCACCTATTAAGAACTCACGGAATTTCAAAAGACATTTGTGTGACCAATTACCCAGTGAGAGTTCAAAAAAAATGTATAAGCGTTTAAAAATAATATAATTTTTCATTATTCTGTTGAATGCCTTCAAAATCCATGCCTGAATTCTCAAGGAATCAATGCTTAAAGTAAAAGCATCTTCATGTGTATTTCTAATATATTTCTATTGCTTCTTGTTCCCCTGAAATGGAGGGAACATAAATGAATTGAAGCACCCAGGTCCTTTCAGTGTGCTCAGTGACAAAGTCTTATATTCCTTTACCTTTTCTCATAGCTGAGCCTGACTCTTCGTTTTGCTTCTGATCATTCCACTCCCAGGTCACTGAGTTTTGATCCCCCCAAAATGCAAAAGATGATGGCTGTAGTGGGGTACCACACAGGTGTATTTATAAATGAAAATTATTTTGAGTACCCGAGGTGCAAGAAGTCATTCCAGTGCAATGTTTCAAAAGGTTTTTACCTTTTATTTACATTCTCTTTTCTAATTCTTATGCAATCACCTACAACAGTGAGCTGGATGGACAATACAAAGCTGTTAGGCATCAGCACAAACACAGTTAAAACACATAAGTTTGTTATAATAGTGGGCTGTGGTGCTGCATAACTAAAATAACCACAACATCTTAGAGCAGACCGTGAAGCACATTTCACATCAGAAAAGAGCCCTTAGCTTGACAAATCACCACAAAAGCCGTATAAAGCAACCCCATTCAGAGTTAATTTCAATGTTGTTATAAAAATCCAGCTTTCCTATCCACAGACAGAAGTCCTTTCACTCACAGACAGTAAGAGGGTAAGAACCAGCCCAACTCAACCTTGGGGGTCTGGAGAGACAAAAGCAAGTTGCTGCTGCCTTGACTGGCTCAGAAACCTAAACATGGTTGTTGTGGACATTCAGGACATGGCGAGCAAAGAGAAGGGCTGAAGCAGTTAATTATTGAAAACATCACAGTTCCTAAACCATGACGACAAGTTCCCCCCACATTTGACAAAAAGTCGAGCAAAGGCTAAATTTACTACGACACAAGGAACCTTAACACTAGGGCCCTAGAAAGATGGTTCTTTATAATGCCAGTAAAAACACGGACCTTTCAGAATATATCTGCTTTACAGGCACCACAGTGAGAGCAACATGACTAAAATAACCATCTCAGACCTTTGCAAATGTTTACTTTTGCATACATGAAACTCAGGTTGCAGTGATTTGGTCTGCTTCTTGAAGATAGTTTGCAGCGTGCTGTGCTCTGACCAGCACATCTGTTAATATTAGTAACTAGTTATTAGTGAAACGTGGCACCATGACAGGGATCTAGGCTGTCTTGGAATGGTCTTTATCCAAGTCCAAGCAGTCCTATGTTCTGCTGGTAAAATGAGAGGGAAAGAAAACAACAATAAAAAAAAGTAAAACGAAATCAGCACTCCGAGATGTAACATAATGGGCAGAAGATTTCAGAAAAGAAATAAACCATCTATTTTTATGCATTTTAACAGGGAAAAACACTTCAGTATTGTTGCTGGCAATTTTATGTCCCATTTGGTTTTGAATACATGTAAATAAGGCCATGGCTCAGAACAAAGAGCTTGGGTAGAGCTGAGAAAACAGGGTAATGTGTAAGCTCCTCTTTGATGTCGAGCGATTCACTCAACAGGCAGTTCAGTTTGTCCAGAATCCAACTTTAGCAGCAGCTTGATCAAATTCACATGTAGTGAACCTGTCCCCTGGGTGTATTACTGACTGCTGAGGGATTGATCAGGAGACCAAACTTCTTACCTGTTTTGTCACCAACATTCTCTTGTGTATCTGCTCCACTCTTAACACCAGAGTGTGTAACTGTCCCTAGAACATCAGAAAGAAGTGCAGTTAAACCAGTGCTCTTTACATTTTTTATTAGGCTTCTGCTTTCAAAATCAGATTGGAAATTTGCCAATCAGATGCAAAGCAAGCTTAGAGAAACCAAATAATACCTACAGCTGTAGTAGAACGATCTAAATATTTTCCATGGTTCACAATCTACAGCTGTTGGCAAATAGTGAATATCACACATAAATACCCTTTATAAGAGATGTATCTTTATTTAAAACTTCATTCTTATATAAATAAAGTATTTCAGGAAAGTAATGTCAAATTGTTAACAGTGATATGAAGCAGTCTCCATGTGTCATTTATTCCTATTTCCATGCAAAAAATGTTGAAAGAGCTAAAACATTCTTGGCTTCTAAAGAAGAAACCATATTGGATCTTTCAGCTATTTCCTTTGGGAGGACATTAAAGCCAACCCTGAAACATCAACAGGACATCTAAGGAAAAGGAATGGTAAGAGAGAAATCACGAAAAGAAATGATGATAGTTGTGAGGGTCTTGAAAGTTAGATAAACATTTCATGATTTAGCTGGCTAAAAGACATTAGCCTTGCTGTTGCCTGTAAGAGTATTACACTGCAGTCATCCTTTGTACAAATGATATCAGGCTATCTGTTTTACTCTCTCCCAATTAAAAAGTTCATGTTCCTTTTCCACCAAGACTTGCTGATATTAAGAAAAAGGAAATATTGAAAACAGCTTTTGAAGGTAACTTCAAAGTTTTCTTTCTGGCTGATAACACAAGAATTTTCTCCCACCAGTTCACCCAACCCCACCCTTCTTGTCAGCTCTTAAACATATTTTTCAACTATTCCTCAACTCATTGTTCATTAAATTTTCTCTATTTCCTCTGCTAGAACTCCTCTTGCTTATTAACCAGAAACTCTTCTTCCATTTTATAACTTTTTCAAAACTATCTGCTTTTCTGTCAGTTAGTCCTAACCATGGTCATGATCCTTCTAGTCATCAAATGGCTCATGTTAGAAAACAGAAACACCCTATTTCCATGAAATGGAGATTACCAAGGGAAAATGCAACCCTAAATAAAGAGAAAATTATGTATTTTTTATTACATCTTTCAACTGTGAAAGAATGTCAAGCTTTTTTCATGCTTGGCTCAGCAACAGGAAAGACACTAGGTAACTTACTATTATTCTTATACTAGGCAGATATGTTTTAAAATTTTTATTTTTTTTTCTTTTTTCTTTTCTCCCTTTTTTTTTTTTTTTAACCAATATTTAATTGCTGTGGCAAATTGACTCTAGTGTTGAACAGAAGAAGTGCTAAGTGGATTGCTTTGCTCATTAAAAAGGAAAGGTTGTGCAGAAGCGGGTGGAGCTGGGTAAGAAACCAGGATGAGGGGGAAGCAGTTCTCCAGCAGAGGGAGAGGCAGGCCATACCGGACTTGGGAGGGCCAAACATCAGCAACCGCTGGCATATGAAGCCTCCAGAACCCTGTGATAACTTTTTGGGACGCTTGCATAATCAATGTAGGCAGAGAAGACACAAGAGCTTTCTGGAAATCTAACAAAGCATCTCAGCTAAGCCCTGAGCCAGAGGATGAGCTTTAGGTTGGAATTCTGCTGGGAAAATGCAGCAGGTTAGAAAGATCACTCTTGTTTTGGATGCTCTCTGGAGGAACAGGCCTTTATTTTCCAGAATATTTCAAAAGACCAATTCTCTAATGCCTTGGACAAGAACCACAATGATCCAGGAGCATCAGTCTGACTGGCCCCAAACTGTACCTCAGATTTGATTTTTTGTGGACTAGTGGAAATCTAATAACTTTCAGACATCCAAACCAACCATCTGTGCAGGATGATCATCAGCGATGTATTCCATGCCAGCTGGCCAAGCACAGCCTACACACCTCAGTCTATCTGTACTTTTCCTTTCTCTTGAGCAACATTTGTCATGCAGTATGAGGAAACCAGCTTGGTTTTTAAGGCTAGATCCAACCTCATCAAAGTAAACACAAGACTTTCCAGTGACCTCAGCGGAATTTGGATATGGCCCTTCACTTTCTTCTGTCTTTGAACTATAGATGAAGATTTTGAAAAGTCCTCTGTGGCTCTGCATATCTTTTCAGCACCTTAGCCTAGTACCTCTGTTTACACAGAGCTGGGTGGTTCGCTGCTTCTCTTTCCATCTTCTTTTTTTGTTGTTGTTTTACTAATATATTAAATCCTTTAAACAGAGGCCTAGCATACTTAATTTATTTCCCTTTACTGGCCTGAGCTTTTGAAAACCAGATGTTAGTTCTGAGCCACACCTCTATGGAATTTACACCTCATATCAGCAGTACAGCACCGCTCCTGTTGCTGGAGAAAACAGCTGAGTGACCAGGTCTGTACCTGCCACAGACAGACTCCACTTTCATAAAAAAATAATAAAGAAAAGAAACACTTATCTTTCATGATTTTTCTGAAATTGTACTGAAAAACTCATGGAGTATCGAGACCAGCATCCATGGCAACATAATATTTGCAGGCTCGAATAATAAAGAAGATGTAAATGACTGTGTGGCTTCAAAACAAGTGTTTAATGCCTTCAAGCAGGGAAGTCACAACACATGCTTCAACAGGTATGAAACCAATAAAGGCAGGTGACTATGCTCGTCCCTAAGTTGATATATCTGATATGAATCTGAAGGATATAATATTGGCTGCCCTTTTCTCCCACTTCCCTCCTTAAACCACTTGAGATAAAATATTTTAAAATATGTTTATTTCTGTTTTAAACATGTGTAAGTGAAACAGGAATAATTTTGGAACATGTGTTCATTCTGACAGCTGTTCCATGCTGACCCCATTTCATCCTTCCTCTCTCTGCCAAGCTACACCTCTCTGATCCCTGTGGGTACACATTTCCCATTCACATTGCCTGGGGGAGGAAGAACCCACATGCATCTCTTCACCATGTTTCTATTCCTCAGCCATCTGTCACCTGCTTTTGCGCAGCTGATCCGTCCCTTCTTTGGTGAGCAGCTCTTCAGGCACCCTCAGCTTTGTTTAAGGGAAGGATGCAGCAACAGTCTTCTTTCTACAGTAAGGATCAACATGAGATTCATTCCACAAAACATTCTCTGCAGCATTTCTGCTGAGGGATGACCTGTGTCTTTCTTCAGAAGCAGGGCTGCCTCTTCTGCAGTTTAGTTTTCCTCTGCTCTTATTTCACTCATCTAGTTTGGGGTAATGCACAGAAACAACATTTTCTGAACTATATTAAATAGTACAAGCTTCACAATTTCTATCTACACAATAATGTCTTTTGGTTTCATTTGGAATCAAAAATATGCTGAAGGACAGATATGTCCCTAACTAAAGTCACCAACCAGAGCTCCCTGATATGGATGCTTAAAAGGTTACTGGGGTGCAGGGCCCAATCATGAGTACAACCTCAGCCCTCACTAAATGAATACAACCTCAGCCCTCAGTAAATGCAAGGTAGTTGTGCATGGTTTGTCTGAACATCAAAACACATATTTTTCAATATTGCACCAAAGTATTTTTTTAATCTCCTATTTTAAACTTTTTAGGACAAGAGTTCTCTCTATATCAATTATATCATAATAAACATAGTAGTTTCTGATCTTATTTATAAGACTAACTGCAGAGCAGTGGAATTACTAGAGTCCCTATTGTAATAAAATAAAGCTCTTGTAATCTAATAGATTAGAAAAAGACTAAGACATGCTTCAAAACATCAGTTAACCAAAAGTTAAATCAATGGATTTTCAACCAAAGCTTTTTTTCCCATGCATCATTACATTATCTTATCTGGTCTCTTAACCAAAAATATTATTCAAAAAGCTCCTAAACACTAATTGGATCATGAGCTCAAGACCACAGAACAGTGAATCTTGGGCCACAGTTCAGAACAGACTACCCTGCAGTGCTTGAACTTTGTTAGCAGCTGGCTCCGCAGAATTTTCAAGAGGATTTCATTTTCCTTCCACATTTCTCAACATTGTCTGTTTTTTGAAGATCATCAGTTTGTGAATGAAAGGGAAAACAAGGGAATAAGCTGTTAACAAAGGAAATATTTTTGTGGTTTTAAACTCTGTTTCTAAGGTATTTTATAATCTTCTACACTGTAGGGAGAATGAATCTTTCTTATCTATTCTGTCAAGACATTCTTCATGGAAGAATTCAGATATTTAATTGTTAGAGAAAACAAAAAATAAAAGCCTAATACTCCTCTGGTTTTCCTGAAGACTGATCCAAAGCTATTACAATTTTCGTGTCAAAATCTCTTTTGTGTGCAAAATTATGGACTGTGTTATATCAAAGACATGTTCACTGCTCGCCAAAAGCAATAAAAGTCTAGTATTGTTTAAAACACAGAAATAAAGCAGAAGCTTAGAAGTGAAATAATTGACACTCTTGGTTAGGAGGTACAGAACTGAGGCACTTCTAACCTTTGTAGGAGCTGGTAGTACTTAGCATCTTGATTTATTAATCACTTATTCCCTAAAAATCATCCCCAAGAAAGAATTTTCTAAGTAGTTTTGAGGTGAAGGATCAAATTCAATCTTCGAGCATATGGAAATAACTCCAAGTTTTATTGTATATTACCCAGCAAAATAACCTAAGTGATCTCAGCCTGTTCTGAAAATGGGACTCGGGTACCCGTATTTCACAGACATTAAATATTATTCCGGACTCAAAGGCCTGAACATATTTTAGAAGTTGTCTCCTTGTGCATTGACTTATACTTTATTCTAGGCTCTGATTCTTTCTAAAGTTGTGGGTATAGGAACTTACAATAAATTATACTCTTGTTATACGGATTCTGCTAAATGCAAAACAAACTCCTCTACACAAACATCAGATTTATTCAGTCAGGTTATTCACTGTCAACCTAAAGAAAGATTTCTCTGAACTGTTGACTATTTCACCCCCAGCTGGACCAGTGGCTGCAATAGAAGGTGTTACATTCTTTTGATCAACAGATTGGGAAGACCAGCTGTGAAGAGCAGAGAGGAAAATGAGCTCGTATGTGTAAGATGTATTTCTGAATAAATATTTCCAGGTACATAAAGGCAAAATTCTTCATCCATGCAAAAAGGACATCAATAATGGTACCTTCCTTAAGTTTCTCTGTGTAGCTTTAACATGGGAAAACAGTCTGTGAGAACAGGATATTATAATTGCTGAAGCACAACTAACAGCACATCCATGTTATAGATATACAGGGAAAATTACTGTACAGAAAAACAAACAATAGAAATAGAAAGAAATATTCTAATAACTGGGTTCGGAGGGACTCCTTTATGCTAGAAATTATACGGTATATGCTCTAATAGATGTATTTCTTGGCTAAATTGCAGCTATAAACAGAAAATATGAATTCATTCTGCTGTTTGACCTTTGCACTTGAATTTAGCAACGTTCCATAGGAAATTCTTGCTTACAAATCAACACAAGATCAAAATCACATTTCCCATTTCTTTCAATGTTAGAATCTTAACATGCAACTCTGAACCTTTTTTTTACAGATACGTACATTACTTTATATTATGTAGGAAAATAAATTCTTTGCTGGAAGTGCAGGTCTTGGGTGTGTCTGGTACTTAGTTTATCTGTTTTGAAGGGTTTTTCAAGGGCTGTGTCTGATTGATGGGTCTCTGCCCACAATGAACTGAACATGAGGCAGATATTCCTCCCAGCACACATTCTCCTCTTTCAACATGTGCTTGCTCTGGGACAGTTATTTGGCATAAGTCAGCTGAAATGAAAGAATAACTTGTAAAAATTTTGAAGCCTCAGCTTAATGCCTTTTGGTAACAATAACATTTGAAGATGACAAAACCAGTTGGAACAAGGTGGAACATCAAGCATTTTATAACTGCAATTTGAACCTCACTGTCAGTCACATGGATTTTGGTCCATATCAGCCTTTATATGTTGATTGGGTAAATCCAGAGTAAACTAAAGAATGTGGTGTGACTGGGAGGTGTAGTTCTTAATTAAACAAATTTCATGTAAACAATGCATTCAGCAGTGGTATATTTAAACATTAATTCATATTTGCACAAAAAGACAAACTTTACAGGCTGTCCAAGAAAATCTCTTTGACAGTAATCAGGGACAAATAGAATTGGAAAGATGTAACTTTATATCTATCAAAATATATATATGCAGCAAAAAGAAACAAATAGAGAGTAGCTAAAACCAAAGAAAAGCAAACCTGAAGATTTAGAAGAAGAAAGGGCTCAAAACATCTGTCTGTCTGTTTAATTCAATCAAGATCATTGTCATTTTTCATATATGTCTTAAATTCCAAATCTCTTTTAGAGATCCCAAATCTTTGGATGGCTTTCATTTTGGCTTCTTTTATCAAGTGTGGAGACTTGAGGGCAGAATCAGGCACAGCACTCAGAGATACACCTCAATCATTTACTAGCTAGTGCATATAGGCATGGGCTAGAACAAGTATGTTGTGAGGAAAACTATGGCTTGCCTTGGGATAGGTGATGATATGTGGCAGGATATAACATAAAATATATTCACACACAGCAGCACAGTCACCTGAGGAGTGTCTGCTGGTCAAATCAGTGTCTGCACCAAGTGCAGAAGTGTTAAGTTCTGCTGTTCTTTGAAATAAACTGACCCTCAGCACTGCTCGTCATCATCTGAATCTACCTCTTTTGCTCAGATTTTACACCTTTTCCTGCTGGTGTTTTTCTTCTGAATAATTGATTAGTAACTCATTATTAACACAGCAATCCCACTTCTTTGTTTCCAACCTCCTTATTATGCAGAATTTACTGCACTATGTGCTCTCTCACTGGTTAATGGGAATGGCTGCTGCTCAGGGCTTGCTGCACCTGGATCACAAGCTGAACCTCCTGAATGTAGAGCCAGGTCACACCACTGGTTGAGCACATGCAAGTGGAAAACTTCAATCTGCAGCTGACCAGGACACTGCATTCCCTCTGACACCTCTATGTGCTACCTGACAACTTGATCTCTGCAATTCATGTTTATAGATGAAATCACATTCCAGCCATGTGCTCCATGCTCTGTGTTGATGCCTTACTGATCTCTCTGAGCAGAGTTTCTGTCCTCTATCAGACTCTATCAAATTTACTGTAATTATAGTTAGTCACAGCAATCTGTGCCTGCTGGCACCACTGAGCTACTCATCAGCAGGGAAGGATTCCTGCACTCAGCTGTCCTCGTTTGCAGATGTGGCACACAGCTGTTCAGAGCAGTAACTCAGAATCTGTCAGCTACTAGGACACACATTTTTTTCTTTAGCCACCAAACTCCAGATGCAGAGGTGAAAGTTTTAGGTATTTCAGTCTGAAAATGTGTCACACGGTAAAGTCTTCCTTGCAAAAAGTACGTTCATACAGTAAATCCAACTTGTCTTTCCATGGAGGACTGGGAACCTTTATCAAAGCATGATGACACTAATCTACTGCTGAGCTCACTATTTTTAAGTTTTCAGTCTTGTTTTAAGAGGAAAGTCTGGGAGACCCGAAGCTGGATTTCATCCTAGACATTAACTCCTTAGTGTCAGTGAGGTTCTGTACATTCATGGAGCTTCGACACACCAGATAAAGAAAGTCTCTGTGGAATGACACAGATGAGCATTTTTTTTTCTTTCTCCTGTTTTTTCCATTAGCATTGAAATGCCTCAAAATTGAGAAGGAAAGATCCACTAACTGTCAACAACTATTTAAAGACTCCTTCTGCATGGATCATTTGTAGAGCCATTAGAGCAGGTCTGTCACTTAACTCCATATTGAGAGGGCAGCCTAACATAATTCCTGCTAACTCATGGTTTGGTCCCCTAAGTGTTCATTCTGGATTGCACAAAAAGAATTTGCACACAGTGTGACTAGACCTGATAAGAAAAAACTAAATGCAGACTCTCAGGAGGGGAAGGAATAATCATCTCAGTCTTTTCCTTTAGCGCTTCTTAAGAAGTACTGTAAGACCCTCATCTACAGTTTAGGCTCAAAGAGACAATTTTTTCCTTTCCATACAATGAAAATTTGCTGCCTTATTTTTTTTTCCTTTTTTCTGCTTTTGCTTTGGCCTGTTCTCTTTAAACAGCCAACAGGTCACTTCAGGAATTTTAGTTATACCTTGCTAAAATACCAAAAATGTTTCTCCAAACTGTGCTGGTTATTTGCTTTAGAACAGTGGCTTATCTGCATTGCTATTTACAGTTTCATGAGCTAATCTAAATGGTTACAATCAGAAACTCATCAAGCACTTGACTACTACTTAATGCAGCTACAATGAAGTAATAAAAACCAGAAATGTCCAGAATTCTTCCTTTCTTACAGATTTCTCCATGCTTATGACACATTCATTGTTATTGCAAAAGCCTTTCATAAAGGACAAAAAGTTTGCTTTTTATTGTCGTTTTGTTTGGTCTTTTTCTCCTTGTTACTGTAATAATGGTACCAACTACTACCTTCTGCCTATTCTATTTAATGTACATACAGAAATAAAATTAGCTTCTAATTTTACACTTATCTTTGCAACATGCGTATTTAGGATCATCTAGCTTTGGGATTCTCTTTGGTTCGTTTATTTCTTTTAAAAGAGATTTTAACAAATATTCTTTCTGTGCTTTTGCATGTCATGCAAGTCCAGTCCCCATGGAAAATTATTCAAAATGTCCTATTAGATAGAAAAAGTTTTGACCTTAGCATAGAACTTAGTTCCACAAAACCAAGCCCTATAACTATGTTAATTGTTATCCATGAGTATAGCAGCTGCTTCCATAGACTTATATTATATACTTTTTTTTCTGATGAAATTTAGAGTACTGTCTCAGGAAGACCTGGAGGGTTTGTTTAAATGCCCATTCTGTGAGTTAAGTGGTGAGTTAAAAACAGCAGCATGATGAACCCTCTTTCCCCTTCTGCATGCTGCCTTGCTTCTTAAGAACAATACTTCCTCCTCCCCACTCATGGCACCAATACATCAGGTATTGATACGATACTGTTATCTACTTAAGCACAAGAAATAAAAGATTTTCTGATTTGTCTTGACACCTCTACAATCCTGTTTTCAATTTGGACCTGCAGACATAGTTTGCCACCTTGTGGCAAATGAGCTTTTAAGAACTATGAGTTTCGCAAACCATGTCATATTCCAAACATTTCTCAAAATCTAAGCTCATAGTACAAAACAACAGTCTTTAAAACATGCGCCACCTTTTACTAAAATAAATAAATAGATAAATAGATAAATAAAAAAATTTATTTTTAACGTACTCTCTCAGTTTAACTAGTTAAAGTACACTTCTGATACCTGTAGCCAAGGAAAAACATTTAAGCATTGTTCACACCAGCCTTGGCAGTCATATAATCTATGTAGGCTGCTGACAGATAAGTAACTAAAGGCAAAGTCTTTCATGCATACAGGTATGGCCTTACAAAGAGAAAAAGCTTTTTTCTTAAGATCAGCAACTATGGTGAAACTATCAGCAAAGACCAAGGATTACAAGTATCTGATATTTCTGTTTGATGATAAAACCATGAATAAACACTGTAAAATTGGTTTAAGTCAATCAGAAATAAAAGTACTGCCAAGCTATTTTATGTTCTTTTCCAGTCGTTTTTTATACAAAGAGCCCCTTGAGTAGATTTATATGTCTTCAACCAGGGTGCTGGAAACAAACACCTCTCTATCTGATCAGTGTATCTGTTAAAGACAGTAGAATCTGCTTTCTCTTTCTGGGCTATTTACTACTCAAATAATCAATAAGAAGTCCTATAAAGAAGTGTCTTGGACACAAATCTGAAATGTAAAAGACATTAAATACATTGCACTGGGAGAAAAGGGTCTCTGAACCTCTGTCCACCATACCCCATGGAGGTTCTCCAGAGGCTGAGCATGTGCATGTGAGAACTACTGCCACCTCTGACTGATGAGTTACTCCACAGACCCACCCCTTTCCACGAAATTTTGGTTCTCTCTTTTCTATTGTCACAACCTGGGCAGTCATTTGAAGAGTTTTAAGTCACCTGAAATACTTTTCTGTGAATTAACTGGGAAGAAAAAAATATGTTCTTAATTGGCCAGACTATTTTTGCTAGTTTGCTTGTTTGTTTTCTTGGTTTGTTTGGGTTTTTTTCCTTGTTAAAAGGTTAAACTAGTTATGGCTATGCCAGGATTTGCTCAGGTTTAGTAACTCTAGCTTCAGGCTGCCTTCTCTTTTACTTTTTCCAAACACAGATTCAGTTTTGCCTAGAAGTTTCTTTTGGCTCACAGATCTCATCCAGGGAATCTTTTTGTTTTATATGCTTTGATCCAGGCTCTGAGGCATAAGGCAGATGTGGATGAGAAACTCATGTGGCTTAGGCTGAATAGTGATTGTCAGCAGGTTTTATGGTCCTAACAGATTAATCTCCCAATACCACCAACAGGAAAGAGTAACCAACTCTGTTTCACATAGAGATACTCTCAAAAAAGAAGAGCAGAGCAGTACTTCATTGAAAAGGGCTTCCCTGCGCTGCAAATAAAGTGTTTTCCATCAAAATTTTAATATTAAGTCATAAAGGACAACTGCAAAACTGTCCACAGAGTAAAGAGCAATTCGTGTAGTTACTTCAAAGGGGCAGAGAATTCCATGACAAGTCATTGAGCGTTTCTGTAGCATATAACATGCTAGCTCATTTTGGGATGTCATAAAACATAGTTCTCTGGATGACTTTTTCTCCACGTACTTAGGAAAACTTCCATTTCTATTTTGAACGAGAGATGAAATCAGACCACACAGCTGCTTCTCAAAGGCATAGATCTCTACAGTCTTTCTCTTCGTATGAGCAGAATGTCTTTCCTGCCTCCTCTTCCCCCTTACTGTATGAATATCTAAATATTTGGATTGCTTTTTTTTTCTTTTACTTCAAAGCTATATTGACATATTATCCTGTTTCATATCACTTTATGGGCTGATAGAGTCATGCCAAGACTGAATCTCTTCTTTCACTCTGTTTTCTTTTCCTTTAGAATGCAGATCCAAGTCCCTCTCTCTGCTCTAAGGAGCAATTAATGCAATTGCAAAATAGTGGAAACTAGGTGGCTTTAGCTTTCCTAATCTCTCAGTGTCTACATGCCAGAATAGATTCCTAAGTAAGTTTACAGATGCCTTAAAATTATTTTCATTTGCTGCAGCTATTTTGAAAATCGGGAATAAGTAATGCACATGTTAACGCAGACGTCGACATTATCTAGGTTCAAGATGTAAGAAATACTCTACTATTTAGCAGTAATGAGGCTGAAAATCTGCCCAAAGTGTATTGATTCCTGTCCTCCCTTTGTTTACCAGAAATCTTTTTATTCCTTTGTGCTTCTATAATGTGGCACTCAAGAAGAAGACAGAATATCTCAGCTCTGTCATAAAAACACAAGGGTTCAGGCCCAAGAGCTTCCTGATGCCTAAATTAAGTAAATTTAATCTAACAGCAATTCAGCCATATCCTGCTAAGCTACTTTGTTCTTCCTCTGTGTAAGTATATAACTGTATCAAGACAACCAGCAGCACTAAATAATAACTCTTTTTTTAGTAACTTATTTATTTTGACTTTATTTTTAGAGCATAAAACAAGGACAACAATATTCTAGCATGTAGTGGATTGTAACCATTCTGCTTTTACACGACAAATCCAAAATTTTAAATAAATCAGAAGTAGAACATCATTTTAGGAAGGTGAAACCTGAAATTTCTTATAAATCTGAGATCCAATGCTTCAAAGAAAAGGGCGGGGTGAACATCACTTAATGCCATGAAGCTTCAATTAGATTATGGGAGCAATGGAAGTTAAAAAATTCAGTACCTAATCCTTTTTCTTACCTGTCTGAACTGCCAGCCTTTGGGTTAACATGGAAGATACTGGGCTCTTAACTCAGTCAGGAGAGGCCACTGCCCAATTAGGAGTAAAGTGCTGTAACAGCAGCTGAGGAAGGAGCAGCTGCAGAGAGCATTACTGATACACAGATGGTTTCACTGATATTCTCTTCCCCTCATGCTCCAACACAGGGGTGTAAACTACCTTTGGGGGAATAACAGATTAAAGCTGGTAATCATTGCATGAGTTTGTATTACTGAGCATCCCTTCTGGAAATGCCTTTAATTTATGTTCTTTACTTGATTACTAAACCAAATGATCTTCAGGTATTCTAGAAGGTGTCCAGTGTTCGGACAAAATACACTACTTATCAGCTGGGAGTATTTGCATACCTAAGCCTGAGTTTTTAAAAATTCTTTTTTTGAAAATCTGTTCTTGCCTCTTCAGGGTGCAGAAGAGGGAAGAGATGCTGGTGGGCAGCATTAGATGAGAAGTTCCTTTGGCATGGAACCCTATAATATTATGAGGAGGTTCTGGGTTTTTTCCAATTAAGAGAAAACTAAAACACGTTCTTTTTTTCAGCAGGCATTGATTGAGGTTTTCATCCAAAGGGCTGGGCTCAACTCATCTATTAATTTTGTTAAACAGTCCTGTCTGCATTCCAGAAATTCATCTGAATTTTTCCCATAAGTGAATTGAAACTGTTTGAAAAGTGTAACTTTGATTTCATCAAGACTTTTTTTTTTTCAATCTTGAGTAAAAACTCAGCCCACTTTTAAAGCACAAATTTTAGACCGGGATCTAGATAAATATATGTAGGTGGCCATTTTATCTCTATAAAAAATCAACCCAAAACCTCAGGCATGAGCACCTTTAGGGAGTTCAGATTCATGCTTGAATCCAAACAGTGTGGATTAGGCCTTCTTCAACAGATACACATCCACTAATTGAGAATCAGCCCGTGCTTCTTAGAGGGCACCTTTGAAGGATGTAACATCCTATCTTCCTCTGTTGAGGAATAATGGATGTTAAAAGCCACTCAACCAGCATATAGAGGCCTACGCTTCCTTCTGTACACTGAATACAACGGAGTTTTTGTGGGTTCCTGCAGGATTTTGTGGGTTTCCTTATTACAGAAAAAAATAATTTTTTTGGAACCCTTGGAGTAAAGTCAACAGTCTCACGTATGTAAAGAAAATTGTCTTATCTAACACTGCAGGTGGCTGTTTTAGCTTCACAAGGGCAACATGAGGCTTTTGCTGACAGTGTGCCTGTCCATGTGTATTCCTAATTTTGCACTTCCTTTTTCCTCCCAGTGAAACCAATACTTTATTAAAGGAATTCATCAGGGGAGTAGAAATACCAAATATAATTAAGCTTCTACCTGTTTTGTGAAAATGGATGACCGGCTACAGCAAGAAAAACTATATGTAATGCCTAATGGAGGTAAAGAGGAGATGTTCATGTTCATACATTTCCCCCATGGGACGAGCTTTTGAGCAGGCCCCAGACAGAGGAAAAGTTTCAAATGCAGCCTGTGCTTTCTTTGACTCTGAAGTCAGTCAGGCATGCAGCAGAAATATGTGGAGCACAAGACTTCCCTATTTCCTGTGCCTGTGGAAGTCCTTGTTTAAGTAATTAGTCTTCATGACTGTATACTAATAGCTTATATAAAGAGAATGCTTCTGGTGCAGTTGTTTTTTATGCAAGAGCAGATGAAACGCCAGTTGTGCAAGAGATTTCCCTTTGTGAATTAACCTAACAACTGCAGGGTCAATTACCTCTTATCCTCCCATACACTGACGTGGAACAGCAGCTGTCTCTTGTGTTCTTGCTGCCTGGAAGGCATAAGAGTATGTGATAGGTACATTGTTTTAATTAGCACTCTTGCATGGACTTACACTCAATTAATGTTAGATTTAGTGCACGATGAAGCAGCTTGAGAACTGTCAGAAGGAAGGCAGCTGGGCAAGGATGTTGGTTTGATCCCTTGCATACCTTGAATCTACCAGGAAAAGGTCTGACTTCCTTCTAACGAGCACTGCCAATGTGCCTGGTGTCCCAAGTATGGCTCATTGCTTTTCAGTCTCATTTCCTAAAAGTCTTGGCTGAGTGACATACCTCATTATGCCCTGACATGGAAAAATAACCATGGCTGTTTCTTAAATTTCTGAAACAAGTTCTGCGGGAGACGTACGATCTGAGAAACGCCTGAGCAATACTTTGGCTCTTCAACTCTGTTAGGATACCACAACATCCCACAGTTTACCCTCGAGGCATATGCAGCAAGATATCCTTGCTGAAAGATGTTTTGTGGTACTTTTTTTGGTTTGCAATATGGTCTCTTCATTGTGAAGACCAGAAATCTGTGCAAGATAATTTGAAAGCATAATTTGACTTTTTTTTCTCAGTATATTCACAAGACATAAGGGCATCTCTGAGGCATGAGTTCTAATTAAGGATATACACAGAAATTTTCATGCAAATAAACTTTGGGATGTCTGTATAAGAAAGCAACCAAAATACTATCAAGTAAATTAGCTGCAGTATGAAAGAGTAGAGAAAAGGTTTTCCTCAGAGATGCTTCTTAACAGTCTTCCCATCTTTTCTCTCTTATAATATGATTCTTTTTCTTTTCTCTAATATTTTTTTTAATTATTCAGAAGATTTTTTTTCAAATATAAGTTTTTTTATAGAGGAACCAGGTATAGATAAGAAACTTTTACTGTTGTAGACACTTCCATCAAAGCAATTTGTGTCATCCTTGGAAGAGGCAGCCTTTTCCTTTGTGTCACTCTCCCAGTTGTAACCGATTTACCATCTCTCTCCTTTTCCTTGGCACTTACAGTTTTGTAATTTAAAAATCCCATAGTCCCAGCCTTTTCTGGAAAGGTGAGTCTGGCTGTGAAAACTTCTGAAAAGCTACGCTGGAAGAAAAATTAAGAGCAGAATAGTCCCTAGACATAAAAAATAAATAAAATAAATAATAATAATAAAATCAAACAAACAAACAAACAAAAAAACCCGAAGAAAATAAAAAGAGAGGCCTCTCTCTCTCTCCTGGCATATCTGTCATGGCCCTCTATGTTCCATTGTAACATTAAGGCCTTCATCTTGGGCTATCTAAGTCAGTATTCCCCAGTGAGCAGGACACCAGCACCTTTCCTCA
Source organism: Melanocharis versteri (assembly GCA_013397845.1). Taxonomy (NCBI): domain Eukaryota; kingdom Metazoa; phylum Chordata; class Aves; order Passeriformes; family Melanocharitidae; genus Melanocharis; species Melanocharis versteri. Next base: position 599,611 of record VZTG01007110.1, on the reverse strand, counting down.
TTATGGCAGCACTTTCCTGAAAGTGTTCCTCCATGCTCCTTCAAACACACATTCCTTTTCCTCTATTAGCAAATAAATCAGTCCTTTAAAAATATAGAAGGTTTTCTGCTTTAATATTTCCTTCCTCCAGTATGACAAACAAAAGACACAGCTTTCCATTGTCTGAATGATGGCAAGTATTTTAAAGAACATTAGCAGGAGTTTTCTGAAAGCATATATTATTACTCTGCTACTGGTGCTTTTAGTCTCATTATCAACAAGACAAATCATTTTTATTCAACTCTATTTATACATGTGGTAGACCAAGAGAAAATGTTTTTAAAAAGGCTCAATGAGGTGTTACTTAAATGTGGTTTTCAGCTTTAAGTGATTTATTATCTATAAATTGAAAGATTTCAGTCGAGAAGGCTCTAGGACGCCGCACTATTCCTCCTCCTTGCAAACCATCTTTGAGCTAAGATTACAGCAGGTGAAAGTTCTAATGTCTGTTCAACAGATCTTATGAAATAATTACATCCAGGAACCATTTGGTTCTCATTAGATTCAGGACTGAAGGAGCAAAATATTTTGAAGGAAGGAAACTTCCCTACCCCAAGAAACACCCCACATCCCCACACAAATATCCTATAGGCAAGCTCTTCCTCACTCCAATAGCTGCTTAGTAAGCACACAAACCCAAATTCATGGGCCTACCACTGTTTTTTAAAACCCAAGATCTTTTCATGTCATGGTGCATTATTAATTAATTATGTGTCTTAGTCTTCTTCTGCTTTCCAGTGTTTTTCTTCCTACCATATGTTATAGCTCCAAATTTTTTTTGTGGTTTCAGATCTCTGCCTGCTTTTCCTCCATGTTGTCTCCAGTTATTCCTGCTGGCACTGCTATGGCTCTCCTGTATGATGAAGGATCACCATCACCAGACTGAAGAGTAGTTTCAGAAGAGGAAGAAAGTACATGTAGTACGTTATAGTCATGATCCCTGCTTTCTTTGTTTTGTTTTGCTTTACTTTGTGCAGATAATGTTCTTCAGAAATTCATTCTGGCCCAGAAAAATCCCTCATAAATCCAACCCAGGAGATCCTGTGTAAATCTCAATAGACCATCCATCAGAGCGTTGGCTCAGAGTTTCACTATTTTCTCCCCTAAAATATATTTCTGTTTCTTTCCTGAGGCCTTTGCTTCATTTTCTGTGGCCAGAGATGTTGCCTAAGTGTGAAAGGAAAAGGAAACTGTCAACAACTCAGACTGGGTGTATAATTGGCAGCAGAACATTACATTTCTCAAGTAGAAAATCACTTTTTTTCCACAAGACATGGCAACTGCAGACCTTCTGACATCAAGACTTATGTCTGGAATGGCAACCTTAGGAATGCCTTAAGGGTGAGCAACTACTGAGATTTTCTTTGATAATCAGATAATTAATTCATGAGAAACTGTGGGAGTCAAGCACAGAGTTACTTATGGGATTCTAATGAATATCTATCTGTATCTTCAGGTGCCAAATCCAGTCCCATGCATCCTGCTGGTTCCCAACAAACCTTGAAGTCTGAGCACTGTCAGCACCCTCTAAAATTACGTGAAGGCTGACATGGGAAAGTTACTCTCATGTTCTGAGATGTATTTGTATGAATGGCAAGAAGAGACCATGGGAAGGTATTTACTTTGTTTATTAGTAACTCATTAGATGCCCATTGAAAAATTTCTAGCGAAAAAGGGAAAGAGAGGCTGAAATTTAAAGGTACAGATTTGTTTGCCAAAATTTCATAGCCATCACTGTGACTCATCTTACGCAATCACTATTTTAACTCCCTGTGTTTCAGAGATCCCTCAACTCTGTAGCTTTCTCAGATGGTTTTAATTACAGATACCCAAGAATAATTATGGTGAAAGTAGTGCAAGAGCACAGTTCACGGTGGCCCTTGAGATGTAGGCCTAGCCAGTACAAAAAGAAGCTAAATCCAGTCCTTTCATATCCTACCATCAGGAAGATGGGTAACAGATGTTGAGAACTATTAATATACACTTCAAGGGTATGAAGGGTGGTGTCCTTCCATCACAAAACACATCAGTATTGCTGTGGTTCATTGTCTCATCTTCTGCTACGAATATTTTCATTGTTTAACAACCTAATATGGGCTTCTGCTTCTTACGGAAGCTTGGCTCGAGGGTTTTGAGAGATGAGGCAATCTCTCGTGCTGCAGAGAAAGCTGCAGGTCTGCTACTCCTGTATCTTCAGTCTTACAACTTATGGAAGTTTGTGTATCTATCTAACCTGTTTGATCAGTGTATTCCTCCGTCCTCATGGTGGAATCTTCTGCATCAAAGAGAAACTTTGTCCCTTTCCTCATAGGTAATCCTCCCTTGTTTCGTGTTTCATTCCTCAGGCAGGGAACAATGGTGTACTTAATGAGGACAGGAAGCACAGAGACCAAAAGCCTGGGTTTGCTTTCCTTTCCTGCTATGATTTCTCCTGCTTTCATGCTCACATTTTTATACGTCTCAGTCACTTCTATGGTTAGCAGGGTGGCCTCAAAATAAATACCCTAAAAATTCTCTGAGTTGGTAAGAAACAATAGTAATATAGGGGGATTTCAGATTGTTTTTTTCTGTGGCCAACCCTTACAAGTTGGGAGTTTTTTGCTCGTGTGAGACTGCTTTGGTTCACCACTTTCCGTTCCAATAACTTGAAAAACATAAGAGTTTCAGACTTACTGAATAGCAAAGTTTGGCAGGAAAGGGTCTGCCTTTTCAGTGCTCTGAAACATCTCCTCCCTCCCCCAATGCTCAGGTTGCATAAAGTGAATATCCTGTGAATTTAGATGACCTTTATACCATCTGCAGGAGAAGACACTGTCAGGAAACTCAGTCACCCTGAAGAGACCTATTACTTTTAGGAACAAAAGTTTTTTTCCCTGAAAAGCTTTTTTAAAGTGTGCCGGTAAGGCACATTTTACCAGTTATTTTTCCACATTAAAAAGTTTCATAAAAACTGTATATTCCAGATCCCTTATTTGTCCTCAGATAAGGTTTACTATGTGCTATAGAACAAAACTTTGTAGAAGTCCTTTGCAAATACATCTGTAGTATTATGGCCATTTCTATTTCATTATGAAGAACCGGGATTGGGAAGTCTACAAAGAAGGAACATCAAAGATATTTTTTGCTGGTAGTGCAATAAGTCTGGCCAGAAATGTTCGCAGTTTGCTAACATGATTAAATAGCAGTTAGGGACTACTTCAGTAGGAGTACCTGACTGCTTAGCACTCGTGACATATGCTCCTTTTCTAAAACAAATGTAGAGGATCTGAGTTTTGACAGGGAACTTTTGTCTCAAATAAATACTGAGAAGGAAATAATTAAATCATTGCTGTAATGCTGCTATAGTTAGCAAGGCTTGGGAACACTGCAAACCGTGTTCAACTAGAAGCTAAAGCAAAGACATTATTAAAATAAATGATTCTACTTGTGAATTTAGAGTTGAAAAAGCGCCACAACAGTTGCTGAAAGAAAAAAGCCAGTATAAACTGGAGTAAAAAGAAATTAAAAGGATATACGAGAGTGATGAGACCTCAGTGTAGCTGACCACAATTTTATTTTTCTTCCTCCTTCAAGGCATTACTTATTTGAAATGGAGATTAATGTCACACAGCCACCCCAGTGTCTATTTTCCTCTTCTCTTATCCTTCATAAAAGATCCTAAGGTCACAGTTTTGTGAGAAAAAGAGGCCATGGATTCTGTCAGTTCTTTCATTTTGAATATTCCCTAATTATAGTAACTTTTGGCAATAGAGAATTTCATTAGACATGAAATTTGAAGATGCACCCTTTCTTCTATCAACATACAGGACTCAGAGCAGTCCCTCAGAGGAATAAAGCAGTATAAGGAAAGCAAGTTATTTGCCTTGATCCTCCCAGTTTGGATCTTTGATATTCTTTAATGTGATAGTCTAAATAACAAGGATACTTTGTGAGGAGTTTGAGAAAGAAGAGAAGGAATCATTGAATCTAGAAGAGGGGTCACACAAGCCTTAGGTGGGAGTAATTCTGTAGAAGTCTGGTCTTACTCCATACTATGAGGAGCCAGAGTCCTGTGGCTTCAATACCAAAGCCAACAAGTCCTATGTAAACCTAGTTCTTTTAGAGGCACCAGAACTAGAGAACTTTTCAAGGACTTTTTAAAATCGGTGCTCAATCCCATTACCCAAAAGCTGTCACAAGCTTCACTCCCTGCTCCTTCAGGCTGTACTTCAGTCAGCATCAGTCCTCACGCAGGTATTTATGGTCAGGGTGTTTACAGCCACTCACCAAGCCACAGAAGGCACAGCCTTTAGCAGCTGATATCATCACTTTCAAATTAGTGCACTGAATGTGTGAGGAATATTACCTTGGTGATCCAGTCCAACCACAGTCATATTCCTGAGCCCAACCCCTTGCCCATGCCCTACAGACACCTCTCCTAGGCAGAGCTCTCCCAGGCTCGGGTTATCTGCCTGTACAAAACTGACGATTGTTCAGTCACTCAGAGCGCAGTTATCACTACATTTATTAAAAGGCAAAATTGCCTGAAAAAGGCTTGTCTTCACAGCGTGTTACCGGGCCAGGCAGGAAGAATTTTCAGTCCCAAACAAAGAATACCTTATCCACATCAACATCTTTGATTTCCTCTTCTCAGCAGAGGCTACTGGCCCTGTCTGTGACTCCTGGTATGCTAACAGCTAAAGTTTAGAAGCGACTCTATGTAACAGGAATAGTCTTTCTTATGCGCCTCTATATGACAGCAAAAGCACTGAGAGTGATAAAAATGAAGTGATACCAACAACCATAGCACATACATTAACTGCAGCAAGATAGTGTTGAGAGGTGGTTGGTTTGGTTGGATTGTTTTTTTTTCACTTTCTCCCTGTGAAAACACACACCAAAAGAAAAATCTGAGCACTCAGAAGCACGAGGGAAGGACTGCACCCTGACATGCAGCGTACAGGAAGGCAGGGTACTGACAGACACATGGATAAATAGCCAGGGGCTCTCCTAGGCCCCAGCTAACTCGTAAACACATGTGGGCTCCACATGTTCACTTCTGATCTGAGGCTGGTTTCAGTCTCTAAATAGAATCCTTGGCAAGCTTGCTGCGAGTCCTGGGGACTCTGCTTTCTTATCAGCCCTGAGACGTCTGCTCCAGAGCCAGCCGACTTGTCCTTCAGCAAATGTACCCCTCCAATTGCTGCTGAGAGCTCCCGCACCTCTACCCCTGCAAAATCATCCTGTGGATGGCATAAGGCTTTAAAAACTGAAACTTTATTTTTTATTTTATTTAAGTCCCTTTGTATCTTTGTTTTGCTTCTGAACTTAAGGACATCATGAAAGATTAGCAAGCAAAGTTTTGAATATAATTAAGTTTAGGAGGACTTAGTTCTATTAATTTACAGGCTTAAAATAAGTTGCCATTTTAATTCTTTTTGTTTATAATCTATTCAGTTTTGAGTTTATCACACAACATTTTTTTACAAACATTACCAAGGGGCTCCTCATCTCTTCTATTCAGATGTGTATTAAAAAAAGCTAAGAAGCTTCAAGAATACTGATAAACCCCACATTTGATCCAGAACCATGGTTATTTTTATATCATCCAGATACATACAAACCTCTGAAATACTTTATACTGTAAACAGATTTTTAAAATACAGTCTTAATGACAGAAGATTGGGAGGGGGATAAGTTAATGACAATTTTAGTACACTGAAGCCGTGCTTTCTGGGAGTTCAGATATGGTAACACCGATTTAGAGAACAGCCAAAGACTTTAATCTAGAGATACTGGCACAGTCAACACTCTGCTCCGGTCTTTCAAGCCAAAATATTTGCATGCAGTTTTACCTCAGCCTTCCCTTCCGCCCGAAACATCACGCCTGTCTTCACAAGCCAATTCTTAAAATGTGGCAGATGTTGAAGCAATTTATAAATGCTCCTTGAAAATTAAGGCAGCTACTTCTTGATGCACTCTAGGCCTGTCCCTGAAAAGTGGTGAAATATTTCTTCAGCTCATACAATATCCCTGACTCCTTGCATCATAGACAAGGATGGTTCATTTTTCCACAGAATGCACTGCAGGAGTTTCAGATACCTGAACCAGTCCTAAACACAAGCTCTGAGCTGTATCAGAGACCTGGACTACAGCAAGTCTTTTAGCTGCCTAGGATACAGTATGTTTCCCTTTACCATGAACAGTCATACTTGTGTCCTTTAAACATGAACAGTCTTTTTCAACAGACACATATACAATAATATCCTAACAAATTATCTGAGGGCCTTAATAATGCTCGTGGATATTTGCTTTTACCAGCGAAACCCTATGTCTCTCAAAGATGCTATTCAAGTTTATAATTTGAAAACTCATATTGTCTTTTGATTATACTTTCACCACTATATTTCTGAAATCTATGAATTTCAAGGAGGCAACCCGTGGAAAAAGAACAGTGGATATTTCTAAGGTCCTATTTTTTGTGTTTATTACTAACCTTGAAGGTTCATCTAATGTCCAGTGGTTTGATCTCTCTCCTTCCTTTTTCTCTTCAACAACAAACAAAACACAGAACCAAAATAATATAAACTTGCCAAAACATATCTGAATTTCATAGATTGCTCGTCCAGATTCAGGAGATGAAAACTGATTATATGTAGGGGTGAAACACTAAAGCTAGCAAAACTCACCTGAAGGCTGAATTGCCTACTGATGATCACCTGTCACCCCACTACTTCTGGTAATTTTTGTTACAAACGCAAACAGAACTTTAGGCTGCTTTCCTCCAGGTGTGCAGTCTTGCTACCATCTAGTGGATAAAATAAACCTTTACACTAATTTCTTTCCATACAGGGATTCAGATGCTACAGCCATCTCTATCTGCCCCAAAAATTTGTTTGGAGATCTTATATTCATCAGCAAAAACATGACAGGTGAGAAAATTATAAACTGATGCCAAAAATGAAGCCCCAAACAGTGTTTTTGTGGTTTTGTTTTCCAGATGAGTGGGGCCGCGTGATTTCTTTACAACAGAGACACACTGAATAATTTCACTGGAAATTTAGACCTCTACTGATTTCAAAAGAGAAGTCTGGGAAGCATTTGATGTTGGCTTTTTCTGACAATCAAGTACCAGCCTAGCAGATCTCACTTGGTCTTGAAAGACACACATGGTGAATTATTCTGATATGGATAATGAGGACTGAAATCTAATAGTAAAAATTTTTTTGTACTTGCTGTGGGACCTAAAGACGGATATTGTCTAGAGATCGTTTGCTCCATCCTGAGTTTAACAGCTGGATGTAATCAGTGGAAGAAAATTAGACAGATCTGTTCAGGACATGAACTGGACAGCAACAAAATGTAACATATAAACTATTTAATCACTGATCAAAGCTCTTTTCAATCTTCTCATTTTTGCACGATCAATCTCATTGTCCCTTGCATGCACAAATAGATGTGGTTTTTTTTTTCCCATGCTGGGGAGAAGCTTTTCTGGTGAATTTTTACTAATACTGACACTGCCATCTAGTGACAGACATACAAATAAATAACAAAAGCTGAATTCAGGAGCGGCTTGGAGCTTCTCGTAACTCGGGGAAATAACTCCAGCTATTAATGAATCTTTCCATTTGGTCTTCTGAATTAATCATTCCACATTTGAAACTAAACATAGGGAGTGCTTAGGTATATTGGAAATAGTATTATTCTTGAGAAGGATCTGAAGTGTGGAAAACTTTATTCACTCAGGTTTTCTAGGCAAGTCAAAGTAGTGATTTTATAGTATCTCAATGCCGTGATCATAATTAGAGCCCCACTGGAGCTTTCCTTTGTGAAGGATTAGCAACACTTTTAAGCAAGTTCTCTAAGCAAGCCAGAGGAATGTTTGGCAATACTGAAGTTATTTCCAGTTTTTCCAGCAGAGAAATCAAGGTACATAATATTTTACAGAAATTCTCTGACTCAGCCCAACAAGGAGAACAATACTAGCAATTTCCACAACCTTGTCTTCACCGTAATCTCACACAGTACTCTACAGCTAGTTTCAAAAGTGATCTCTTATGTTAGTAAAGGCGTTTTAGGGTAAATCCTAAATGTTCAATGTGATCTAGATGCCAAAATATTTATTTAAAACTTTATACTGTCTTTTGGGATCCCTGACAATTACAACTGTTAGTGCTTATTCCCCTATGTGTTCCAGACCTTGAAGGCTTTGCTTCAGCCCTAACCTTAGGGAAAAGTCTACCTAAAGGTAAGGTAAGCTGAAGTAAATATTGTAAATGAAAGAAATGGTGCATTGAGAAATCCCACAGCAATGGATGAAGGAGAACCAACTCCCAGCCAATTAATAAATAGAATGAGTAATGTTCCAGTAAAGTGTGGGAATTAAAGTATTTCTCTTCCCCAATTTTAAAAATTTGACATTATGTGAGTGCTGCTTTCAGCTCAGAGTGACAGAATGGGCTAGAAATAATGACTAAAATGGAAACTTGCAAGTAAGATCAATCACATCTGTAACTCTTGGCAGGCCAAGATGCACAACCTGCACATGTTCAGTCTCCCTATTGCCTGTTCTGCTGCTGAGCCAGTACCTGAGGCAATGTCCAGCATATGAAATCATAAAACTAGAGACATTGTGGGGCTGCATTGTGCCAGGGAATGTATCACATAGCACAGTTCAGACAATAATGGTTTTGAGCTAGAAAGTCCACACCAAAGCTGCAGGCTCAGGGCTCCTCCTGCCCTATAACCTCAACACGTACCACATGCTTCTCTTTAGGACAACCAGTCTTTAGCCAGACAAGGAACAGAAAGATCAGCTTCATCTAGAAGCTGATAAAGTTGCAGGACTATCTCAAACATGGAGAGTTTCAGGTCTACTAATGTTTGGAGTGTGCACTATTGCACATTTTGAGCACCCTAGTCTCGTGAGAGGCGTCTTTGCCCATGGCAGGGGGATTGGAACTAGATGACCTTTACCCAAATTTTTCTATGAACCCGAAAAATGGTCACTTTATTGTTACAAAGATATAGATAGATAGATGTAGATATAGATAGATTTATCTACATATGAGAAATTCATAATGACTGATATAAATTTTTACATATGTAAACTTGTACATGTACATATTCTTTTTCCTTTCTGTATCAAACCCCCATATTATTAGGAGTTTACATCTCAGCTTGTAAAAACTGAATTACTTTACCTCATGCCTGTAATTCACTGAGTCTGCATTTATCCCAGTTTGCAATTTCCTATGTTTAATTTGGACTTCCAAGATAATTATTTTTTGTGCCCAGGTTGTAGGAGCTTGGAAGGCCTCTGTCAGCTCTGAAACTGATACAGTTTTGATCTGGCTGTGCAGTGAGTTCCAGGTGTGATTTCCATGTTCAAATACAAAACCCCTCCTAAAACACCCTGTAGCCAAGCCCATCCTTTTAGCATTTTGATCTGGTCTCAGTGCTTACAGCAACAAGCTGCACTACAGAAGTTCTGAACTGCTATACAAGCCTGAATTGTAGAATTGAGCCCTGAACTCATCTCCGAGCACAGCTCTGATGGCAAGCACCATCCACCACATAAACTTGCAGACAGCAAGACCCTTACCAAAGTGCTAAAGATGCGTGCATCTTTCACTGACAGCTTGTCTCTTACATTGCCAGAGATTTTTTTTTAGACTCTTACCTGAATTATCAGGATGGAGAAGAAAACAAAACAGGCTTCCTTCCTCCAAATGATATGACAGAAGTGTCACTAGAGTAATATGATTATAGGTTAAACAGAATTTGAGTTTTTCAGTTCTTGCTAATATTTTTCACAGATATAAAGTATCCACAGATCTCTGATGGACCCTTCAAATTTTGTCAGGTAAGGATTGTAAGATGCATAGATTCATCATCTACAAGCACATAGTCAGAGACTAGAGCAAAATTCTTAAGCACCTATTTGTCTTTACTGTATTTAACCTCAAGCATTTCTGAGAAGCAATGGTGTTTTTCCATTGTCAAGAGCATAAAGCAGTAAGATTAAGGGGAAAATGTGAAGGGTATTTAGGCATAAAACTGAAACCAATATTGATGAGGTCTGCTCCCTTAAATATTTTTTATGCATGTCTGGTCAGTTGAAAAAGAGCATCAGGTCTATCCAGAAAGATTACTTCTCCTCATAATTTTTCTCTTAAAATTCATGAAGTTCCAGGATCATTTATAGTAGGCAAATATTCAGTTTTCTTTGCTATGTAATTACTACAATAATTATTCTTTCAGAGAAACAACTGATGGAATCAAGCTGGCAAAAGCAACAGGATTAAACTCTCACGGTTTCAAGTTAACATTTATTCAAGGAGAACACAATGCACTTTAGCAAAGATTTTTCCTGCTATAATATATTTGCCTGTCACGCATCTCTGCAATTTAAAAGAGATTATACCAAGAGACAGCACAGTGTAAAAGGGAAGGTACTAGACCGTTTGTCTATCTTTGATTAGCAGGTGGAAGAGAGATGAAGGAAGAATTTAGATTGAGGCAAAATTACGTATAATATTTGGCTTTTATGTATTTTCAGTAATTAGAATAAGACAGACTTTCTGTGTTCAAAGGTGTTTTAATCATGAAAGATTGTATGTTACATAAAGACAGGTAGATTAAAAGCAAGCAAATAAATAATATCTCATGCTGAAATAAAAATTGTATGTGATAATGACATTAAAGCAATTTGCACCAAAGAACAGGACCTTGAAAGCTGGTGGTATCTTTTCAAAGTGAGGCATCTGGAATCCTTATAGCCTTAATTAATTCATGGAGCTTATCTGTTTAGCTAATGGAGATCAACAAATCCCTGGACAGACAAGCAAAATTTAGAAGGATTAATAGAGTAAACAACTGGAACGGCAGTCTGGCAAAATTTCAAATTGTGCGATCGGAAAAGCTTAGTGTAGTGTTTGCCTAATTTTATTGCCTAGATACCAACTAGTGCCCCAAAACAGACCAGGTTCACGGAGAAAACAGAGGAGCAGTGCAGGATGTGCTGCCGTGGAGCTGTGAGGTCCCTCTGCTCCCAGGGTGGATTTCCATGGCACTGATTCTTGTGGCTGGCCGCAGAAGGCGAGGGTAACCCAGGCTTCTAGTAACAGATCCCTTGGGGTGGATTAGAGTGAAACGACTCTGAACGATCGGTGTTTGCAAATATACACACGCAGGGTTTATGGTAGAACAATTTGATTGCAACAGAAAACAGGTATACAGGCCTTTTGGTTGTTATTATCTGCAGTAAAATAACAGGGTGAAAGCACCGCAATGTGAAAGAGCAGAAACATCACCCAAGGACATGCACAAGGGAAAAGACAGAAAGGAAAAGGACAGAAACATGAAGCATGAAAGAAAGAGAGAGAAAGGACAAGAGCGTGAGACTGTCACCACCCCTAGGCCCCATAAAAAGATTTGTGCAGTTTTGGTCACATTGGTGGTCACAGACCGCATCTGTTGGGTGGTGAGGGAAGCCCTGAAGAAGTGGTTAAGAAAAATCCTCCAAAAATGCCCAGAACACAGCATCTATTGGGTTTATAGTCACTCATGTTCAGGTGGGAAGGCCCAGGTACCCACCCGGGGCAGGGAGCTTCACGCTGGGCGAGGTGGGCTTTGGGAGCCCTTCACACCTTCTAAGACAACACAGCTGCCCATTGCACCCCAAAGCTGAATCAGCGGTGGCCCATTTTTGCCCATCAGATATGAACACCCTCAGGACACATGCCAATGTGCATGGGGAGGATAGGGGCCCCACAACGCAGTGGTTTGTGCAAGGGGAGACAATTTATCGTCAAGGAGGCACCATCTCCACAGGATGCATCTCCTGCCTCACTCATAGCCCACCATTCACCCTCTGTCTTATGAGATCACCTCATGATAAAAGCTCCTCCACTTCAGCAAAGCACCGTGGCTCTCCACACACAGGGAACGTTTGGAGTCATTATCCCTTAACAATTCAGTCTCTCACACTGGTTTGAGCCCCATGCCACTGCATTCACTTGGCCCCTGTGAAAACTGGATGCTTAATTTTATCCTGTTTCAGACAGGAGATAAACATTGGGAAAAACAAAATAAATAAATTGAGAAACAAAACAAAATTTAACTTTTGGAGAGACAGCTGTCTGCGGTGGACAGCTACAATCTGAGGCAGAAGAAGGTGTGAGCCATTAAAGCTACTGGAGCTACTCCATTCTAGATTAGGTTAGAAGCTGCTCTTTCACTGCCAAGAATCACACTGTACCAAACAGACATCAGGTAAAAGGAAAATATCAAATTCTGTGCATTTGCATTGCTTTAGTCATGTCTGTGTGGTTCTGCTTTGCTCACTGCTCACTCACTAAAACTAAGTTTAGTTTCTGTTGTTTTGGGGTTTTTTTGTTTTGCTGTTCTTGTTTTTTGTCTGCATGGAAGATATTTTCTTAGTTTCTCATCTGAAATCACATGAATGATAGCAGAATAAAACCCAAAAAAATATATCTGAATCTGCTTTCTCATTTAGATATTTGTTGTTAAGAAGTTTGTTATTTTGTACTCAAGAGAAAAATAATATTTATCTTACGACTTTTAGAAGAGAGCTACAATAATACCAGATCCCAAAGTCAATATTAAAGGATTTTTGCTCCTATTACACTTGGAGGTTAAATCCCATGTGAGTATCTACAGCATAACTTCTCTGTCTTAGAGGAAATTTTTGCAAGTACAGCAGGATTCTTCCAATAAAGGTTACAGATGTAGTAAAATAAATGTATTTTCCTAGAATAACTACCCATCCCTCTTTTCTTTCCTTCATATTTTCAATACTAATCCCACAGCTGCCATGCTAAAAAAAGTACAGTTTGCAGCTACAGAAATGAGACAAAGCAACTGACTTGTCCAAAGTAAAACTAAGTTCCAAACACTGGTATATAGTTTTATAAGTCTGGAACAGCCACACCTAGATGCTGGAGTAAGACTTGACAGCCCTAGTTAAGCTGTTGCTTTTTGAGATGTACATCAGAGTGATACGGTTGTGTTTATAGTGATTGTGTTGAATTGAAAATCTGATTTCAAGCCATTTCTTCAAGTTGACTAAATGTTTCTTTTCAATCTCCATTTTTAACTTCGTGTTAAAAAATAAAATCTTGCATTAAAAAAAAGATAAGACGATGTTCTATCACAAAGAGAGTTTTAACACCAAAACCAAAGGGTTGCTAACAATAAGCAATCAGTAAGAAACATTTCACTCCTAGAGCCCTTTAATGTACCTGAACATTTTCAATTTCCATCACCTGGTTTGGAGCAAGACGGTAGACTGGGAAAACTGTTCAGGTTTTCTTCTGAAAGCTTTGGAAACTTCTAAAACATGGTTCTAATGTTTTAAGTTAGGAGTCAGATCGTATTGTGTCTGTCTTATCCTCAGATCTTCACATCCACTTGAAGTTAAAAGACATTCACTTTAAGTTCAGTGGTACTTATTTTGAAGATACGTATTTGATCATGGGTCATTCAATAAGAGAATAATCCTTTGAATTAACTCAGTTGTGGTAGTTTTGGGGACAAACCATTATTGTTATGATCTTACAACCTTTTATGGGTTATATTGATAGAAGTTCTTACTTAAGAAAAATCTCAAACCTCAAAGTAGTTGTACCTGAATTTAGGATGCCATCTAGAGCCAAAATCTCATGATAGTCACTGTGTTGGGGATTCAATACAGTTGCCTAAACATCCTAACTTGTTTTATTTTACCTCCAGGGCAGAGAAATTGTAGTGCTCTAAGAGTTTCTTCTTGGTGTATTGTTTAATGCTGGTTTTGTTAGCAATAAAGTGATTCCTTTTATTTTGTTTTGTTTAATATTTAGAAAATGTGACCTAATCTTGGTCCTTCATCATATCTGTTGGCCCATAAGAAAGTTTTGGAAATCCAAAAGTAGCTGAAATGTTCTTAGCCTGTTGCAACTGAACTGACCCTCATAGGTCCAGTGGTGTGTTTTCCAGCCATGTACTGATACCCCAAATATATTTGCTCTGGCAGGTTCTGCTGACTGTATTGTCTAGAACAGCATGATCTAAGAGATCTTAGACATTTAGTTTATGCAGACAGCTAAATGTAGCTGTCTTCATCTTGAAATGAATCCCACACAAAGTAACAAATCAGTCATTGGTAAATGACAAGTTTGTCATCATATGTCATGTATGATTTCTATGAAAAGCTAGAATAACACTTCATAATTCATTAAGTAAAGTCACTTCTTTTTTTTCTTTTTTTTTTTTTTTAATAGGGTGTCTCTTGACCTGACTAAAAATATGGCAGATGTAGATATGGAAAGAAATATTGAAAGGAGTAACTCATACTTTTCAAAATTTTCATTGTATAGCTCAGTGCCCAAATCCAGAAAATAGAGGGAATTAAATTACGTTGCTACAGCCATGTTTAATAAAGAGCATTATGTTGTTACGTCTACTTTCTAAAGATAAAACAGTGACGAAGATATTGGATAAGAGCTGTGGAAAAGGGACTGGGAAAAGAAACAGAAAAACTACTACCAGCAGTTGAGGAGATGGGAAAGAGGAAGGAGGGAGTGGAACTGTGGCAGATGTTTCCCCAGGACCCTCTGGAAAGACCATACTGAGCACCTGGCTGGTGATAGTTCATACATCCATGTCTTGCACAAACATATAAATGGATGAAGACTGAGACACATGGACACAAAACCACTGGCCTGGCACTGTGGAGATCTCCTGGGAACCATGAACTGCCAATTACTATTATGTGATTAAAAACTAATCAGCAAGAACACAAAGGCCCAGTGAAGATAAGCATAATGTCCTAGGTTAAAAATAGGTTTATTCTATCACCACCTCCACAGCCGTTAAAACAGCTGGGGCACTGTTATCTCCTGCTGTCCGGGGGCCCATTATCTCTGCTAATGGGCCATTAAGAACTCACCACATGACTCATGAGTCATCTCATCCCATTGTAAGAGGCTCCACCCAGGGGGGAGGAGCCAAGCATTCCCACCTGAATATAAGCTGGACTCTGGGACTGTACAGGAGCTCCGGCCTACTGGATCTCCAGAGGACAAGAGCTTTCACTGGACCATCAGGACCTTTCTTTCTACCCGATCAGCGCTTCAGAGAACCATTTCATCTGGACTGCTACCACCACCCTGAACAGGGTGTCAGGTTGTATTCTGAGTCTGTCAGTGGTTACCGTTGTTGTTTATATTAATAAAGAACTGTTACTCTTTTTTCTCATATCATTGCCTAAAAGCTCCTTAATATCAGAATTATATTAATTTGGAGGGAAGGGGGGTGCATTTTCTCTTCCAAGGGAGGCTCCTGCCTTCCTTAGCAGACTCCTGTCTTTTCAAACCAAGACAATAACAATTGCCAAACTGAGGAAACCTGAATGAGCTGCTTGGAACTATCCCAGGAGAATGGTGGGAATGTTGTTCCTGGTGAGAAGCTCAACAAGAACCAAGGACCTCAAAACACCTTGCAGAGCTCTTCACCTCTCCCTCTCAGAACACCTTGAGACTGATGGATTTACTGCCTGCACAGGTAGAGGCCTCGTCATGGGATACCAGGAGAAGCAGTACTTCAAGATTGCATAAAACTTATTATGGGGTATTTTAAAGGAATTGTGGCAATGTGTGAGACATTATAGGATGCTTAGGGAAGGAATGGAAGTGGGAAAGGGAGCTGTCAAGATGGGTTATGAGGGAACAAGCAGGAAAGAATAGAGAGAAAAGGCAATAAAACAAGCTGTTCAGGCATAATTGTCTTAATTGTCTGTTGTTGTTACACTTGTCAAACTGCCTTTCATAATTGCAGTTTGCACTGTGTTCTCATGAAATCCTCTTTCTTGTTCTGTATGAGTGTGCTCTCTGTTCTGAGTATGTGTGAAAACTGGTGAAATTCAAACTGAATTAGACAGCAAGTAGGATAAAAATACCTGTTAAAGCATAAAAGAGACCAGCTACTGGAGCACAACTGCAAATCTCTGAGGCTTGTGTGTCTGGGTCTCGGCAGCTGGGGGGACCAGGACAGCTGGGAAGCAGCTACTGGGTAGGCTGGCCATCGAAGGCTCACCCTTGGAGTGATTAATATTTTGAATTTTTTTTTTCCACCACTGGATTTCTGCCCCAATAGCCAGAAATCAAGAACAGGAGCAGGCCATCCACATTGCTCCCGTTTGTGTGGGTGCTGTGTGCATTTCTGTGGGCGCTGGCAATGCCCTGCTGTTTGTGCTGATCTGGGTGGCAGCTGTGCGTGTGTGTCTGTGTGTCTGTGTGTCTGTGTGTCCGTGCACGTGGGTGTCACTGATTGCACACTCAGCCTTGCTGCCCTGGGACACCGCCACGGCAACCTCACATCCATCAGGCTTTCAACTGCCTCGAAAAAGAAACATGTATTTTGTTGTGGAGGAAGGTGGGACAATCCTTCAGCTGAGAGAATATGACACTGTCAGCTGAGATCAACAGAACGGTGATAATTTACCCACTAAAATGTATTTTTCTATCACAGTTTTTCACACTTTAAAGGAGAAAGCTGTCAATTTATTTTTTTAGAGCAGAGGTGTTTAGCCTAGCTTTTAATATTGGTCCTATATGGCTTCCTGAAAAAAAAATTTGAAGCAATATTGGCAGTATTTAAATTAACTTGGGTTTGGAATATCCAGAAATAATGCAGTGTTTTTTGCACGGCAGCCTACAAATGTGTCCTTATTCTTGATATGAATATATTAAAATAATAGTAATGATCTTAGCTTCACATAATATATCATATATTGCTACTTATAAATGCACACTGTGCATATCAATCTTGAGGGAAGGAAGCTATATTTGCTGACACTGCTGCTCTAGCTCACAATTTCTCAATATGTCTGAGGAGATGGTGCTCTGCAGGAAACACTGTGAAGACAAGCAATTGTGGAAGCCCACAACAAATGCATGTCTGTAGTGTAAGTATCAGAAGGGAATATTTCTTCTCAAAGGAATTATTTATTGTTCTGTTCCAGGTGGCTTTCACAAGTAATATGTCAGGATTCTGACAAGTGAAAAAGCACATGGGTAATTTATGACACCAAACGTATTGTAGCTTGGAAGGTCAAAGCCATATAAATTGGGAAAATAAAGAAACAGTCTTGAAGAAAATAACATTTACTCTTTCGTGTTAAAAGAAAAAGAGAAAAGGGCTTAAAGGCTCTAGGTCATGTCAACAAATCCACTTTTATTTCAAATTACCATGTAATGAAGATCTCACAAATTGACCTTTCTTATCTTAAAAAAATTAAATATTCTTTTTCTCCTGTAATCTGTAATGGAACTGAGTTCAAAAAATTATTGGATCGCAATATAAAAAATCTAATATTTAGAACTCTTCTAATTTTTGCAAAAAATTTACCCTTAACATGTTTACACTTGTGCAAGCATTGTTCATTAATATCCATGGGTATTTTCACATTTTTTGGTGGTTTTCCATTCTTCTTGAACTATTACAACCCCTTTCAGCTGTTTGGTTTGATTTTTTTTTTCATTTTCACTTAAAAAGCAAGAGCTGTTTGGGCCTTGGGTCTGCACAGGTCTGCACATGAACTGGCAGTGATATTGAAAAGTTCTTCCCCAGCTCCATAGAAAGTATAACTCATTCTCCTCACAAATATTCTTAAGCCAGTTGGTATGCAGTTGTTCTGATCTCAGTCTTCCAGTCCTTTATGTCACCCTTCTAAACCAAGAGAAAGAGGCAGCACAGTTCTACTGACTTGCAGAGTCAGTAATTGGTTAATCAAAATTAATGCAGAGAGACATTTTCTTGCTTTTGATACATATCCAGTATTTCAAGGTTTCTGCTGGTAGAGAGGTGGTTTGGATGGGACTCTGAAGAAAGGCCATTTAAGGCATTGATAAAGCTGAATTCCTGATAAATGGAGACAACTTTCTGAAAATACCACAGCTACAGTCTTGGCAAAAAGAGGAGTTTCTGCAGATGCCATTTCCTGTGCTCATTTAAATGGAATTGATGTTCTGCAAGCTTCACTTTGCCCCTGATCTGGGAGCTAAATGCGTTGTCAGAAAAGATAGGAACCTGACAACAGCAGTGACAGATTTATTCCATTTATTAGGTCAGTTGTCACTCTTTGGCAGCTTTCCCATCCTCAAATTATCTTCAGGATACAAAATAACTAAGGTGGAAGAGAGTAATTTGTCTTCAGTATGGATAATGGAGATGAAATTTTTCACAATCATTCTGTTTGAGATGGATTTGTTTGTCCACTGCACTGATGGTTATACTCTTCTTTCTTTATTAAGACCAAGAACCTGCAGGTATGGAGCTTAAGTCCATTTCCCTTTGACAGCTTTACCTTTCCATGGGGACTGAAGTGATATCTTTATCTTCAGCCCTTAATGGTGCTGTCTGTTTGCCTCACTTTGGGAATAATAGTTTCCAAAGTGACTTTGGAATCAAGCAGTCAGGCAAACAGCCAGCTGACAGCTATCAAACATACAATCCTGTGTGTGCTGAGATAGACTGCGGGGTAAAATTTGGCTTCTCGGGTTGTAATATGAATTAGTCCTGCCATGTGATCCTACTGATAGATCTATAAAACTAGTTTATAGCAAGTTGTATTTTTGGTCCACTGGAAGGCAGTTCTGAAATCCCACCAGCCTGCTGGTAAGACCCGAAATGACAAGGGATCTGTTACTATGCAGCTGTACTGTGCTGTAGTATCTGCCAGTGTAATGTGCACGTTGTGGCACAGACATAAATTCAGCCATGGTGCTGCTCCCTCACAGGGGTGCCTGTGTGGGCACCTGCAAATTCAAAGCTGAAGAGAAGTATGGCCAAGTGCTGCCACTGCTGGCTTGCACTTAAAGGAAAGCGTTTGGCATTAAGTTCTCTTTCAGATAATGGTAGGCTGACATTTGAGGTACAAACTCCCTTTTTCAGTCCTTCTTGAGTAAAGGGCAGGGAAAGCTTTGGAAAGTGAGAAATGGAGAATACTGGTATTATGAAATTATGTAACACATCCTGCCTTGCCCGAATACTACGGCATAGTCGTTACTCTGAGACCCACCCTCCATATCCCTGGTTAGAGAAGTCAATAGCAGCTGCAGTGAAATTGGGTTGCAGCTGTCATGGCACCTTTCACTCAGCGTTCTGCGTTGAGTGTCATTATAACTGCTGTGGGGGATTCTCTTCTGTTTATCATTTCCTCCCTTGGATGTTGCATTTCCATCCTTTTATCCTCTTGCATAAAACAGTGTGGGGATACACTACAAACTAATGAATGTTATCAGTATTGACAGCAAATCCTTGTCTAATGTGTTGGGGTTTTTTTTCCAATATTTATAATTATTAGACAGCATGTATGTTGTGACTGAGTACAGACCATGTGGCACTGTTTGTTCTGAACAGATAAGTAGTCGAGTCTTTTCAGAAATATTACAAATGTCAAATCAGCATTTAATTTTTTTCTTTAAGATCTTCTTAATATGTGCATTTTCCCTGTTTCTGCCAGAAAAAGTTTTCAGACTAATCAATGACGTGAGATAATAAACAATGAAAAAATCTATTAAAATGCTAAATTCTACTTGAATTTACTTTACAGTGTAATCCATCTTGCCCAATTATGAAATATTTTAGATTATGAAATTTAAAGAGGAAAAAAAATCAGAATTTAAAAATTAATCATAACTTCTCTTTCTGTAGATGGCTATGGAAACACATATTAACATCACCCCCTTGGGAAAATCCTAGAAATTAAATTTAAATTTGATAGAGAATGATTTCCATTTCACAGGTTCTTTTTAAATAAACATGTATCTTACAGTAACAGTATTTAAAATTCCAGATGGATTAAAAATCCTCCCCTCACACCCTGACCTTTCATTTGTGCACTTCCATACATGAATTTTTTTAACAGGGTCATTTTAAAAAACTGGACAGAATTTCCCTTAAGCCCCAACCCCCACCACACACATACACATCCTGGATTCAATTTAGTTTCATAAAGCCAGTCCGGCACTGTCTTCACTCCTCTCTGAGTCTGGAGACTTCTCATGCCTCCCATCCCACTCATCCCCATGCCAGATTCTCTCACACACTGTCAGTTTTATCTGTTTTGTTTTTCATACATGGCAGTCTGCTGTGTGGATAAATTAGCAGAAACATTGATTTTAGACTCCCCTTGATATCATAAAGGGGGTTGCAGCTGAAAGGTCTTTTTTTTTTTTTCCACGAGATTCCCAAGGCTCAGAAAAATCCATTTTTATCTGGCTGTCAGACATGCTCCAGATCTACTGCCCCCAGACATCAATACCTCAAACACCGTTGCTAAAGACAAGCCTCCCCTTTGTACCATGAAATTCCGTTTCTGTTGGGTAGAAGGGTGTGGCTCTGGGTGTCTTTCAGAAAACAGTTACCCTCCTTTTGTTCTGCTAATTTTATGTGCTTGGCAGCATCTTCACAGCCTGGTAAGAGTACATTGAACCAGTAGGAAGGAAAGTATAAAGTAAGCTTGTCTTTTGTTAAGGGACAGAACTTTGTCTGATTTTCCATTTTTTTGTTCTTATAAATTGAGAGTAATTTTAAAACAATGAAATAATTATTTAAGCAACAAAAAGCTAGATTTCTTGTAGTGTCTCTCTTCAGATGGACTGCACAAATACAGACCCATGCCAGCGAAGTGCAATTCTCTGCATTTCTTTTTCTTCTTTAATTCCTTTGTCTCCTTTGCCCAGGCCAAACATTGCACATGAAGTTGTACAATGAAGAAGGTACATTTACACCAGGTCTTCACTTTCTCAGCTTTCTTCACCTTAGACCAAGGAGTGACCTAGAAGCTATTTGAGAATAGAATTGTGCTCTGTTTATACACAGCTCACCCCAAAGGATTTTGAATGACACTGTCTTGTTCAAGCATCTCCTGAGAGGAGGCTGTGGTTTCTCCCAGCCAACTAGCAACAGGACAAGGGGAAATGGCCTCAAGTTTCACCAGGGCAGGGTCCGCTTGGATATTAGGAAAAAGTTCTTCACTGAAAGAGTGGTTAAGCACTGGAACAGGCTGCCCAGGGAAGTGGTGGAGTCACCATGGCTGGAAGTGTTCAAACAACAAGTAGAGGTGGCAATTTGCCATATGTTTCAGTGGACATGGTGGGTTTTGGTCAAAGGCTGGACCTGATCACCCTGGAGGTCTTTTCCAACCTTAATGTTTCTATGATTCTATGATTCCATGAATGACGCTGTTACTGAAAAATCACACCAAATATTTTGGCATTTTGGGCCAATACCAGAGGTTTAGGGATAGTAGGAGTGGCTCAGATGGGAGAATTCTGAGCTGTCTGTTGGCATAGGCAAAATGTGGTAAATATAACGCAGATTTAAAATAAGGTGATTTGCTTATGCTGTAATAATTCTCAGCTCCTCTGGGAGGAGCTTGTGTGCAAGCTACAGATCAGATTTTCAGTAGGAAAACATCTCCTCTGCATTATCTGTGTTTAGTACAACATTCAACCTCACATAATTCTTAATAGCTTAAAAGCATCCATTTGGCAAAGCAAAATGAGCATCCAGTTCATACAACTTTTAAGCAACAAGTAGTAGACTTCTAAATTCCAAGATTTAGCCAGAAAGACACAACTCCTGTGGCACTGAAAGAGCAGACCAGAGGTATGGTTGCACAGCTGACAGCCACTGACTTAAAAAAAATTCTTCTGTAGAAATCAGAATTTTGCAGTGGAGGTATATGTCTATTATGTTCCCCAAAAAGATAGATTGTAAATAATTCTGGTTCTAATATGCCCAAAATACATTTGAAAATAAGGAAAAGTGCTAAGTTGTTAACATAATTTAAGTGATTTATATGAGCATTTGAATTTTTGTGTGTGAGGAGCAATCTCAAGCACACAGTCACCAATCAAATGTTTTTATTCATTCAACAACAATAAAAAACCCCAAAACATTAACTTCTTTTATATGGAAAACTAGTCACATCTTTCAATCAAAATGATTGCTAAAAATCATTTTTCTACTGTGACAGAAGAAATACTTGAAAAATTGTTTTCCCAGTCTGGCAGTATGTGGTGTCCAAGAGAGCTGAGTCACAAAGCAAAAGCTTTTAACTGAAAGTTTGAAGAAAAACAGTTTTATTTAATTCAGCACTTTTCCATGGAAACTTCATTGTCCTCTGACCCTGTTGTCAGCAAACAGATTTGCTGAAACTTTCTAGAGAAATTCAGCCTGAGGCAGACACCTGGTGTTCAAATTGCAAGTGTCCAGTTACGGTTTGGACAGGTAACATGACTGAAGATGGAATTTTAAAGTAGAAAAAATAAGGCAAATTGTTAAACTGTGTCACTGGCACTAACTGTAATCTACAAATAGTTAAATGTGTGGAACTCAAAAGCATGTAATATAGGTCTTTATGTTTGCATGGTTAGTAAAATCTATGCCTTCAAATGGCTGATCTCAGCATTAATTTTTAATCATCAAATCAAATAAAACAGGCCAAAGAGCTGGATCACTGCTGTTTGACCATGATTCACCAGCAAATCTGAACAATTTTTGGTGTTTTGCTGAGACATCAATAGTTTCAGAATGTTGACATTTTGAATATCCAGATGTTGGCTTGCACAGAAAACACATTACACTTTTCCCTACTAATACTTTTTTCCATGTAAGGAATTTCACTGTCAGATGCTGAATTGCCTTGAAGAATTATGAATGAAGACAAAGAGCTGTGAAATGTGAAGCTGTTGTCAGCACCGCAGAAGTCTGAGAAATTATATGTTGGAAAGTGCGTGGCAAAATAAAAGTTATGCCATGGGAAGGATAGAGTACATGTCACCTCATATGTATTAAAATATTAACTGGTGACAGTTCTTTGCTGTTCAAGAAAAGTGCTCAAATTATGAAAATTTCTCTTTTTCATCTTTTTCTTTTTTTTAAACTTGCTTATATATGTTTTCTAAACTGTGTGTTTCGTGGCTAAAACTTGTGATCTTTAAAAGGGCCCAATATATGCTGAAAAACTTGAATGAAGCTTACAAGTAGGAAGGTAAGGCTTTGACTGATTAGAATGAAAGTCAAGAAAAAACCTCAAGCCCCAAATAAATCCCCATGTAAAGCTGGAGAATTCCAAGAATTATACCCTAAAAAAATGTATCTTCTGTTCTAAAGGTAATTGCAATGACTTCTTTACCCCTAATTTTTCTTCCTTTTTTTCCCCCATTCTTTTGAAATTTGCTCATGGACTAAATACATTTTTGTTTTTGCAGTATATTGGAGTTTGTTGTAAGGGCTAGAATCCAAAATCTGTCTCCCAGATCGGTGTTTGATGTAGATTTGGATGTACTTGGTCTAATTGTTGCATAGGAGTTTGAGTTTGTTGAACTCTCATGGCACAGATATTGATTTTGGCAAAGAACAGAAAGTCTTTACTGCTTTTCACTGACGATGAGAAGGCTTTTCTCACTTCATGATGAGAACTACTCCAGATGCCCAAACATACCTAAGTCATTAATGTACCTTTGGATAACTCACACAAAAATGAATTGTTGTCACTCAAGAATCTCATTCAAAACCTGTGGAAATTAATAGAAAAGCTTCTTCTGACTCAACTTGAATCCTGATCCAACATCAACATAAGTTAATGGGCCAGCTCATCCAAGTGAGTGTTACAGGATCAGACCTTGTAGGAGTATTTATTCTTTATTATAAACACAGTGTAAATAGGTCTGGTTTTGATGTCTTACAAGAAGGATGTAGGCAGTAAAAGGATTATTTTTAAGTCTTACAGAAAGTGTAGAAGTAACCGTATCTCTATGCCATAAAAAATTCAAAACTTAATTACATGCTGTCCAAATGCAACCTTATTCCTATTAAGAAACATTTGTTTCCAACAAATAGACAAACAATTATTTGTGAAATATTTGTTACTTATTTATACTTTTTAGAAACCACAGCTTCATTAAATTTGCCTTTATTTGAATTCCGCTGTGTTGCTCTTATCCTGTTGCTCTAGCTTCACAGGTAACTTTTATTTAACATATGGCTCCACAGTCAGGAATTATTACTGGATTTGTACTATTTAGGACAAGGGGACATCCCTGGCTAAAGACCTAAAATATTAAAACGGTCTGTAGCCCAGTGCAGGTCTGAGCGAGCAGGGATTGAAATTTAACACAGATCAGGACCGATTGCCAGCAAGAGGTTTGTAAGCATCCAGCGTGCTCTGTCGGCTGCGAGTGTCAAAGCAAAGGCACAGGCCACATGGCAGATCTCACAGTGCTGGCAGTGAAAGCTCAGCAGAGCTGGTCCTAGGTAAGAAATGCAGGACTTGCATAGGAAATCATGGAGGAAGCAGTTGCCAGGTTTGGTGGGAGAGAAGAGAGAGAGGGGAGAAACTGTCTGCCAAATGCAGATCCACACCATATTTTGCTGCAGAGGATGTGTTGTGCAAGCAGTTGTTACAAGCACAAAAGCATCCAAATTTGTCAGTAAAGGAGAAAATTTTCATTAGCAGGCATACACTGAGCTCGTTTTGCATCTGGAGCCTATCAGGCTTCACAAGAAAGTTATGTGTCATATTTAACCTTCAAGTAGTGACTGATCTTCATAGCTGGAATCTCAGGGGACGGGCTTGTGAAAGATGACAGTGTGAAAGTCAGTAAAAGTCAGCTTTTCTTTAAAATGCATTTTAGTGGGAAATAATTCCACTAGAAAAGTCAAACTAGTCTCAGTTAAACTGTTAGAAACCTGGAAAACCAGATACATTGCTGATAAACCTCAGCTACATTATTTTAATTTATCTGCGAGTAATGAGATAATGATTGCCCCAGAAGAGACTGCACAATGCCATGATCCAGAGAATAATGAAACACAAAAGCTTAAGTGTTGTTTGCAGATTGTCCTACATTAAGTTTACAAATGAATCACCATATTCTGAAGTTAAGTCTGTGTCTTCCTGTCTAACAGAAAATACATATTTTGTTGTGAAAAATGCAGAACTTCATCCAGAATATCCTCCTTGGAAAGAAAATTTGAGGATTCATGACTAAAAATAGTGATAACTTAAAGTGACAGAACACAGAAGTCCATAGTGTTGAAAAATTACTCCGTGTTCTCTGCACATGATGAATGCTTTGCTCCATAGTGACACTTGGCAAAAGTCAGTGGAACTGTTTCAGAGCTTGAAATTGAGCATTCCTTTACCCACAGAAGTATAGGAGCTCTTATAGCAAATCCTGTCTCACCCGATCCCTTGAACCACAGCAGAAGAGATCCAAAGTCCAATCCTCCCAACCCTGAGTGTGTCTCCAGAAGAGTTCCAAGCGCAGGTGCAAATGCCACATATAAAGTCCTGTTCTCTCACATAGGAACATTTGTAGATGGATTAACCTATTTTGTTAAAGATAGGCCAACGACTTGCATGTTAATCCATCCTTTGATCTTCCTTCTTAAATATATGTGGACAGAACAGTTTTAAATGATTAAACAATTAATTAATATTTAAACCATTTAAACACTAAAGACCCGCCTTTACACTTATTTTCATTCTTGTCTTTTCTTTTCTTCAAATTTTTTTAGCATCCCTAGGTTGTTTGAGTACACAATATGTAATTTAGCAAAATTTTCAGTAGTAGAAACAAATTCAAGAGCGCAGCATAAAAGCTACAGGGATAGAAAGTCAGACTATGGGATAGAGATTGACAGATTGTGAAACGCTTAGGTCATGTGTTCCAAGACAGAAAGCCAATGTCGCTTTTATACAGCAAAGTGAAATAATGTTTACATTTTAGATCTTTAAACTTATTTCTCCAATAAGATTCTTAATAATGGATGAACTTTCAGGTTATGAAATATTAATTAATTAAACAAGGATATCTAGAGTCTTAAAGCTTCACTTTTGATCTTGTTCTCCAGACATAGCCTTCCTGTTTTTCTAAATCTGATCCCATAATAAAAAAGACCATCTGCCTTTCTTTTTTTTTTTCATACCTTCTTATGTTTGTTAAAGCAAGGGAATCCTCCAAGTTTTACATGTTTTGATTACATACTGATCATATAATGTTTTCTGAACCAGAAAAATAGTCTTATAGTAGTGCTTAGAATATGGCAGGTGCATTGGGTGGGAGAGATAAAACACAGTTTTATTTTTGGCACAGTTTGTTTTTGGCATTTAACATGGAACCATGGGCAGAATATGATGTTCTAATTATTGACCTTCATATTAAAATTAATAATGCTGAACCTCAGTAATTCACCTGAATACACAGAGATTTTTCTGTTCTATTTCTTCTCCAGTTCTTCTTGGATGCTTGAGTGCAATTAGACAGGATATAACCACATTCTAAGAAACAATCTGTCCTTCAAAGTGATCATGGTCATTGGTCAAAGGAATGTCAGATAAGTGGATATTTATGCAAAAAAATTCTATTCAGAAAAGAGGAAAATGTTTGGGAAATGCAGCTAAAATATAAGAGTTTGGATGGAGAGCTCACAGGGATTTGGGCTCATACTGATAAAGGATTAAGCATCACTATGGTGCCACTGTAGGTTCCTGGCTTACTGTGTAGCATTTTTGCTATTCACTTGAGCATTTGTATATCTTACACACTGTACAGAAAGAGTGCTGTGTTGGTACAGTCAATATTCTGAGCAAGAAACACCTGAGCCACCCCACAGGACATGCTGTAGAAAACCATTCAACACTTCTGTGTGTGCATTGCTTTTTATAGTTATACAAGAGGTGTGTGTTAGACTTTTCAAACAAATCAGTGACCTCTACAAACTTATGCAATACTCTTATATTTTTAAGATTTTTACCTAGATGCTAAAAGTTTGATGTGGAAAATTTCCAGCTTAAATATTTTCCATCCCAAGAAACTTTACTAACAGCAGGTAAAAGCCAAAGCATAAAGATTATTTCTTGAAGTGGGGCAACTCTGCTGAGAATCTCACCAAGTTCAAACCCAAAAAGTCAAAATAGAGGGGCTGAATTCAGAATTCACTCTCTGAGAAGAGATGTGAGCACTAAGATGCTATTCATGAACTCTGTTTTAAAGCATCACAAGACAAAGTGTGTAAAGTGTAGAAACTATTGTACTGAGCATTGGATTCCCTTCCCTGGGACACGTCCCAACCACTTGGACTCAAGAGCCTCTATTCCACCCAAGCTGCATATTAGGGTTGTAAGTGCCTGTCTGGATCTCATCCCTAACCTGAGGATATAATGTTATTAGCTCAGCCTGCGCTGCCCTGAGTTCTCTGCCAGACCCCTCTCCTTTCCCGCTCCAAACACACGAATGACACACGCGTGCTCTGCGGTCTGGCAGCAATTCCAGCCTGAGTCTGAGCCAGGAACACAAACCGTGCTCAAGACACCTCCACATGCCACTGGTTACCTGGCTCTTGGCCAGCTGGGCTGGGGCCACAAAGCTCTTGAGGTGGCTGTGGGGGGCAAAGGATCTCACCTCAGTGCAGGGGTGTTCAGGTTCGGTGTCAACTCTAAAATGTAATCTTAGTCCCATTGTAATTAACAACAAAACTTCCATTGAGTCTGTAAGATTAAAATTACCTGTGCAACACCATGGAGTGATAGACAAGAACGCATCAGCTTCAGCATTGAATCGCTGCTATATCATTTGTAATGCAGTGGCTCAAGGCTGATGGGCATAAATTAGACTTTTGTTTGTGTGGTGCATTCTGAAAAATGCCTTAAAAATGCAGGATAAATACTTCCTTTTCCTAATGCATCACACACACTAATCTCCATTTTTATGCAGTTTATCAATGTCAGTAATCTGTTGAATTGGCAAAGCAAGAAATGGGACAAAAACTAGAAAAGGTGAAGGCATGTGAAAAGTTGCTTTACCTTCTTGTGAACTCTGTTTCATCAGCTTTGTTTATATGGTTGTCCTTGGGCCTAATTCAATACAGAGAAGTGAAGTAATATTGCTAGATGGCTGTAAACCTCAGGGAAATCCTCTATTAAGGGCATGATGGCTCTGAAGGGAATATCAGGCTTTATTGTTACTCTATTTCATGGAACACCGTGTTCTCCAAGTCCCAAGCAGCATCAGCATGTAGGACTTTATTCACCAAATCAGGATTGGCTAGATAACTTGTTTATTCTTTACAGACATGCACTATAATAGTCTGTTGAATTTCCATTTCAGGAGAATTATTTTCCTGCTTCAGAATTAGTCCAGTGGAAAAGGAGAAACATTTTCGAAGGCTTGAACCTTGAGGGAGAAGACACAGAATTAGGGCTTCTACAATCAATATTGACAGTGCTGCCTAGCCTACAAGACAAAGAAGTTTAAGAGCCTCTCTAAACCAGTTCAGAGGACAGAAAGGCAAAATTTTATTTCCAAAATGGTAATTCAGACAAAAAAAAGATATTTTATATTTTCATTTTCTGCATCCCAGGTTAACGCCTCACACTTTGAAATACAGGGACTTCAAATGTCTTCACAACATTTTTTTGAAAAACAGATTTTACCTTTAAAATTTCAGCTACTTCATTTATTTAACACAGGTATTCTTACATGTCAAATATTTTTCACATCTAAATAAAAGATCTGATGATAGCTTTGAACAGCACTTAAATTCTTTGTGCATTTCAGTTAATCTGGATATTTCTTTAGCATGGAGAGCTTTATAGTAGAATACATAATGCATAAATGTAATGTTTATTAACAGATTTAGACCAAAATCCAGATTTTTGTGTTAGTTTCAAATAACAGAGATGTCCACCATTTCAACTCACAGCTGTACAATTTGAAATCCAATGAGGCATTGATCAGAATAGAAATACATTAGGAGGACTTGAAGAGAGCTGGACAAAAACCTTTTACAAGGTCATGAAATGACAGGACAAGGAGGAATGGCTTTAAATTGAAAGAGGGCAGGTTTAGATTAGATGTTAGGAGGGAATGCTTTATTGTGAGGATGATGAGATCCTGGCACAGGTTGCCCAGAGAAGCTGCGGATGCCCCATCCCTGGAAGTGTTCAAGGGCCTTGAGGCAACCTGGTCTAGTGGAAGGATCACAGGACACCATCTCCAGCCTTGCCACAGCCCTGCTCTGCCCAGCCATGAGCCAGGCCAATGTCCTGTCCCCATCTCCAGAGAAACCTGAGGATACAGCTGTCCTGGCTCCCCCGGCTCTGCCCTGCTCCTGACTGTGCTGTCCCCAAAAGCCCCTGCTGCTCCCCAGCCCAGGCACCTGCCAGCCCTGCAGTGCCCTGGCACCATGTGCCCATGGAAAGGCGTAGTGTTGATGTAGAAATAGAAATGTGACAGCTAGAAGCAAACGTTTCTGCTTTACAGGTGTCAGAACACAGGCAGCTATTAGTGATTCTGGCAAAAGCATGGTTATTCAGTTTATTTTGAATATAAAAGAGAGCAGACCCCTACTCAAATTATTGCCTTGGTCTCACTCCTTTCAGAAAAGTATTTTTCTCAAAGAGCCTTTCTTTAGAACAAAAGAAGTGGGTGGCTGAGTATACCCATTCTTTCATTTGTTGCTGAGGATTTGATTTATATTTTGGCTTATATTTCTATTTTTTTACTGGAACTTTCTCCAGCTCCTGTCTCATATTTGATTATAAGGCAGTTCTGTTACATTTTCGTCCCAACTTGCCCTACCTGGCCCATATCTCAGGAGCAACACAAGTAACAACCACCTGCTCCATCTGTCCTGAATGGTCATACGCAAGTTTGAAGGGCATTCAGCAACTTGATGAAGCTAAACTTTTTGATTAGAAAATTTCAGGATGAGCATCATTGTTAAAATTATCAGCTTCCACTGGGAACGGAGCCGCAGGCTGGATTTAAGGTTTCCTGCAATAAAAAGTGCAATGAACTCATTGTCCTGGCTGCCAAACGCCAGTGTGAGGCCCTTGACAGCATGATGATATCAAACCTCCAAATAAAAGCAATTCTCCTAGCAGACTGTGGCTTCCGGCAATGTACATAGCTTGATACAGTCATTAGTTTTTATGCAGTTTTAGAGCAAACATTTTACTAGGAACCCAATTTTCTTCTGACAGAAGAGACTATTAGGGACCCCAAGCATGACAAGTCCCAAGAGTCCTTCCAACTGAAACAGGCCATTGACAGAAGGTGATTTGCCGTCAAAGCTATATACATATACTTTGGTTGGTTTGAGCATTAAAAAAAAAATGGAAAAAGAGAAGTATCTTAGCTTATCTCGAGTGTTTATGGGTAATGCTCATCTTAAAAGTTTGCAGAAGGGGCTTCTATAAAGGCTATATTCAGAGGATGCTTTGATTTTTGAATAGGTAACAGCCTTGAGTTTTGCATTATGCAAGGACAGCTGGCAAAGCATGTGGGCTGTGAAATAAGCGGGAGGCTTGATAAAATCTATCCTGAAAGAGAAAACAAGGTTAGGAGCAATGAGCTGTGACTGACTAGAGCTGTGGGAGCTTCAAAACCTTCCCCTCAAATGCAAATGCTTAAGGTTACTTATCTGGATGGCCTGTTGAAGACATTGCACTCTGCGACAGCACGGAAAGAGGGAAGATGAAACTCAGCCCTATCCTTCGCTGTTCTGCAATGGCCAGAAACCCAAAAAAAGTGCTCAGCTTGCAAAACCAGTCTCCATTTCTACTGGAGGGGGATATACTGTACTGGAATACTAAATAAGTTGTATTCTGTGCTTTTAATTCCAATGTATTCTTCATGCAGATTTTTTTAAAATTAATATATACAAAGTGATATATTCTCAGATAATAAAGTGTTAGAGTCACCCAGGAGCTCATGTTCTGACTCTTTGGGATGTTGAGGTCCCACAATGGTGCCTCAGGAGAGGCATTTTAGCACTGCACAATATACAAGAGTTTCTGTTAGCTGTGCAAGCCCCTGAAGCCCAAATTAGGTCAGATAACAATTTGTTCAAAGGAGTCTCTTCTTTCAGTAGCCATCCAGTCACCGAAATGACCCAAACATCAAACATTTTTTTCTAGATCATTTCTAGAGAACTTTTCTGCTCTTCCTATTTCTGTTACTCCATTTATTGTGAAATTCTATTCCTGAGCTTTATGAGGTCTCTGAAATCTATTAACAATTTTTCATTTAGATTTGATGAGGATGAATAAGAAAAAGAGGATTTTGTCTTACCCATTATCTTAATGAAGTAGGTCCTAGAGATATAATGTACAAAAAACTATCCCCCAGACACCATATTTATTTAGGATTAGACAGCAAAGATGAATTTAATGCAAATGTAGTAAAAATTCTCAGATCTTAAACATTTTAAAATATTTTCTCAGTATTGTGGCAGACAATAAAAGACAAAAGGACTTTTTTTCTCTTTCTTGTGGAGATTGTATTTATCACCTCAGCTTACCCTAGCACTGTTGGTATTAGCTAGATATAAAATTGTTGTCCTGATTAAATAATTAGATTGCAATCAGACAAGCTAACCTCACAAAAAAAAAATTAGGTGGAATGGATAAAGATGTAACATGAAGTAAAAATCAACCCTGATAGATTGACAAAATGCCAGGATAAAATAGCAAACAAAACTAACTTAATTAACCTTCAAGGGAATAATAAAAGCAGGATGATTTCATGTGTTAAATAGCGCGTTACATTATTAAACTTTGACTTTTTTTGGCGAGTGATCCCTTACATGAATAATTTTACAGAAGCCACAAGCTTCCTTGTATACTGGGGGTTATTCAGTCATTTGTAGTAAAGTTTATTTTGCAAGTCATTCTAATGGTTTCAAAGTTACTTCTCAAGTTATGCTGCAAATAAATTATCTTTCAATAAGAGGTAACTGATCAATCATTGTTCATAGCAAGATTTTATTCACGGGAGAAAAAAATCTTGATATTGTCTTTGGCTTGCTTTGGGCTTTTCTGGAGAATGCTAAATATATTTCTTTGCACAAATGCTGTGAAAATAGTTGAGAAGAATAGACACAATATAGTCACAAATCAAGAAGCCACAATACAGATGCCAAAAAAGATTTGTGTGAGCAGATGTTAAATGGCACACAGGGCCCAGACCAGGTCAAAAGCTGGAAGCCTGAAGCACTGAAAACAGGGAAATATGGGAAGGTGCTGCTTTGAGCTTCTAATTCAGCTAAATACTGAACTAGATCTGACACAGGACTTGCACTTTCCCACAGTGAGGTGTGATATTATCAGTGAGGCAATCAATTGCATTTTTCAAGGGCCTTGAGTATCTTCTTTTTATAACTTTTTTTTATAACTTTTGCCGAGTTTCTATCAGAACATTTAATCTCTACTCTGCAAAAGAAAAAGCTTTCTATCATAAACCTCTGAAAAGATATAAACTTTTAAAAAAATGTTTCAAAAGTGATTGTACTTTATATGAATGCTTTAGGGAAACCATGTGGAAAGATACATTTTTATTAATCCAAGACTGATTAATCCCTACCAGAGAAGAATGGAAGTGGTAGATAGTGACAGTACTAAAAAATAAAGTAAACCGACTCACCAAAGAAGTATGTCATGGTTGAAAGACAAAGGCAATTTCTAAGTATTTTCTCATTCCAGGAATAATGGAAGGACATGAACAAGGTAGATTAGACTTGATTAGATTGTGTGACTTTGGAAAATATAGAGGAGATTTGTAAAATATAAATACATGAAGCTTGATAATGGCCTTTGGTACTTATTTAGGATAAAATCTTGCCTATAAGAAGTCTGCCCTTTAATCTGTGCTGCTTAATTGGAAGAAAATATTTTTAAAATGCCTACAATACAGGAACGTGTTTTTAAAGAAGACCTGGAATTTCATGGAATAATTTTAGCCTAATTTCACAGTAGGACAAAAGCCATTCTTTTGTCACAAACCGAATTCCTGTTGAATTCAACAGGGTACAAAAGCACATTCCCAAAAGCAAATTCTGACAATTGGAATAATTATCTGTCTGTTAACATCTCTTGAAGTAATGGGCAGTTGCCAGACAAATGACTAAACTGCTGTGAGGATTTCTCATTTTCACGTAGGAAAAATTTCCAAAGACCTATTTAGAAACTATTATCCATGACATAAAACAACATGAAAAACTGTCATTTTTAGAATTTAAGTTTATGGAACAGTAGATCTGAATACTCACACTGCAATCTCCATGCCTCCTAATATCTTCTACTGTAGTCAAAAAAGCCCAAGAGGAGCTACCCCTGCAGTAATGGAGCACCCTGGCTGCTGCACTGCACTTGTCCATAAAATTCACTGCATCCCATACCTTGCTGACCTGATGGTCATCTCATGGCTACAGATCAGGTGAGAACCACCTCTACAGAAATCTGAAAAATAGTTTCTCCATTACTGAACAGAAATTCACAATCCGTCTTCAGAGCAGGATCTATCTTTTGCTTTAAGTATCTGAAAAAGTGTCCAAATCATTAGCCATTTTTTTTTCTACCAACACCTTCCCTTTTAGTTTTATGTTGGTGGCAGCTGTATGCTCATGTCTGCAGTTCCAAAGGCTGAAATGTACATATGGGATTTTCTACATTTTTCAGACTCTTCATATTAATAAGAATATACCACAGATTTAAGCAGTTAAATAAGCAGAAGTGTGCCAGCATGAAAATATAGAAGCATACAATCCCAGTCTGCTGAACACACTGACAAGTTTTCTCTTGTGTAGCCAGAGCAGCTGTTACAGAAAGAGACAGATTTTCATGGATTTTGTGAGATTTTGATGTGTTGGTGTGCTCTGTATTAAGAGCAAATATTGCTCCGTATGAAGAAGAAGTACTATTTTTGACATTCAAATTTACTAATTACATTTTGCTAAATACAGATAATGCCCACTGATTTTTCAGAAAGTTATACAAAATCTTACAACAAGTTTATGATATCTGACAAAGAGGACCCATAGACAGCAACAACAACAAAAAGAAAAGCAACAAAACCCAAGCTATCCATCTCCATATTTATAGAAAAACTTTCAAAAGGTGTCTATGACATCCTTGGTAAGTTCATTTCTCTACCACTCCCAGAAGAGACAAAATTTAACACTGTCACTATTGTCCCTCCCTCACTATTTAGCATAGACATGAAAAATGTACTGTCCTTCTGAACCTGTGTATACCCCAAAGAGAGTCAATTTTTATCCCTGTACATGATATGGGGACAACAAGTAACACAACCTGTATGTAAAGAAGTTCTAACATCTACAGATGAGTTGCCCATGATCAGTGGAAGCTGGGGAAAATGTCTTCCATTGTTTACAGATTCTGGCAAAAATATGGTTTCAGGAATTATTAAATAGTTAAAATCCAAAACTGATTTCTGGCCAATATTATGCAAGAAAGCTAGAAATGATAAAAAGTAGAAAACCATACAACAGGCAAATCTAATTAAGATCATAGGGTTATAGTGAAGTAATTTAAAAGGGGTCTCGGAGTTTTCACTATTATATCACTGAAGACAGGAGGGAAGTAAGAAAAAGGAGTGTTTTCTTGTTTCAGTCGTTCTTTTAGATTCCTTTCTTTCAATCTGTTTTTGTCTCCCGATATCTTTTCAATAGAAAGGTTTTTCCACAGTCCATGAGCTGCTCATAATGTCTGGAGCTTTCATTGTGTCTACAGATTGTGCAATGGATCTTGTATCAAGCAGACTCACATCCAAAACTTTACCCTAATTATGACTCTACCTGTTCTTTTGTGTCAGACCTAGTCCTTTGTATTCATACAGACTCCCTTTTCACAATGTCAGCCAGCAAATCTCAGCAATAATTAACGTGACAGTCAACTTTACCAGACACATACCTGTGGGGTCTGTCACATACAAAAATATCCTGAGTTTGCTCCTAAATCTTTGAACTTTCAAACTGACGGCAAACTCCCAGCCCATCATGATCATGAACTGAGTTTTGTGTTCACCTGTCCCTTTGTCACCCTCTTCTGTTGATTGTCCTCCACTGTCACAACAGCAAGGAAAGGGGCAATACTGTAAATACCCAGGAGCTTGATGGCTTCTTAGGACAAAAGCAATTTGCTGCTCCAATACTAAACTCTACCAGCAGTCTGAGAATTTTGGAATTATTTTCCATATGATGGAAATAATTTAATGTCTCAAACTGAATGGTTCAAATGACAGGTATTTCCTTCCCTCCACTGTCAAATGGAATTTCAGTTGATATGCAGGTTCATCTTTCTGCAGAAAGAAATCATTCTTAAAGTAACAGTTCAATGAGCAGAGAAAAATAATATGCATTTTGCAGGTTATAAGATTTCTGTATTTTTAAAGGCACTTGCTTCTCTGGGAAAGAATTCTCCTAAGCAGAGCAATGATTGAAAGATCATTCAGAATAAGCACAAACAAATTACTTAAATGCTATATCCTTTCTTTGAGAGGATGCTGTAAAAAGGGAGAGAATAGAACTACTGAAGTTATCTTGCAAGGGTGACATGTGAGAATATAATTTTCTTTCCCAATTTAAACTTTAAAATTTGCAGGAGATAGGAGAGGTCAGTACTTGCAGCTCCTAACTTTTCCTTGGCCCTGCTGTGCACATCTCTAGTACACTGTTGATTCTTAATTCAGAGTTTACAGTCCAGAACTTGATCTTCTACTTTGAGCCCATCTCTTACATGGTGCCTCTCTGTCCTTCTGCTGAAGGGCAAGAACTATGTGTTTGGACAAATATTAATGATGTATAACCGTTAATCTAAATCATGCTGTAAAATTCTTTAGAAGAAATTGTATATTATTCACCACACAGTTTCCTGCAGGGAGAATCATCTCTTCAAGGACATGACTCAAACGGGTATGGTGTCCAAACTGACAAAGGACAGTGCACTGCTTGCACTGGCTGGGTTCCTCTGTATTTAAGGAAAACCAGCACATTTTGGACGCTTGCAGGAATGTAGTAATGTTGCTGTCTAACACAGCAGCTCACCAAACCCACTATCTGAGAATCAGAGAATCATGGAAAGGTTTGATCATCTCATTCCAAACTCCTTGCCATGAGCAGGGACGGCACCGACTCGATCAGCTTGTCCAGGGCCCTATCCAACCTGGCCTTGAACACTGCCAGGGACCCTCTCTCTGCTTCACTGGGTTCTCCTGGGTGCCGTGGAGAAGGAGGGACACGGGGCTGCCCTGTGGCTCAGCTGGCAGGCGGGGAAGTGCTGCAGGCAGCGTTCTGCACAGCTGAGCCCGAGCCGGGGCCCTGTGCGAGGAGACGAGCACAGCTCCTCGTCCCTGCGTCCTGCAGGCTCCCAGCCTCTGGCAGACACAAAGCTGGGCTCCTGCAGTGCTCCTGCACGTGGACAGAAAGACAGACTGCACTCTCATTTGAGTTCTGAGGGCTGCAGCAAACCTCCCAAAGTTGGGTTTGGTTCCTTGGGGATATATTGCAATTTGCAGTAAAAACCATGTAACTCAAGGATACGCGCAGTTTCACAGGTGATATAAAGCACCTTTTGTTCTAATCTTAGTCTATTTATTTGATTCAACAGAGGGGTTTTATAAGTTTTATTTGTTTACAAGTGTCACCTCCATCTTCTCAAAGTGACAGCTTCTATTTATGCATAATTTCCAATGTAATTAATGTGTTAAATCATGGATATTTTGGAATAGGTAAGAACAGTAAAAAGCAAGCTTTTTTATGTCTTTTGAAATAGTTAGCTAGTGACCTTCCAGGGATCCTCATTTCATCAATAAATTATTTCAGCAGTAACTCTTAGAAGTTTAAAGATAAATCCATACTGTAGATAAATCCTACATAAAAGGGAATAGAATTACAGAGGGATATAGACTACCTTTTAAAACTAGTTTTCTTTGTTCAGTTTGGCATAGAAGTGAAAAAATACCAATCTCAGGAGCGTAGCTACTTTGTTTAAAAGGAAGCTGTGTTATTCAGATCAAATAATTTAAATTTGTTGAGTCTTCTGTCTCTTTTAATTGAAAAATATCAGTAGACTTCATAGGCTGATGAACATTGGCAATTCACTCATTCAAGTTATTATGGTTAGTAGCAATATCTTTCCTTCAAAAATCACCGTTAAGTGTGCCTGGAGATCCTGGGACTGACTGTGTAGCTAGAGGGAAGGACCTTTCCTGGCTGCACAAATGCCAGGGCCTGGAGGTGTCCCTTCCACAGAATGAGCTTTCTGAGGAACGGTTAATACATGAGCAGGGAGAGTTTTACAGCCACAGCTCAGGAGTCTAAAGCCAATGCTGCCAGACGTGGTGATGCAGACAGAAAAAAATGAAATTTAGTATTCTAATCCAGAAGAGCAAAGAACTATTCATGTTTGCCCGCAGAAGAAGGAATACTTCATATATTGCACAATTTAAATTTATTGAAAAATACATCAGTAATTTTAAGTTACAAAAGCAATTTCAATTCAAGTATCAGTACCTAAACAAAACTTTAGATTTGGCCTACCACTTCCACGTGAATACTGAATTAAACTTTCCGAGAGCTCTTTTAAACCTTTATCTCCAGTCCTGTGCAACTTTACAGCATGTTTGTTTGTTTTCTTTTTCTCCTTTTAAGAACCTACCCCTTATATTTAAATTGGGAAAGGTACTTTTAATGCACTGCTCTACACTCTGACATTTTAGTGATGAGAATGCCAAGGGACATTGGCTTTTATTAGAGAAAAACTGCAGCCTTAGAGCCTGGATATGTTTTTCTGGTGTTCCATTTCAGAAAAGCATGCTCATTCTGGCTTAGACATTCTGAAAGCAATTGAGATAGATCACAGAAGTGGGGAAAAAAAGATCTTAGGCTGTGTTTCAGCTTTATTTCTTCTACTCTTTTCCCCTCTGTTTCTGTCTGTGCCTGGCTAGAAAAGAGAAGCTCTCCAGGGAAGCTGTGATCTCTAGTGTTACAATTCCTAACTCCATAGAGCTTAATTCTTCTGTAGCATGTATTTACCTCACGCTTTTGAAATATTTGAGATATGTTTTCCCCCAAGACAACGCAGATCTTTTGCAGTTACAGTTTATTTTAGGAAACCAAAGCAATGCATTCCTCTGGATCTCTGACAGATACTCCTGACTGTTTTCTGGTGAGAACAGCAGATCAAGAAATAATGGTTCAAATATGATCCAACATGATTCAATACTTCCTGCCCTAATTCCATGCCATTTGAAAGAAAACAAAACAAAAATCCCTATTCTGCCCACTAAAAAGCAGTGTAATTTGTATGAGGGCTTCACCATCCCTCACCTGTTCTGGTGGATCTTGTGCATCCGAGGATGTAGTGATCTGCACACACTTACTCTGTGAACATCGAAAAACTACACATACACATGACTTGCATCGACTAAATTAAAAACCCATCATGAGTGCAGGTTTCAGGGCAAGGTTTGAGGAGTTCCATAGAATAAAGTTCATCAGCCTTTGAAAAGTTTCACATCCCTTTTCAGTGTGAGAGAGGAGGATTCTGATGTACACCTTTCAAAAGGGTTCACTAAATTACAAGTGACATTTCCCTTGTTGCTTGAATGGTGAGATATTCCTGTTACCTGTAATCAATATTTTGAAAACCAGCTCTTCTGTCTCTCTCCTGCCTTTTCAAAAGCAAGCTGCAAACATACAACTGCTTGCTGTCATAAGTCAATGGGAATAGGAGATACTTTTTAATTCTAATTTTCATTAAGTTTTATAGTAAATAATGGAGAGGGAAATCTTAAATGTTTATTCCATAATTGATTTTATAGGCTATGCAGTCACAGGAATAATAATAAATTTTAAAAGACATATCATATAAGGTCGGTAACAATTTTTATTAGCTGAAACTAAAGCAATTAATAACAATAATTTAAATAAGTAAGTTGATCATGTATGAGAAAGTTCTGCCACCATTTGTCACATGGATTAGTGTCATTTCCCTCAGGAAGCATCCTACTCTGGGACCAACTACACTACAGTTATTCCCTGTTCTGCATTATCCTTGTTGGTAAAAACCAAGAAAATATTCAATCACTTTTGATACACAAATGCAGGCACCTCTATGCTGCACTGCAGGATTTTAGAAACAACCACCTCTACCTCTTACTAAGAAGCCTGTGAGAGACAACAAGTTCAGATATAGGAAAGCTGAGGAGATGCCCTAACGGAAGATCTTTGTGTCTGTTTAATTGTATAAATTTGTAAAAAGTGAGAAATGTGAGAAAAGCTGTAAAGATTCAGCTGCTTGTTAAATACTGATGAGCTGTAGAGCTCAGCTAAAAAGAAAAAATAGTGTATTAGAGCATCTCAATTCCTTCTCTTTCTGCTGACTCTGCAGTGAAAACCAGACTTCAGTTCCCACTTGGATATGAGGAATGGGACAGGAGCTCAATCCCATGGTCGAAGACAACGTCTGTAAGCAGAATTTCTAACTACTTATTCTGAATGTTTAGATATTCATTCTTGGTTTTCAAGGTGCGAATAATTTTTGTTTAAAGTAGGGTCATTTTCCAAGGGCAGTGCCTGAACAAATCCCAGCACTTCAGAACTTGTACCGTGACTCTACTCCATAAAGAACTATGGTCTCTGGGGAATGAAGACCAACCTAGAGATGTCTTTCACATATGATGCATATTGCGAAGAATGATGCATTGATAGAAAGTATTCCTTCCACAGTTAGCATCATCACAAACACACTGAGATTGCCAGGTACACTGCTTAAAGCCGAAAAGTTCTCACCTAAATAATTTTCATTACATTTCTGCTTGTTGATAGGCTTTGTTGAAAAAGTATTTTCATACCTTGAAAGGAAGACATTGTAGCAGAGTTCAGAAATAGCTTAAAAATAAGATAGTGAAGGCCCTAGCACTAGCAAAATGGAGGTCTTAAAGCAAAGTTCAGAGAATGGAAAAATTCAGTTTTATCAAAAAAAAAATCCCTAAAAATTGCAAAATCTCTTCTTTCCATATGGTTTAACATATCTTGTATCCAGACATACTCAAAATGTGTCAAGAATTACTATTGCGGGCATATTATACAACTCGGCTGTTACATGTTTAACCTCAAGAGAAGAGAGAGGCTCTCTGAGGATGAGAAGTGAATAAGAGCTTCACATTCTTTTGAGGTACATCAACCCGAAGTCAGAAGACATCTGAGAATGTTAACACACACAGACACACAGCCTGCCCCAAAATTACTACTTTGCAAAGTCCAACTGCCATGTTAGAAAACACCACGATGAGAACCGAATTCCTTGTGCAGCCTTCCTAGCTGCTCTTGGAAAATTTGTGTTAGGGAGACCAGAATCCCTCTGTGGCACTTCAGGGTCCTCACAGAGAATTGTGATTTACTTTTCTACTTGTGCAGAGACCTTTGCACCACACTTGGTGTGCACAATAAAGATCTCCGCAGGTCTTTCTGCATCTTGTCCCAAGTTCTCACCAGCAAAGACAGTTAAACACAGTATAACATTTTGCAGAAGTGTGGTGCAGTTCTTCCTCAACTCCTAACATGCTGTCCGCTGAAATGATGGACTTCCCACGCCTACCCCAAAATCTGCTGACAGGAGTTCTTTTTGAGAGACATTTGTACCACCTCCTCCATCCTGTTCTTGTCTTCATCCGTGGTGAAGAACAGGCTAGATTTGCCTGCTTCACTCTGCAGATCAGCATCTACAGTGCCTGCCTCCAACGACTCTGAAACACCCTAATTAAACTTACGTAAGTGTCTTCAAGATAATTTTACCAAAGATTCACAGTTTCTCAGCTGCAATTTCTGTTGTGTCTACAGCACAGCACAACTAAACCGGGCACCATGCAGGTTTTGCTCCAGCTGCAGCTCTCTGGATCTGCTTAGGAGCCAGGTAAGTAGATATCAAACTTTTCAAACAGGGATTGTCACCTGGAATACGCTGAGCTCCCCACTGCTACAGTGCCAGCTCTTTGCAGAAGCACTGGCTAATCAAAACTTGTTTGGATAAAACTCCATTGTAGCTACTTCTGTGAAATTCTAGAGCTGTGGATAACACAAAGAGCTTTGGTAAGCTTTTCCTGTGACTGCAATAGAGGCACTTTGACATGACAGGATAATGTCACTGATCCACATAATCTATCCCAGCCTAATGCTGTTTTTAATCTTTAGTCATCATGCAAAAGGGTAGTGACAAAATTTGTCAATATGAGTCTTGCTACTGAGACTACAAAAAGTCATTCACCTTGGGTTTAATATTTTTTCTATATTACTTTAGATATAATAGATAATAAATTACAATATAACGAATACTTTATAATAATTTGCAAATAGATTCCCATAGATTTAAGATTATCTATCACTAGAACAATCCTGCCCTCAGAGCCAAGTGAATAAAGATAATGCAGCCCATCCCTTCTGCTGCATCCAGTTC
This sequence comes from Melanocharis versteri, assembly GCA_013397845.1. Lineage (NCBI taxonomy): Eukaryota > Metazoa > Chordata > Aves > Passeriformes > Melanocharitidae > Melanocharis > Melanocharis versteri. The sequence goes on along the minus strand of VZTG01007110.1, from coordinate 558,258 downwards.
AGGGCTACCTGTGTAAGTCAAGGTTTCTGCACTACCTCAGCTCTGCCCATTCACAGGCAATCAAAAATAGCATAATGTTGTATTAATTTTTAAACCAAGGGGCTAAACATTACCTGAGTGTAAACTGTGGGGACTGGTATATCAAGCATTAACCTTTATTTTACATTCTTCATGTTCTCCCATTTAATAATCTCCCACCACACTAAGGCATGTTGTCTTAGATTTAGTGCCTGCTCTAATGTGGCAAATTAAGGAGTTCTGGACAGGCTATGGACAGAGCAGTGGCTGTGTCTGAATGGGCGTGACAAGTGCATAAAAAGCTTGAAGAAAGATTTGTGTATACCAGCTTAATGGCCTATCCATCCAATTAGATTAAGCTCTGAAATTTGACCTTTTCGCCTTAAGTGTTGTTTACTCTGGAGAAGGCATATCAGTAACTTATCCAGCATATACTGAACAGAAATATATGGAGAAAAAACTCACTTATAAATAAAGTTGTATTGCAGTATTTGCAGATCTGTTGCCATGCCACCAGTGTTAAAGCAATTTTTTTATCCAGCCAAAAACTGTTATAGGAAAAGTTTAGTCTGTGACTGGTGCACTTGAATAAAAAGTTATTTTTAACAGTTCAGACCATAGATTTTCTCCTGGTTTACCAATTAAAATGCTAATTACCTAAGTCTTTGAGGATATCTTTTTTAATACTAACATTTCATAGTATGTTATCCCCAGAGAACTCTGAAAACCGTTGTTAAAATCCTGGTACTAATTCATACAGAATTCACTCATTATTTATATATGAAGAATATACTATTCTTCATCTGTTTTATGTAGTCTGCTTTGTGTCGCTATTAGATAGGCAAACATTTACAGTATTTTTCTTTAGGTGATTGCCATATGTCAGCTCTTGCCTTTTAATGCTGATGCAGAATTAACTCTGTTTTCTTCTTTACAGGAGGTATCCCACAGAGCTCTTATCCATGTTTTAGGGCTTCTTTGTGCCTCTGACTTCCCCCAGAAGCCTTCCCCTCAACACAGTTTGTTCTGAATTGTCACTACCAAAAGCAAAGACTGGGAAAACCTTTGATGAAACCAACTGAAAATATCAGTCCATTTAAAAAAAAACGAACTGAAAACGGGTTAAACCATTGGCCAAGCTTATTCATAGACCACTCATGCCTGGAATTCGTGTGAGGAGCAGCAACCAGAGACCCTGGATGTAGCATGCTTGACTGAATTTGGCAGTAATTTTTTTGTTGTGCTTTGGCCACAACATTTAATTAAGAAACTAAAATCTCTCTTCTCTAGATAGTCTAAATTTTTAGACTTTTATCAATTTTAATTTTTTCCTTGTGCATGTTGTTCCTACCCTCCTCTTTGGACCAAGCTGATCATCTGTACTTCAATTTCCATAAAATACAGCCTTTGTTTTTTGAGAATTCTCTCTATTTAGAGAAAAAAGTACCAAGGTGGAGGTATTATCTCAGGAAGTCATTGTTTCCAAACCATCACATGTGCAACAGTGCCTCACAGTTCTCTGTATGTTATCAGCCATCCCATGTTTTGTGCCTATTATGATAATGACTAAGTGATTATTAAATATTATGACACTTAATTTCTCTAAGAAGTGCTAAAATATGAATATAATGATTCTGAAGGAGACATCGCTTGAGAACAGCCTCTAATAGCTACAGCTGACAATATCCTGTAACATGTCAATGGCATTTTATTCTGTACAAAACAATTGTCCAAGAAACATGCAATGAAAATGCAGTTTTGTGGCAGAGGCAAACTACAATATTGTAAGCACAATGTTCACCAGCAGTGAAGGCAAGTGTTTGGCTTGTAAGCTGCTCAGAGGAGGCTGTTTCTATTGTCAGGTGCTCATGATTTGATTTTTGGGACTCTTTTTCCACCTGTTGTTTCAATGCCTGCACAAGTTTTGAAGGTATTAAGGCATCTTCTTACCTGCTGAATATTTTTTAGTGAAAATTTTGAAAAGCAAATATGTTTCCTTTCAATAATCTTCTGTAAGAGTGCTTGTTAGACATCATGTTATCCACTATGCAGGAGTACTTTTCTATGTCTGTTTAGACGATAAACTAATGAGGCTGGGAATTACTTTATGTAATTCTTCTAATGCAGATTTTGAAGATTTCAAAATCCATTGAAAAAATACCTACTTGGTTTCTTAGACTGAGATTCAACTAATATTATTCAGAGTGACACTAAAGAGATAAAAAACAGCTGTGCAGTACTTTTTCAGCTTTTTGCATCGAACAGCGTACAGTAAGAGAAAGAAATTTAAACAGAAGGATAGCTGTAAATGTGATGCTCCATATATAAGTAGTTATCATTATTACTAAACCTACTGTTTGAAAATGTAACATGACCTAAATGTGCTTCTGGAATGTACTTTTAAGAGAGTTTATACAAAACTACTGAACCATTTTTATGTTAATACAATACTTGAAGTTTAAGGCTCTGAATAATCACTAAAAATGTAACTTTCTCTTGAAAGTTATCTGCAAGTGAAACACTTCTTGGATAGGAATACTTTCATTACATACTTTATTCTTATCTACACTGACAAGGTTCACCTAATGTAGCTATTAAAAAGGGGTGGGGGAGTGGAGTATTGTACGGGGTGGTCACTACTTTGTAAATTCCTTTGGATGCAATTCTACAGGGATAGATGTGCCTCTTGATCTGCTAGGAGAAATAATTTACTCTGAAGTAACCAAAAGGAAAACAAGATCAATAAAGGTTTGACTGTATGAATATGTAGGTCTGGAGAGGCAGTGGAAAACTGCACAGAAAAGGGAAGTGTTTGTATAACTCAAATAGTACTAATACAATTTTTTCTAGGACAGACTATACTCAGCTTGTTTTCTCTCAGCTTGCTACAAAGCAGATATTTCTACTTTAGGGTTAGATCTAGGGACCTTTTCCTGAAACAATTTTAGATATGGATGCAGACTTCATCTTTTTTTCTTTCAGAAGAGAAATGTTTTCAGCAATACTGAAACACACAAAATACGTATTATATAGAAAATAGATCTTTCCAACATGTATTACATTCCACTTTAAAATTTACAACCTTTCACTTAGAAAATAGGAATTAAATACCTTCTTATTTGATTTTAACAATAATTTAAAAATAATCTTGTTTTTAACTTTGGAAAGAAGTCTGTTTCTGCTTAGTTTGAATTGACATAATTGTTCTCACTGAAACAAAATATTTACACAACTGCAGCATTAACCTTCCAGCAACACAAGTCTTATGCTCTCAGTGAAACTTTTGGGTTGTAGTACCACTACAAAGGCAGCAGGTCTCAGGATACACATTCTGTCTGAAAGCTGAACCAGAACTTAAATGCTGTATTTCCCTCAGCTTCCCTCCTCATCTGCTATTTATTTATTTATCCTTCCTTACTCCTCTTTCTGCTCCTTTCATTTTCCTAATTCCACCTCCTCTTCCCCATTGCCATTTTCCTCCTCGGCATTCAGATCTCTTGCATTCACTGCTCATTTACACGTACTTTACATTTAGCACATTCTAGGCTGTCAGTAGAAGCTGTGAGTGCCCAGTCTACATCTTACTGGATGTGAAAAGCCCTGAAAGAGCTTTGGATCATGACTCTGTGAGAAAACTGTACTGAAACAGTTCCTGGATAAATCAGAATCATAGCAATCTCTGGAGGAACCCCAGCTTCCTACATCAGCTACCCCTCAGCTTTGACTCATTAGCTACAGCCAAGTCAGTGAAGAAGGTTGACTAAAGAATATTTTCATGTTGGTACGCCTTTGAAATCTTCTCTAAGGTCACCAGACTTATTTGATCTTTGCTTTGTTTTCATGCATTTTAAATTCTGACAACCTGTAAGTTCATCTATTGCAGAATCATTAACAAATTACTATTTCTATATTGCAGCTGCAGACAACCCCATGAATTCTCCTGAACCTTGGAGACAAACCCATAACCTGCTGAATTTCAAATGTTCAAAAAGTGAAAGCAGAAATAAAATGCTATCACCTCTTGTTCAGCTGATCATCTCTGAGTTATATATAACTCATTAGAAATGTGGAGAATGCAGAAGGGATGTCTGAGCTACACCACTCTCTGATCACACCCTGCCAGTGCTCAGTTGCCATGTTGCAACTCTCTCTCTTTTTGTTTTTTTTTTAATTTAATGCCTTCTCTTGGCGTGATTTTTAAACCTTAAATCCTGCAGGTGCTAGTTTTCTCTGTCTCACAATATTGCTCCTCCTTTAGCTGGCTCTGGCCTGTGAAGTTTCTCAAGGCTCTTTGAACTCTTTAGCAATGTCCTCTAAGTCGTGAGCCACAGCTCCAGCAGTGTTGTGTCACCAGCAGCTGAGCTGAGGGAAGGTGGCAGGGGACTGAGACCCTTGTGGGTCAGATGCTGCCAGAGGAGGCAGGAAACTTGAAACATAACCATAGCTTAGAAAAATACACATGACAAATAGGGAAATGAAATTAAAGATATTGTTAGGGAATGGAAAGTACTAACAAGTTTTCTCCACACTCCTTTTTCCTCAAGTCATTCTTCTTGAGTCTATACTTGTATTAATCCACTGATTATAAATATTGGTTTGCTCAGAACTTAAGAAGCCAGTCCATGCTGGATTTCACAACTGAATAGTATTAATGATATAACAAAATAAGCCTGTAGACTCCACCACAAGCCTCTCAGTACAGTAGCTACAGTACTTGTACAAGACCCAGCAAAATATAAGTGAGAGCTGTTTGTTTCTGGCAATCACAGTGCAATGAATGAACAATAGAATCAACCTGAAACTTTTGGTAAAAGTATAAAAGCCATTACTTTTAAAGATAAAATAATATCTGAATTAGATGATTGACAAGAGACATCTTGGCAGTATGTTCTACTTAATTCACTGAAATCATGCAGCTATTTTCAATGACAAAACACAGCTTGAAACTATCATTATGAATAAATTAACTTTTATCACCTTTTATTTCAAATCAACTCAGATTACCTAATTTAGTAATGCAGAAAAAGAAATTTAACATTTATGGCACAGTTTGGTCTAATGTCCAGAATTTGCATTATAACCTTGGATAACTAAGATCATGACTAGCACATCAACCTGCTTTAAACTTGGAGCACAAGCATATTTCACAACCATGTAGAAACTCTGCACAAACCATCAGAATTTCTTTAGAAAGCTGAAGTATGAATATAATTCCCTCTGGTCAGTCGTTCCTACTAAGGAGTTTTTCTGTGAAAAGAAAATAAATCTTGGAGAAAAGAACTTAAAAGGGGCAGGATGGGATGCGGCACATGGTGGGGGGCAGGAAGAAGAATACAATCCTTTTTTTAGCCAAAAAGTGGAGTCAGAATAAATATAATTTGTATTTTTGAGTTGGTCTTGTTTTTGGTTTTGTTTTTTTATATTGAGATGGTCATCTACATGTGCGTAAGAGATTGAAATACTTTTTTGTGAGACATCACTCAACAGTTCTTGCCTCTAAACACAGCTCCCTGCTGGATGGAGTTTGCCAGCTCTGTTGAATAATGCACATATTCATTCAAAACACTGAGCAGATTCCTGGGAAAGATTTTGTTAGGTCTGTTAACTTTTTGGTTTATTGTTCTGTGCATTTGCTGGCTATAGCCTGCCATGTGCCAAATGTCATTCAGAGACTGCTGCATGTTAGTAGTGCATGAAATTTTGTTTGTCTGCAGCTCATATCAGCTTATTGGTCCTGCAAAATGCCTGTGATTTCCTGAAGATGAAAAGCAGTACACGTAAGTGATAGTCTCTTTTATTCATCTAAATTACCAGGTCTCTTCAGTCCAGTTATCTCCTCTACTCGACTGCATCTCTGTTAAAAACTGATTTCTTCTCAATTGCCATAATGAAAAATTTTTAGCATAATTTACTGAAAATGCCACCTGACAGCCTGTGATATCACACAGCCAATTTCAGCATTGTAGCCTCCCGTCACGAGGATGAGTGTTCTCTAAACCCAACGTTTAACATGTGTGGTCCTCAGGCTTGCAGATCCCTTGGCTCAAACAACTCCTGTTCCGGTGCGTGCCCCACTGTTTCCGTGCTCACATCCTAAGGACAAATGCTTGTTAAATTTTACCAGTCCTGTGTGGGCTTAAATGTGCTGGAACAGATGCAGTTCTGCTGCCCTGGTACAGTCACTGGCCGTGGCCAGGAGAATTGCTTCTGCACATCTCTGCTTTTGTAAATGACTCATGCCTGGAATGGACGGCACCACAAGGTGCGTAAATCCGGGCAGCCTGACGGAGGGAGAGAGGCAATCTGTTTCAGTAATGCGAAAGTGAAAAGAACAGATCTGCTGATATTCTGCAGATGTCCACAGAAGGGGAATGTTTCTCGCGGTGGAACTGTCTGGTCTAACAGATGAGGCTGGATCAGGACCAGAAACAAATCATCCTTTGAAAAAGGAGTAATGAATCATTGGCATAAACTGTCTTGGGAAGGAGGAAAGGTGAGACTCCACAAAAACTGAGAGATTGAATAAATATATTTTTTTCAAAATAATTAAATCTATATAAAAAAACTAGCTTAAAAAAAATCTAAGTCTGAAGCAGGAGGTCTTTTAACTTACCGTTAGAAATAAATTGACTCCATTTGTGGAGTCTGCATTAAAGCAGTTAAAATGATGCTTAATGACCATTTTTTTTCATTTAACTTTATCCTCTCCCCGCTGAACGACAAAAAGGCCATCTATATGCTGGTTAATGTGGTATACTTCCATCACAAAAAGATTTTACACCAGATTTTGTTAATCTTTTCAAATTATGTGCCTTAGTACAAGTACAAATTATGAGGTGAAGGTAGTAAAAGCTATGGGTGTCTTTGGAAGGATGTTGCAGTAACTTAGACAAGTTGGTCGAGTCTGGCATAAAAAATGTAGGGTTTCCTGATCAGCTCTTTGTTACTCCTCAGTCAAACCAAGCATGACATGGCATTGAGTAGAAATGTCATCCTTTAATGAATATCATTCAAGATATTTCATATGCTTATTATCCTCTCAAGTCTCTCCATCATGGAAAACACTGCTTTATCCCTACTGTTACATATTCACAGCTTATTTATCAAACTGAATTAATCTGGAATCTGTTATATCAAGTCAGAAATGCAACACCTGAGGTGCATGATGATACTATGACATGCTATTTCAATGTCAAACATCAAACAAAAGTCCCAAATCTACTTTGTGTATCCAAGAAATTATAGAAGCTTTTTGCCTTCAAAAAATTTGTTCCTTTATGTGTTCTAAGGAATACAGTTTTCACTGCTATTTTTCTGATTTCTGACACATCATTTTTTTTATGCTCTAAACCTCCCTCTGATGTCATGAAAATTCTTCCTTCCAAAAACAAGAGCACATTATAATTATTTTTTGTTATCTAAGTCTTGTTTTTTGTCAAAATGATAAGCCTGCTTTTGTGATCGCATTGAAACTTCATTTATCACAGCTCTGCAGCAACAGATGGGAAAGCTGGAAGTGACAAGAGCATGCAATTGTAAAGCCTTGTGCTTGAGATGGGACAGAGAAAAGATTTTTTTTTGGTTTTCAAATTAGGAAATGGTGAATAATGAGCATATAGAATTCTAATCTGTCTAAAACATTTAAGTGCAATTGTGTGCTGTCAGGATTTTTGGCAACTATTTTTACTAACTGCTATTTAATGTGTAAGTAGGGTGACATGGCATTTCATAGCATGGCTGAGAAGATAATAAAATGTCTGCTTGAGTTCCTTCACCTCTCCTCTCCTACAGTGTAACAAATAAACAGCAAATTTTAGGCCGTTTTGTTGATGTAGATATGGCTTTCACTCAAACTTTCAGTAACAAAATCAGTTCAGGTCAGAGCAATGGTAAAGATCACTGGAGTAGTTTTTGACTATTGATCACACTATCTGGTTTGTGTCTATACCAACTTATCAGGGCCCAACACACTGGTTCTCAGTTGTAGGAAACATTAAAAAAAATCAATTATTTTTTCACACAGCTGTGTGTTTTCTTAGTGTAATTTTTTTTATTTACTATTTTATTTCACCTATCCTGCAACTGATATAGAGCATCCACAGCCTTCTATTCTATTCTATTCTATTCTATTCTATTCTATTCTATTCTATGCCATGCCATGCCATGCCTCTCCAATCTTTTAAAATTTTTATTTGGGTACATTGGATTTAATCCCAGGGATTCACTTCCTCCTCAGGTGTGTTTCTGGTTACACATACAGAGGCAGAGAACAGATGTTCTTGCTGCTTACAAGATCTTTCCTCTAAGAACCCATTTTAAGAGAGTATTTTTGTCCATAATGAAGTGTTGCTTATGGGAAATAAAGTGTACATTAGTAACATCCATCTCATGCATCCTTCTACAAAAATACTGAGACTTTGGGTGTCTCACTGTGTGGCTACAGTGCAAATGCAGAAAGGGTTAAAGAGAGAACACTGAGCTGGGGGGATTGAATATCACCCATGTGCGTGGTAATCTGGGAGTGTGAGTGAAAGTATTTACAGATGCTATTATGAATTACATTTAGTTATAGTACCTACTGTAGATCACAAATATACATACATATACACACACTATAGCCATGCAGTAAATTTCCATTCACAGGGAAGGGTAATACTCACAGCAATCTTTGCATCAGTCAGGATCTTGGCTTGCAGATGGCTGGATTTTGCTCTTCCTTTCGACTTGCTGTCAGGGTTGTGCCCAGGAGAGCCCTGCTCCTGCAGGAGGCTCTGCTGGCTTCCTTGGCAGAGAGGGACACCCCGGCACAGGGCTCAGGCAGGGTGAGCATTCACATGAGCTCTCTGACAGCAAGGACAGGTTCAACACCAGGTGGACACTATTTTCTCCCTCCTCATTGTACACTTGTTTTCAGAACTGATTCTTTGATTTTTAATAGTCTGTTGTTTTTCTTAAATTCTAGACAGATCACCTCATTGGAATTCTTTTATTTATACTGAAAGATCTTAGAAGAAATTCAAAACCGTCTTTATTGTATCTGTACTCTCCATGACAAGCTTTCCCCTGGCATCCACCTCCAGCCTTTCACAAACACTTTCATACCCTGTTGTTCTTAGTCTCAATAGTCCACAACAAGGAACAGGAGGTTTGGAGGTGTAGCAGTAAACAGGTGCCTTCTTTGCACACAGCAGACAAACATAACTGCTGTCTCTATAACTGCATGTAAAAAAATTACATTCTCCCTGAGCAAGTAAATTTAATGCCAAGAAGTGTGCATCAGTTGACATGATGACTCAAAGGACTTTGCCCCAAGACATCTGCAAACTCTGACAAGACAATGAGAGGTTGGAAATGTCTGCCCAGTCCAAAGACAGCGCTGCAAATTCACTGATGATGGCAGCATATGTAACTAGATGGGTAAGCCTTCCCCGTCCCACACCTATCCATTTCACAAAACAACAGCAGAAGAGAACAGAGAGAGTCAAAAACACCAGAGGGAAAAAAAAAAAAAGAGAGAAAGACAAAGAAATAGAAGAAGAGAGGATTTCTGTTCTCTATATTGTCAATGGTTTGAGCATGGAGGGGAAAATAATAATTTGGATAAAGTAAAAGAGGGAGTGAAACTCTAAGTCAGTTCCTCAGCACAGATCAAGTGTGATAGCAATCAAGTGTGATCATTACACAGTTTGATGTTAAGAGTACTTCTTGTACCCAGCCACACACTCTGCATAAATCCAAACTCAACCCAGGTATTCAACACTATCATAGAATCAATTACATGGTTTCATTCATATAAGAAATTGGATGCAATTATCTCTGTATCATTTAGGAAAGAGACTGTTTTGAAGCGATTTTGGTGTTGTCTGTATGTGTAAATAGTTGTCAAAGAAAACACTTGTTTCTAATTTACTTTGTACTCTTCCACCATTAATATTTGGTCAAGACTGAGCATATTTGATTAAATCTGTGCAATAATCTTCTTCCATTCTCCACAGAAAGCACCGGAATGAGTAAATTAAGTGGAGAACTGGGTTTGGATGGCTCAATCAGCTTCCAAGGAATGGAAACAATGCAAGAGAAATCAAGACAAGCTGAACATTTCCCTGTCCTATCAGTTCTTCACCAGGCTTTATTTTTAGGCAGGGACAAAATACCATATGTCTTGCGTGAACAAATGCAGCATAAAAATGGTTGGGAGCTCATACAAGCCTCACTCCTGCCTCTGCCCAGCCTGGCACGTTTAAGCACATCACGAACTGCTGGCAGAGGACCCCATACTGGGGCTCAAACCACAGGCACAGGGCACAGGCCATTTACTGGGCTGTGGGAACTGGGAAGCACTGTCTTGATCTAGACCTTGCACTGTGGATGTAAAATGAGTTATAGTTCCAGATTTATCAGCCAGGGACTGAGGCCATCTCCTCCCTCTGGCAGTAGTAAGGCTTTCCCTGCCAGCTGTCACACCCCAACGCGCAGCTGCGCCACCTCTGCTCTGCTCGAGGCCTTTTGGCACTTGACCTCCACAAGGGATCATTCACCCTTGCAGGTGGTGTCAGTGACCCCCAATCTACCTCTCTAATGACTGTTGAGGAGGAAAAGGTGATGGATCTCACAATGAATGCTATGTGTGACAGGAGATGTAATTCAATGGGTTTCTGGCAACTGCACATCAGCGTGTTATACTGCTGAATTCTGCTTTTGAAGTGATTGTTGTAAAGTAACTAAAACAACCTCTTCTCTTTGTTTTCTTCGTCTTTCTTTTTTTCTCCACCTATTTATTGAATTCAGGAGTACAGTAAAGGGAAAAAAATAATGTTTGCTCTTCTAGCACTACTAAACAGACCAATCACAGTTTTCCTTACTTCACAGAAGAGCATGTATATGAATCCTACCCGGAGATAATAAAAATATACTCAAGATAGTACTCAGTTTTTCAGAAAGCCAATAAGTATTAAATTCACAGATGAGGAAACTGAGGCCAACATCCATACAATATAAAAGTGCTCTTAACCAGCGTCAGCCACTCCCTTAGCTATTGCCATACTCTCCTCTGCTTCCTCACTGGAATTCCACTGTAACAGACATAATCTGAACAACATCTTTTGCTGAAACCCTCCCCTCAAAGCCTTAATCATACAAAGACCGTGTTGCACTATAGATGTTTTGTTCAAAATAACTGGGAACAATAACCCCTAACAGGGGGGTTATTGAATTTTTTCTGTTTCTCTGTCTGGTATCTTGGGGCGCTGTTGGAGGATGGGCTCAAGGCCATGCAAGACTTTTTCTTTACAGTGCCACCTATAGCAAAGTTGTGGGAAGGAGAGAGGGATAATTTAATTTTCCATGAGAGCAGGAGGAACATGGCACCAGCTGGTGGCTCCATACTCCAGCAGCAGCCCTAAGGTAGTGCAGACAGAAACCAAAGGCACTGGCAGGAACGAGTGATTCCCACCACGGCCAGATAACAGACAAAGATGAAAGGCAGCAAGGTAGGGGATTTTTCACATAAATCCTTAAAATCAGGATCGAAACTTTTTCTCCTGGGCAGATTGCATCCTGGGTCCCTGCAGGAAATTCTGGCAGCTTCTCTCACTCTTTTTTCCCCCTTCTTCCCTTTCTGCAAACCCCCTTTCATTACTGCATAGAGTACCAGGAACAGACATCTAAATGCCTGGCTGAATGTAACACAGCACAGGAGAGACCAATGAGGATCCATTCAAACCTTGTGGGGGCTCCCATGAGGCTCCCCTGCCTCCCCTTGCAGTAGGGATGCTGCTCTGATGCTCTTCTGCCTCACACTTGAGAGAGCTTACTCTCACCCACCCTCATCTCAACCTGCTGAGATCCCATGTCTCTCCTACTCTTAATTAGAGCCACATGTGCCTTCAATGTCCATTAACCAAACTCTGATGTTTCCAAAGTAAAGCTCTCGCATTTGTTTTAATAGTCCAGCCATATTCTGCTTAAAATGGAGAGAATCCCTCCGTGGCACACCTTGTGCTGAGAGCGATCAATAACCCAACAGGGAGGGAAATGTGGACTGCATTCACTCTTCTCTAAGGTAGGAAAAAACCGAGCTCAGCTGTTCAGACAGTGGAGCAGCAGCTTCAGCTACCCTGTGCTGTCAGCACCCAACCCATCACCTGTCAATCTCTGCCACTTTGGTAGAAGCCATGCTGATTTGTTATTCCATGGGCTGCACCCCGGGAGCCTCATGTAATACTGAGACTTTCACAACCCTGACACGTCAGAGCCCAGGACTGCGCCGCAGCTCATCAGAAAACATACTTTAAAATAAAATTTTATCGTAGAGGTATGTCTGCTTAGAAAAGGTTCTCTCACCCTTCTTGGAAGGAGTTTCCTTCTCCTTCACTTCCTCCCTGCTCCTCGACAGTGGCCCTATAGCAGTATTATTCACTGGTTTTGGTCTCAGCTCTTGCGCATCCATGCAGTGTGCAGGGTCTGTGGCCAAGCAGAAGCCAAGGTCATGCAGCAGATTTTCCTCTTTTGCAGATGAGGAGCTTTCCTTTTCTAAACATGGGAAGGACACGGACAATAAAAATGGCATTTTCCAAGCTCAAAAAATCTAGTGAATTGTAATAGGAAGGAAAAGCTTGAGCCCTGCAGTCCAGAAAAGATCAGCAAAGCAGCACAGCTCACAGAATGAACAGACTTTGCAGAGCTGCATTTCAAACTGTGTTGCAGCTGGCATATTACTTGGATTAACATTGCTTTTTAAAGAAAAACTTGCAGAGGCTCCACTGTCTTTGTTCTCATTGCTGGACTCTGCACATTGCTGCAGAGCAACGACCACTCTCCTGACACATCAAAGAGCAGAGCAACCCAGGCTTTTTGTTAGTGCCTTTACATTAATGCTTCTGCATAAATGCTAAATAAAATAAACTTCAAAGGGCTCTTGAAGATGTAGGCGTGGTTGTGGTACAAAAGGAGCTACATGTGGTCTTGATTACTCTTTTAGTACATAAAGAATATGGATATTTGTATACAACAGTAGGTAGGTAATATATTTCATGATTCCTCCCCTTGACATACAGAGTTAAAAACTGCCTGCTCAGGTAATCTTAGGAATTTGACCATGATACCTTAATGGTCTCACATTTCTCCTTTTGTTTCTGAATGTGCTGGCTTCACAGATCTGTTGGGGGAAAAAACTCAGAAACCAGACTCCAAAATGCAGGACTAGTGACAATTTATACCTATATGTGTTTATAACTTGTTCTTTTGTGTCCTTTTTACTCACAATGAGCCTAATTTTCAAGCTGAAAAAAGCTATATAAAACTGATAGAAAAAGCGAAGCTGAAATTGCTCAGGGACTTTTAATACACCAATGCCTCTTATTTAAAGAAATGCTCACAGATTTAATGACAGAGTCTACTGGAATATCTTCTTTCAACAGACATTGTTCTTTCATTCGATTTTCAGGCTGTCATGTGAAAGGAGTGTTTGTAATCCAGCTGACCAGGAGGGGGTCCTTTGAAAGCTATGATCAAAAACTGGACTTAAGATACAGCAACTTTGATAAGGCTCCCACAGCACGATGGGCTGCTGTTAGGCTGTGGTTCTTGTGGCTGTAGAGTCCTGTGTTGATGTAGCTGCTGAAGAAAAAATTGTCTATTAGACCCTCCTATGGGTAGAGCTTAGGTGGCCTAGAGTTTTTTGATGGCATTATTAAGAGACTGACTGAATGCAATACAAACTGTGCTGTCAGGAATGTCAAACAGCCTCCATCTATTGTGCTCTGGTTTAGCTTTTCAAGAGACAAGGCAGAATGACAGAAGAATGGATTTTACTTTCTGTACCAAGTCAATTCGTTTGAGGCAATGAGAGTAAACCATGGTAGATCTACGTTGCACCATCCTAAAGGACTTTTCCATTATATTTCACAAAGATCATCTTGAAAAGAGCTATCAGGTTGGCAACTGAAATGCCAGTTGTATGTCTTAGATTTGATAAACTGCATTTGCCAGAGTACGGGGAATTGCTTTTTAACCTTAAATTTGGGTTCATCCATGAGGGGTCAATTGTCTGCCAATCTTGTTATTTTCAAGATATTGAGAAGCTAAAAGGATTCTGTGTATAGTGGCTTTTTAGCAATTTCTGTGGAAGAGGAGAGAGACAGAAGTCTCCTGACACGACATCATGAGTAAACTGGCAAAATGTACTTGAGCTACTAAAACTGTTGTTTCTTCCAAAACTATGAAGAACTTACAGTTAGCACAGGGGGAGAAACATTGTGACATCCTCCCCTCATTCTGTTTTCATTCAAGACATTGGAAAATCCTGCATGTTTGGCGTTCAGTTCAAAACAATATTAGGAAGTGAATAGAGTATTTTGATTAAAATTTGTGAACTGAAATAAGCTGCTTTGTAGATGCCAGAACATTTCATATTATTTTTGGTAGTGTAGTTTGCATTGAGAGTGATTTTGAAATCCCTAGATTTGTCTGTTTTTAATAAGAGAGAAAGATGGAGACTGGAAGAAGGGAAGGAAGGAATAAAATTCCAAAATTATCAACCCAAACAAAGTAATTCTGACACATTTCTGATCTACATGGTAAAACTTTCAAGGATCTTGGGAAAGACAAAAAAAATTTCTTTCCAATAAAACCTAGTCCAATAAAACCAGGTCTAATAACACCCAAGTTTATTAGACAGATGCACTTCTGTGACGGAGTTGGCAAGAGGTCACATTAAAAAAAAATCTCAATCAATTATGATGGCAAAGGTGGTTTCTTCATTAGGCTCCTGACTTTTGGTTTTCCAGCTGTCTTTTACCAAGAGCAGGAGTCATTAAGTTTTATACTTTCGGTTTTTGAAGAGGGAATAATAGCAATATGTCAGAGATTAGGAATTTATATCCAACTGCTCTTTCAATAAATTCTTTATTTCTGAGACGTAAATGTGAATGAACATTGGATATAAATGTTGACCTTCATACTACTGTTATTTATAGAGTTGGCTTTTCACCATATCAGTTGTTGAGGGAATCAATTCACTCTGTCATGCTTGAACCTAACAACATTGAGGTAACTGCAGCAGAGATTTTAACTGAATGGTCCTTTTTGAGTTTTTTTTTTTTTTTACTTGTTTTTCCACTGAGTTTTGACCTTGGTGTTTCTATCAACACTATAAGTGAATATCTGATTTCAACTTGTTGTTTATAAACTTCTCTGAGCAGATTTGAGATAGACAAGTCATTTTTTAAGATCTGAATTTTAAGAGAACAGCTCCAGCATGGACTTCTGTACATCACAGAAAACCTTTTTAAAATACAATTTTCGACAATGACCTTTCCCGGTCAAACATTTAAAACACTAAAATTGCTGACTTTAATGCAGGTTATCAGCTACATTCAAACAATGTAGTGACAGCACCAGTAACCAGCTAAGACTCTACTATTTATGAGAAGTCAGAGAAAAAAATCCATCTTTAGTTTAGGTAAAAGAGAAAAGGGAACAGTCAGTTTTGTCCATAAATCTTCAGTCTCCTGTAGACCTTATATCACATTCCCATTGTTATAATAGAGAATTAACATTTGTTGCATGATTTGTTTTTTAAATTCTAAATATATTGTAAAGAGTCTGAAATAATGGGAGAAAGTGTTGTAGCTTCAGGGACCAGAAAAAGGGGGCATGTTTTGCATATGCTGAGGGTGGTGCAAATCTTGCTAAGATATTTGGAAGAATAGCTTGAAGTGAAGGGAGCCAAACTTGGTGCAATCTTGTCTCTGTTAAAAAAGGCCCTGAGATCCCTGAGCCACACACAGGAACTGTCAAGCAGAACAATATTGATACCAGAGCATCTCAACAATTAAATGACAAAATTCCAAATTTCTCTCTCTGCTTGAGGGGATAATTACACTCACCCAGAAAGGCATTCCTTGGGATACTCCAGCCACTTGTCCCCACTTTCCATACTACAGCCATGTTCAAGGCTTTTCTCATTAATCAATGGATCCCAATTCATAGAACTGTTTCATTCATATTTATCTCTCTCCCTGTTTTTTCCCACCAATTCCTACGAATTCCTTCTCCTCAGTTTTCTATCAGGAACAATATCAACAGATGGTTACTCCTTCCTCATTTGTGCTATTCCATTTTGTAATAGCTCTGCAATTTAACACTGATAATCACATCTCAGTGTCTGGCTGGGCAACCTTTATTATCTTGACATCATTTTTACCATCCTTCACTGAAGAACGTATCTTCTTGATGAGACAAAGAGATCAACAGATATTAGCACCACAGTCGATTGCTTTTCTCATGCTGTTGTAAGAAATTGGATTTTTCTCCTCCAGTGCAAATAACTCTGCAGATATTCAACTGATGTTTAATTAATAAGACCTTCCTCATTATGACATTCTGTGTTAATGCCTACTAAAAGACGAATAAGGGATCCTCAACCCCCTTATGTCCTGCCTCTTCCTGTTCTTCCCTCCTAGGCTACACAAGATAAGATCAAAAAGTAGGTAGCTGAAATATGCTTCTCTCTGTACAACAATATTGGGTCCTAAAATCTGCGAGGAACTCGGCTGTGCTTCATTCTCATCTTAAAAAATTTAAATGAGTCCCCTAAAAAGTGGGGGGATATAAAGTGCCTTTATGTTGTGGTACAAGGATTGCAAAAGCTAACCAAAACTGGTTGGTGCTAGACTGAAAAGAAAATTTCCGCATCAATTGGCCACTTTAAGGGTATTCTGTACATGTTATGAGAAAGCCAGTACATTACTGTTTGGGTTTGGGGTATTTTTTGTGTTGGGTTTGGTTTTTATTCGGCATGGGGTTTTTTTTATTTAGGTTTTTTGTTTTGATTTTTTTTTCCCGATAGGCTATCTGGAACTGAATATTGCAGACTTGAGTTAATTCTAAATTGGATTATTCCCCCACCTAATCTTGTTGTCCTATCAAGCCCATAGCATTGCACACTACTGTTAAACTGCTCAGACCTGATGTAATCTCCCCTATGCTGCAGTAGTTGTTAATCTGTAAAGGAAATTCCTTTTGTTCATTTAGTCACTACAGCACAAAGCATCTTCTTTCAAAAGGCTGCCTCCAAAATCTGTACTGTTCAAGAGAGATGTAAATGGTTGCCTGAAGCATTAGCTTTCATTAAACCTTATAACCCTGGAACAAAGGCACTCAGGAGGAAGCTATTGATAAGAACAGGAAAGACTTTTCTATTACAAATACTGTGCAATGGACACAGAAAGAGACATTCAGTGATTTTTTTAGCAGAGTCTAATTTATTTGGAGACAGAAATTATACTAGGTAATACAAGGATAAGAAAAAAGGACATTCTGATTTAGGCATAGCTGGCATGTGATCTAATATAACAGAAAACTGGAGATTGTTTTCTAATATCCCAAATTGTTATTTCTTTAGTGCAATGAGATGACAACGTAAGAAATAAGAAACGGATTTCCACTTTATACAAGGTGCTTCAAAAGGATATAAAGTTCACTAGAACCCAGGGACGAACAAAAGGATGACTTCAGACAGCACTCTAGATCTTAGATTCCTCTTTCCTAAAATGGAACTCATGGAGCCTAGATCCACAAGTTTCGTTAGAAAATCCTTGAAATGGTATTTGTCAGTCCTCAGCACTGAGTCTCAAAGCTGCATATGTCAGTAGTCAGGCAGAGGTCAAAGTGAGAAGATGTTGGTATGTCTTGTGGCCTACCTGTACTCTGACAGAAAATAAAATGGAGTAACATGCCAGGGTGGGGTTACCCATAGCAGTACTTCAGTTCCTCATTCTAATACATCTGGAGTCCCCTTCAAATACTGTTTTTATGTGTGGTGATAAGAGTAGCCCATTTAGGTGAAACTACACAGGAGCATCAGATTCTGGAAATTCAGATAATATGAATCAGATTTAATCTCTAGGGTAAAAACAACACTATACTTAGCAAAAGCAAAACAAAAGTTGTCAGAGAGAATGAAGAGAAATTGATTATCTGAGAAACAGTTTTTGAATTATTTATCACTGAAGAAACTTTTTTTTGCAAGATCAGCTTCGAAGAAGAGACATAATGGATGGTTTGGAGAACCCCAAGATATTTCATAAATATAGGTTCAAGCATTTGATCTATTATTCTTATACACATAAATCATGTAAAAGAAAGAAAGATGAAAGAAAGAAGACAGAGATCAACACAGCTACAGTTCTCTTTGCTAGCACCTTTTTCACAGAAAATTTCCTGGCTACAGGATATTATTCCCTATGGGGACAACATCCACTGTAGCAAGTTACTAAGGTAGCAGGGGAAAAAAAGCCCAACTGATTGAATTAGATGAGTTTACTGCTCTCCCATGCCAAGGCCCACAGTCAGAACCTGGTGTGAAAACCTCACACACGCTGACATACGTTGATAACTCGTTGGTAATTCATTGGTAGCCGGAGAGGCCTCGGAAGGAGATTCCTCCAGCTGGTGCACACGTGGTCATCCATTTAACTACACATCAGCCAACACAAACCTGGGAAAGAAACCCAGAACTACAGATTAAAACTGAATCAAAGCCCACAGCACTGTTCAACCATATTTAAAACCCAACACTGATTTTATCAAAAGTGTTGATGAAATATTGTTGCCATATATTCTTCAAGAATATTTTCTATCCAGATCTTCAGACAAATTCCAGTCTAACTCTGAACTCTTAATTTTTGTTAGAGTGCACAGAACCAGGAAGACATATTACTGGACAGATCTGGTTGTTCGTTGCTTGGAATCTCTCCTTAAAAATAGCAACAAGGAAGTTGAACCAATATTTTACACTGTTTTTCTCCTAAAGGAAAAGTTTTAAAAAACTTTTAAAGAAGGGTTTTTTTTATTTTTTTAAGTACTTTATTTTAAGACTGGTCAGTCTACAGTTTATATGCAATGCACAGTTCAAGTACTATGTAATTAAATCTTTATTTATAGACTGTTTTATGTCCTGAGATGGTTTGAAATGAGTTTGTTGCAATCTGGCACAGCCACCAAAACAAGTGCAGTATTATTAATATCTCACAGCCTATCAAGCTTTTCATCTCCCAGAAGCCTGAATAATCTTATTCATGCTGAATATTATCCAGCACATTAACACACTGCTATTTCCACACAAATTGTAGCTACTGTTTTGCGGCCATAAACCTGCTGGGCTGTGAAATGCATTCTAATGGTATTACACCTTTGGAGGAAGAATGAATTTTTAAAAAGAATAAAGAAAAACATTTCTAACTAGTCATGAAACCTGGGGTTGTTTTTTGTTTTGCTTCATGTGCGAGCAATGCTGAAAAAATTACTGTGGAAAATTCTGTGCTTTATCTCATTATTTTACTATGACATATCCATTTTGTACCAGCCTAAGATGGTTAACCATGATGTACATATTCTAAAAGCCTTTACTAACTATCTGATATAAATTTGACTGATGGATGTAATAGATCTGCTCTCAAACTCTGGCCTATCTTCCCTGGCAGAATGCTACATGGGTTTTCCAAAATCCCCTGGAATTCAAGAGATTAGAAGGAACAGTACTTACTTCCTGAAAGAGCAGTTGCTAAGGGCAGAGTTCTGCAGTGTGGATCTGCAGAGAGGAAAGTGCACAAGAGAAGATAACCGTGAAGAACAGAAAGAGCTTCAAGCCAGAAGAAATTTATAAACACATTTTATTATCTGATACTGCGGAAAAGAAGTTAGAGATCAGAAATGCTGATACACAAACCAAATAACCTTAAGCCTCTGAATTTTCCAGATGTAAAGTGAGCAGATTAGAAAAATTTAGGTGTAAAGGTCCAAGAAATTACATGGGAGTAGAAGCAAAGGATTATTCCATATGAGATCAAACCACATTTTTCTTGTCCCTTTCTCAGAAGTGCTTGGGTAAAATATCTGTCCTTATCTTTTAACAAGTCTGGGAAAAAAACCTGCAGAAATATTTAACATGAAGTCAATCATGTTGATTGTGATACTTCTTTCTCGTTCTAAACAATAATGAAGTTATCTCAGATAAAATTAAGTAAGCTTAGATTAAGTGGAAGTTGTGTAAATTTAGCTTTGCCATTTCATGTAATTTCCCAAACGCTGAAGGAATCTGAGTGAAAAAAAATAATTTTAACTATTTTTATTTATTTGAAAACTATAAATGGAAGTTGGAAGATTGGTCAATCTACTCTTGGAAATAGATCTTTTTCATGCACTTTTTATTGGGTTTTATCTGCCTTTTCACTTGGCTGCTCCATAGTTATTTACTGAATTTTATTACTGACAAAATATACTGTTTAATAAGAGGTGAATTGTTAGACGCCAGGAATGTTTCTTCCAGCTTCTCTGTAGGAACAATCCCTGGCTTTTTTCCTAGGGAAAAATGATGAGAAGGACTGAGATGTGGGGGCTCTGTTATTTGCTCTTCCCCCAGAAGATATTTGTATATTTTATACTCACCATGTTGGAAGCATATTAACCATTCCTCTGACGTGAAAGATAATGGCTGTGTGTTACTTTGCTTTACTCTCTAGTGTAGTGAGCCCCAAAACAAAGGAAAGGCAATAAATTATAGAGAAAATCACTCTGCAACTTCTTCCTCATGATATTAAGGAAGTTCTTTGTGTCCATTTGCAGTGTAACTTGCATAGTTGTAAGATTAACAGATTTTCAGAATTTATTCCACAATGAGCAGGTTCATCACCTCATCTACCATTTCTTCTGTTTTCATATAGTCCAAGTGTCTGGTGACCAGCAAGCTGTTTCTGCAATTCTCCCTGCTCCCGTATTCACATGATTTCTGTATCCCATAGACGTTCTGAATGGGCGTAAAAATATCTGGAAGGTATAAGAGAGTGACTGAGATCCATTACCTGTTCTAGTTTAAAGAACAGTCTGAAATATCCAAATTAGATCTATAGACAGTCTGTTCACCCTTGTACTCCAGTCATTGATTCCCCTGCTCCTCCTCTCTCTTTTAGCTTACATCAATAATGAACAAAATATATTAGTTGCGGAAATATTTGTCTCTCATCATAAAACCAGACTGATAGATCTTAAAATAGATTCATTCTTTAATATATTTCTGGAGGTCTCCATTGGAGAAAAATATATTATTAATATTAATAATTAATATTTAATTAACCAGTTTTAGCACATGATTCATATTTTGGATCTAAGCCACTTTTAGCTATCTATCAAAGTCCAAGCTGCATCAAATTTTAGCAGTGTCTCTGAGTCTTGTGATAAAACATGTACCCCCTGACAGCGATCAATCTCATCCTGATAAAATTACTGAAGGCAAGTGGGAAGATTTGCCTTCTGAAGTTTCTTATTTCATTCCACTGGCTAGGAAGGGACTCTAGATTCCAAAATATTCCTTATTTCTAGGCATAGATAAATTTTTAGCTTGCATACCTTCCATCTCAGGCCGAGCATTGTCCAAACGCTTCTTGAACTCTGCCAGCGTTGGAGCTGTGACCACTTCCCTGGGGAGCCTGTTCAGTGCTCAAACAGCCTCTGAGTGAAAGAACCTTTTTCTGATATCCAACCTAAACCTCCCCTGACACAACTTTGTGCCATTCCCTCAGCTCCTGTCACTACCCACCAGAGAGGAGAGATCATATGTTTATTTTTAACATAGAAATGAGGTTTCAAAACTCTGTGATGTTACAGACCACTCAAATTATGCAAACAAAGCATGACATGTTAACAACCTTGCATACTGAAGTATAAAATTGCCCTTTCTCAAGGAATCTTATGAGTTACTTAGATGCATTGGAAACCTCAATGACTCTGGATTATGCAAACGTTGGGTTCTCATCCCCTGTGCAATGCAGACCTCACTCCAGGTTACTAAAATCTGCCGTGGAAGGTAAGGATCTTTTCAATAGATAGATGAACTGTCCATAACAGCCCTAAGGGAGAGTTGTCTGAACGTCAGCAATGCTTGTTCTGCTCAACCAGCTAAAATACATGCTCTGGTTGCTAAAATATACCAGTGTGTAAGTGACACACACTCCTCCATTACACAGACAGACAAAATAGGTCGTGTTGCATGATCATTCCCTTGAGACTTCTCTTTTTACTGGAGAGGGGGATTCTGTCAGCAAAGTTTGTTTCCTTCTTAAACAGCTTCCTTTCCAGAATGGATCAACAGTTCTCCCACTGACTGTAAGGGCTTTGGATCCCACTTGGACATCCTGAAGGAATTTTCGTTGTGTGTAAGTTTTGCAGGATGATTGCCGTAAGTGATATTTGAAAACATCATCCCAAAATCATGTTGGCTTTTGGGGTGAGACATACATGATCCGTAAAACTGAGGTGTCTCATCTAAAAGCTAGGTGTCTCATTTCAGCAATTTATTTATGGGCAAATTATATAAAAGGTTTGGACCACAAACCTGTGGTGGGATTCCTCTGATCTAAAACAGACATGTGGTTCATATTGAGATTCAGGTGATGGTTTCAGACAACTAAATTTAACAATCTGAATTTCACCCTAAAATTAACTCCCTAACTTCTAGCTATTCCAAGATAGTTTTGATGAATCTTGCCTTTTGTCTCAAAATACTATCCACTTCAGGACAGAGTATTTGCTACATACGAGCAATCATGGTAACATGCTGAGACAATTGATTACCCCTTCCTTTAGAAGTGAGGAAAAAGGGAAACAATACAAAGAAAAACTCAATCTTTTGACCCTGAGATCCCTTCTATGACCTCCAGGAATTCTGATTGCAACTGCTTGCAGATCTCCAGTGGGATTTTCAGGAAACAGTTCAACTCATGTCTTTTAAATTGTTATTATCCATGACTTAGAGAAAAGTTTTCTAAATGCTGTTGGGGGTTATAACACAAGGATGTGGAAATCAGCACAATGAAGTAACACTTCATCTTCCTGTAAAGACTTTACAGAACCATTTTATGCATAAAGGAGGATCACATGTGAAAAATAAAGATTGTTACAGGTCAACGGAATAGCAAGTCTGAAACAACTGACAGGAATATTTAGTTAAAAAATCCTCATCCTCCCCTGAAATGTCTTCACCATCATCACCTCCACTCCAACATGATTTTAAAGCAGTACAATAATTCCTGCAATAGGAGCCAACTTCAGAACCAGTCTATTATAAGTGAAATTCACTCTTTCTCTCATATGCTCTTTCCTGGATACCCACAGAGGAAAGCTGGAAAATTAGACTACACTTCTAACAGTCCAACAACCAAAGAAACAGAAGATACATTACTTTGTGAAGCCTAGAGGGATATCTGGAAGACTAATTCAAAGAGTCTTGACCCACTTAAATTTCTCTCAGATCAACAAAGATAACAGGTATTTTTAAAGGCTGCCCAGGTGAGACACCCTTATCTCCTTGTTTACTGTATGTAAGGCCTATAAGCCTCTAAGATGAATTAATTTTCTTGCCTGCTGAGAAGGAAGCTGCCAACAGTTGATTAATAGGAAATATGAGGCTCAAGAGTATATTTAAAATTCCAGACATTGTGCCCACTTCTGAAAGTAGCCAACACTGTGGTAAACAAAGATCTCTGATGGGAAATCATCTGAAAAGGTTCAAAGGCAAGCCTTGTGCAGATCAAGTGTTGACTTCCAGCATCCTCTTCCAGGACACAGGAAGACATTAATTCAACAATGATGGTTTTAAACATTTTCTTTGGGGAGGGTGTGGAATTGCATGTAATGTCTTGCTGAAAGTCACACAAATGACAGGACTAAAGGCAATACTGAATTTAACCCCTGAATTCCCCCTTACAGAAGTTCAATTCCTCTTTGTGTTAGTCAAGCAAAAGGTTTTGCAGTATGTGTCAAAGGATCTGGCCTGCTTCCCTATATAGTCCTGTCATTAGAGCTTTAACCCTCCCAGTGGATGATGGCAGAGGAGGCCAAAATGTGTCAGATGAGGTTTGGCTTTAACAGCAACAGTAATTGATTTTACATTTGTAATTGGCATTTGATTGGCTGATTAGTCAGCACAGGTTGTAGTCTTTAAGGAGTGGAAATGCCACCCCACTGAAGCACAGAATACTGAAAAGGTCAAAGAAAAGGAGAATTCCCCTTTTAATTCATGAAGAAAGAGACATTAGAGCCCGGGGAGTCCACACACATGACAAAGGTTATAATGAGAAAAGAAAATGGAAAACGGATAATCCATTTTTATGAAAAAGATCCTAAGGAGACTCTAAAAGGGCAAATGCCCCATATTTATTCCTCTTGTGAGTGTCACTACATTGAGCATGCAGACAATCATTGCTAGGAGAAAAAAAAGTGCCATGTTTTCTGTAAAAGAAAATATATATCCTGTATATCTCTATGCTTATGTAGACAGAAAACATCAAGATGTGATATTTTTAAACAGAAAAAGACACAGTGGGAAAGATGTCATGAAAAGAAAGAGGTGTAGGTTTGTTTTAAAAATTCATACATTTCCTGCAGAATTCAGGAACAAAGAGCTGTCAACTGTTCTTATGCAACTGGAAAGACTGACGTAGAGATGATGATTGTGGAAGAATATTTTTTTTACAAAATGTTCCAGATAAAGATGTTTGGACCAAATAAATATTTCCTGCCTTTTTTTCCTTAATTTCTGGAACTCTTCTTTCATATAGTTTACTTACTACATTAGCAAACTTATGCATAGGCATTTATCTGCTGTACAATAACTCAAATATGGAGTGTGTTCCTATCATGCCACTTAATTCTGTATATCATTGAGTGTAGGTTAAGGTTTCTTAGACAAGTCTGCTTTGGTCAGTAAGAGATACACAGACAAATTAAACTTCCTTCTCCACTTTCTTCATAAATACGCATATATATGTATGTGTGTGTTAGCATTTGTATGCAAATATATCTATAAGATTTCTCATTTAGCCATCCACATTCATACACACAAATATATATATACATATATATGTGGAAAATAAAAGCATCATAGACAGATATCCTATAATCTTCCCACTCCCTTGGGCTCTTCCCCCAAAGCAATTACCCAGTGTATATCTTCAAACATATGCTAGTTCTGTGAAGTTGTTTTTAAAATTATTTGGACTTTTGCTGCTAAAGCTGAAATCCAACACTCTGGAATATTCTGTTCTGACAGCTTTTAAACTGAAAAGTCAGCTTTATGATAAGTACTTCTCCCTGTCTTCCTCTCTCTCCCAAGCTTTTTCACACAATTTTTCATTTACTTCTTTGCTGTTATGTTCAAGCCTATAAACTCCACGCAGAAACCCTGAGTATTCAGTGGGATTAGAAGTAGATGTGAGATTTGAAGACAGGTGCTTGAAGAGAAAAATAAGATGGCAAAATAGGGCAGCATCCCTTTGCTATTAGATGAGTCTATAGTGTTATTCCTTAGCATCTGAAATTGTTCAGGAAAGCAATACCTACACAAAGAGGTTCAAAGAGAAAATGTGGATTTTTTTCAAGATAGGATGCAGAACTACTGGAAACAAACATGAACAAAAGTTTTCTGTTTTCCCCATTTTGCTGTGTCTGAAGTGCTGCATTTGTTTAGCACCCTGCACTTACAGAAAGAAAAATGAACTGTTATCTAACTGTTCTAAAGAGATTTGAAATAATATTGTACTTCCAGAGAAAATAAAAAACTATATCAGTTTCATAACAGATCAAAAACTGGGAGAAATTTTTGAAGCATTTATACCACCTCTGAGGCTACTAAGCCAGACATGCAATTTTGAACATTTTGTGGAATCCCTAATTTGAGAACAGATTATGGCGATGCTCGGAGACCTGAGATAGAACATCCCAACTCAATCTCAAAAGAAAAGCAATCCTGTTATTTTCCAGAATGTAGTCAGAGAAGATAACGTATTTAGAAGAGAAAAGTTGTGACTGAATTTTTGAAAGTATGGGTCCACAGAAGTATCAGAGGCAAAACAAAAGTAAAACTCCTAGAGTCTGAAGATAAGTGAGAGCTGAGAAAGAGCACATGGCCTGCAGGGGAAACTGGCAGATGTCGGCAGTGTCCCAACATCTCAGGACTGTCAGATCGGCAAGATGCAAACCCATTTTCCAAAGGGCTGCACAGAAGGACAGAAATTATCCTTAAAGAAATATAGCACGTGCGTTTTATAGAACAACATGCTTCTGTAATCTAGACAGAGGTGTTTGCAACACTAACAGCTACTTTAGAGAACATTTCCTGGTGGGATTTGCTCAAGAGTAACTACCCACTGTGACTGAACTATTACTTTAAATATCAGGAATGTTTCTTTCTAATTACAAGTTTAAAACCTGCACAAATCACTGCGATAGCTGAAGATATAGTTAAGTATGTGAAAAGAAAACCTGCTCATGTGGAACATAGGTAAAGGTCAGATTACATCATGGAAAGACTATTTCTACTGTGAATACCCAGAGCTAGGTGCAAAAATCAATATGCCTTGCAAAGGTAAATTTGCAAGTGTACGGAAATGCAAGATCTGTCTGACATCAGTAACTTGACTCAGTTACCCAAGCAAAGGGATCCAACACCCCCTGAAACAGCTGACAAGATAAAATACCTCATTATGTCTACCTGGCTGGCAGATTCAGCGCAGGAGCTATGGACATCTATGGGACACCTACAGGGTCCTTTGAGTGAGTCAGAGGACAGAATGACACAGTGAGTTCTGCTATTTTCTACTGCTGACAATGTGAGCTTATGCCACCTTTTACGACAAGGCAGAAGCCTGTGGTATAGACACCTCAACAGTTATCTGCTGACAAGTGAGGATGTGGGAGCCAGGTGTCTCAGCAGTGATTTCATTTTCCAAATGATTAGCAGTGAAGATCACTTAAGTGTGCCTAGGTTTTCCCAGACATTTCTGTGGGGTTGACAGATAAAATGTGATCAACAGGGCAAATTTATGGATTAGCAGCAGAAGTGAGCTAAGAAAAGCAGGCACCTTAAATCTGAGCAGGCACTTCCATGTTGTGTCACAAACATGCTCTTGGTTCCTCTAACGACAATGTCGGGGCATGATGGAACAAGTAAAACTAGAGTAGTAGCTTGAAACTGCTAACTTTGAACTGTAAAATATTGTTCAATATAAAGCTTAGAAAAAGCCTAGCTGGTATCAACCCAAAGCTCACAACAAAGGTACTGCAGATGCCTGCAAGGAGATTTAACAAAACAGAAAATGTACCATGATAGGAAATTGTATTTGTGAAAGCCTTTGCAGCCAGAAAGTAGAGGATATTTGTAACAGTAAAACATGGGTTCAATGGCTTCTCATGTGGTTGCTGTTATGAGTTAATTACTGCAGAAATTCAGAGCTGTAGTTGAAAGAGCAATTACTGGCAGCAGGGGGAAATAGAATAACTGGGCCTGCAGGTCCTCAAATCATGAGGAGCCACCAGATCCTAAAATACCAGTAGGCAAGACTGACCCGCACAATGTAGATAACAAAACTCTTCAGGGAAATCCAATGTGTAAGAACTGAAAACAGCATTACCTGCTCTTAATTTGTCTTTATGGCATGAAAGTTATTTTGGGCATTCTGACGATGTTCTGTCTATGTATTTCTATAAATACATCTATATTTAGAAAAGTATAAACACATTTATTTAAATAACAATCTCTTTAGCAATTAATATCTAGTTAAACGAGCACGTGTGTACTCCTTTTTTTCTGAATTTGAATTTGTCCTGGTCTTCTTCCTTGAATGCACCACACAGCTCCAAGCACGTAAGTGCTATTAAGAGCCTGTTCAGTGTCATTCAGCAGTCCAAAACAGGATAAGGCTGTGATTACTATCTTGTCACTGATTTTTGCTCACTGATTATTTTATTTGAATCCTCAGATAACCCTTTAAAATTAATTCTTTTTTTTTCCATTTCTACAATCACTGAATAGATAATATGGCATTTTGTTAACAGCTGTATTTCGTGGTAAAAGACATGTTTCAATAGAGCCCAGATTGTGCATTGTAACACTATGGTTTTTAAATGTCTATATGCTTTAAAGCTGCTTCAAATTTATGTGTTTTCACCTTTTAATGCTGTCAAAAATATCATAATATCACAGAATTCATAAACTTTAATATTAGGAAAAAGTTTAATTTATAATATAACAAAATGGTCATTTAGCCATGTAAACCAGTCACTTATTTACTCTGAAATGGTTAGCTTGAAATTTTTCTCTATAATACTGCACAAAACAAACATTTGCAAAGACAAAGATATGCCTTCATAAGAACAATTGATCCCTACGCTGAAAAAATTATAAAAGACCTCTACAGAACTGTGTGTCTCAGAATTATATTCCTTTCATCAGCTTATTATTAACTCTATGTATATATTCCCACCTTCAAGTTCAGCAGTATATATCAATTATAGAGCAGAACAAAACAAATCTGTGTTGGTGCACAGACCGGGAGTGCAAATCGGTTGTCTTGAGAATGATGAATGAGAGTATGAAAACAGCCCTGGTAAGGTCTGATCCCTTAAAAATGATACCATGATGATATATGCTCAACACTTTGCACCTGCAGATCTCAGAGCAGATACCACCCGGGATCAATAACATTGTCCCTGTTTACGGAGGAGGAAACTGGGGTCCTTGATGATGGCTTCCTGCCAGACAAACAAAATTCAGTCACTGAATCCCAGTCAGGATTTCAGCTTCTGGAAAACATAGCTTCCTGTTGTGCACTTCCACAGACATTTGGTGGGGCCAAGATTATGCTTCAAAATTAATGAATGGCAGAAGTGGCATTGCAAAGGGATTTTAGGAGGTCACAACAGAAATGCTTTATTACTAGTGCTACTGCAGCAGCTGCAAACTCTGTTTGTGTGTCCCGCCAGGAAGATTATCCACATAAAAGGGAGACCCCTGGCCAGAAGATCTTGTACTCTGAGTGCGCAGAACTAGGCAGCAACAAAGCAGCACTGAGCTTGCAATAACTCATTTGAACACCAGCCATAGTGCACTCATATTCAAGTCAATTTTAAGCACCTTTTTTGAAAGGCATGATGACAGAGGTCATGTTAGAATTTCCTTCTTCAATTATATTTATAAAAGAACTCATTGCTTGCTTCCTGGGTTAAAAAAATATATATTTACAGCTCAAAATATTAACTTGGTTGAATAATTGCTGTCCTCAAAATTTAAGAAGGTGATAAGTTTAATAGACCACCTTTATCTATGAAGGTCTGAGCGCCTTGCATGCTGAAAATTAAAGTTTTTATTCATTTCCCACAAAACAGTTAAAACAAATATCTTCTGTCAGAAACTGGCTTCTCCCAACTTCAATTAAACTTCGGAATGACTTTCTTGCATCAGAGCCTGCACTGAAAAGATCAGTCAGTTCTATCTGCTCCACAGCAGCTTTGTACTGCCACATATGGCCAGCATTGATTCTTCAAGCACTGCAGAGAATTTCCCTACATTTTTCAATTTTCTGGCAATTGCACCTTTAACTGACAGTGAAATTATTATGGCTTTTGCTGTCATCTTAACTTTACTCAAAGTACTTAATATATCCCAATTTACTCAGTGTTAAAAAATCTTGTCTAATTTTGTCTTGACACTAACAGATTACTTCCCACATGCTCTTCAGTAAAACAGTCCACACAGTAATTTATTTTCTTTGGCTTTGTTATTCTAAAAAACACAGTTAGTCTGGATTTAAAGTTTTGTGTGCAAATCTCTCGATTAATTTAACAGTAACATTCTTCATCGACTCTGGATTTTGAGCAGTGTCAAGGCTTGAATCCATCTGGATGTGACTTCGGTGTTAACATAAGGTTTAAATTCAGAAAGTAAGAACTCAGAAGTGAATTTTACCAAAACTAAGCATCAGTCTTGTTGCAAACTAAGGGTGTCCATGCATTATACTATGTGGAAATGGTTAATCACACACAAAAGACTTTTCAGACAGATCCAGCAAGAACAGCATTTCTCTCTTGAAACATTTATTCCTACAGTCCTCCCCTTCCCAAAGAAAAGCTATCAGTAAGTGACCCTGAAGTATTGTGTCATGGATGGCAGATCAAACACTTGTTCACCTCTGTTGTGCTAAGGGTTAGTTGTACAACAGCACAGGTGATGATATGTTTGCCCTTCAGTCCCCTCTTTAAGAGTATCCTCAAAAGGCTGAATGGCAATAATTCTCAGGGAAGTGAAGAATGGCTGTAATAAGTGGCTATTGAGCAAGTCCTGTTCTTAACTCCACTCTTCTAACCCAGAGCAGACTCAAGTCCAAAGGACTTACGTCAGTGAAGGACAAACACCGCTGTGTTTACTGCACCAAACTCAACCGATACACACAGTTGTTCAATTCCTGCTGTTAGAACAGATCTCCCTCGTGATTCTGAGCAAACTCTAATAGGCCTTTGCTACCGTCTCTCCTCTACACAATAATACTTCTTCAATTTTTTTTTTGTTTTGGTTTGGTTTGGTTTGGGTTTTTTGTTTGCTTGTTTTTTTGTTTTGTTCTTCTTTCTTTCTTTAATCCCAGAGCAGGAGGAAGCCTAGCAGTCTCTCAACAGTGTTGAGTAAATGCAGAGTGGACAGCCCGCACGGTGTTCTACAGCTCCATATCTCACCGCTTAGGATCCTAAAGCTGCTTTGCCTAAAGCCACATCACCACGTCTGTTTGTGTGGCCATTTTCAGCCTGGCTGGCAGGTGCTCTCTAGCTGGGAGAGACACAGGCTGGCCGGCTTTGTGCCCTTGTGTACACAGCATCCAGAAGTGGAATACTGCTCGACTGACCCTCCAGGTTCCTTAACGGGACAAACAGCAGCAATCAGCATCGAGGAAATAAAAATAAATACAGCTGGGAGCTTCAGGTCACAGAATCCTAGGATGGTTCGGGTTTGGAAGGACCTTAAAGATCACCTAATCCAACCCGCCTGCCATGGGCAGGGACACCTTCCAGTAGAGCTCAGAGCCGCATCCAGCCTGTCCTTTAAGGCTTTCAGGATGGGGCATCGCCTACATGCATATAGAGCAGCGGGGCAGCGCGGGGAGCAAGGCGCGGGGCCAGGCCGGACGGCAGCGCCTGAGGAAANGGGACACCCCGGCACACGGGGACCCGGGGCACACCCCGGGCACCGCGCCTGCCCTCCACACCGCCAGCGCTGCGCCCTTCCCTGCGTCAGGGCTCTTCGGCAAAGCCCGCTGCCAGCTGCGCTCAGCCCTCACGGCAGGACGAGCTGTGGGAAATTTCCCTGGAAAGCCTCTGAGGGAGTTTAGTTTAAGTACAAAAGAAAAAATTAATCAAAAATCCCTGCCATCGAAATACTCTATTTGGATGTTTTTTTAAATTGAAATCCGGCCGTGCCCTGGGGTGCCTGAGGCATCAGTGGTGCCAGCGGGTCAAAGGACCCTGATTGTCCCTTTCTCTTCCGCACTGGTGCAGCCTCTCCTCCAGCCCTGGGTACAGTTTTGAACATCTCAATATAAGAAGGGTATAAAGCCATTAGAGAGCTCATCCAAAGGAGAGCTACAAAGATGGTGAAGGGTCTGAAAGAGAAGCCACATGTGGAGTGGGTGAGGTCGCTCGGTTTGTTTGGCCTGGAGAAGAGGAGGTTGAGGGGAGACCTCGTTGTGGTCTGCTGCTCTTGCAGGGAAGTGGAGGTGCAGGCACTGATCCCTTCCCTCTGCTGACCAGTGACAGGACTCGAGGAAATGGCCTGAATTTGTGTCAGGGGAGGTTTAGGTGGATATCAGGAAAAGGTTCTTCACCCAGAGGTTTGTTGGGCACTGGAACAGGCTCCCCAGGGTAGTGCTGACAGCACCAAGGCTGACAGAGCTCAAGAAGTGTTTGGACGATACTCTTGGGCACATGGTGCGATACCTGATGTGGTACTGCACAGGGCTAGGAGTTGGACTCGATGATCTTCGTGGGTCCCTTTCAACTCAGGATATTCTATGAATCTCTAATCTTCAAATTCATATTTAAGAAAGGAATTTTAATTCCTCATGGAAGAAACTCTTTGTCGTCATGTGTGCCAATAATGAATGTGAGAGATAGATGAATAAACAAAAAATCAAACACAGGAAAATCATTATCCATTAGACACTGCAGAATGACTTTGGCATGTGCATGTTCCATGCTTGCCTAGTGCAAAGTTTGTTAATATGAGCAGCTGGGATGTAAGGCACCCTCCCACCTCAAGCATTGCTGAAGGCTGGGAAGGATTCTGCGAACAGGACCAGTGAGTCGTTGCAGTCCCATATTAGGAACTTGACGGTGGTTGAGAGACGGACCCTGCTTGATGCAAGCAAAAGCCATGTATTTTCTTAACACCTGCGATTTATGTACCTTAGGATAGGAGGGTAAAAACTTTCCCTCGCCCCCCTTCTTGTCTCTACTTCCCCATAGCAACCAGAGTCTTTTCCATTGTCCTTTTGCGAAATTGTGGTGAAGCTCGATGTTCTCTTTCGGTCCCATTCTTTTCCTTGTCCTTGGGGTCTGTTTACTTCTCCCATGGTTTCTGCCCCACCAGGGCCAGAAGATCCATGTCGCTCTCAAGGTCCAAGGTACTTTCTGTCCTATTTCCCAGCTATCCTTCCACAGGAACTAATAAGGACTAACTGCAAACTATTAGGAAGTACCGTCATTCTCCTTCAAACCCAGGCTCTTTTGATTTGGTATGCTCGGGCACCAATGTGCAAGGTCAGCTTTTCAAAGATGCTTTCCTTTTGTTCATCTGAGGACAAAACCACAGACCCTTGGGAGTGATATTCTGAGCTGAATTGTATCTCCTGACAATATTAATAACAGTCTCTGAAATGTCATTTGATGCTCACTGAAATTGTACGCAAATATTAAGCTGAAACATTCACCCGATCTTTCATTTATCTGTTCCAGGGAAATGTCATTGGTGAAATGCTAATGGAATGTGACAAAATACTTAAGCCAGAAAACTCGTGAGGCAAATTAAGGCCACTTGACTTTTCCCAACCACTCTAATAGCTACTGAGGCACTGGCAGAGCCAGAGGAAGATTTTGTGTTGCTCCAGGGACATCACAGTGTGGTCTGTTGGAAATAGCTGTATGATTCTTGTCTGACCTCGGGTTTCCAACCTACTTTGTGAGACAGTATGAAAAGTAAAGCTTCTTAAAGGGAAGAAAACTGAACAAGTATTGGGGAGATTTTGTGAATGATCTGTAAATCTTGCTTATGGCTCCTGTGGTTGTTCTCCATTTCCACAGTCATTTAAAAATAGGAGAAGCAGCTTCAGTTTGTGAGATGAACTTCAGATAACAGGCATTGCAAAATCTCTCTCAGCTACTTAACGTCCACAGTCTCCCCTGGGTGTTTTTTTCAGGTGTATAACAGATCTCTTTTCACATCTGACATTAAAAACAGATGTATTTCAAAAGAATAACAATTTTCAGTTAAATTTGTCCTAAATTAGGGTCTTGTCCATTGCTTCTGATCTGACAGAGAACTGGAAGAACACCATCCCCAAATATTCACATGTTGTAAAAGCAAACATGAAGAAAGAAAAAAGCACTTTCCCCACAGCATTAAATTTTGAAAGGAATTATTCTGAAAGGTGTCCACAAGAAGCAGAAACCGACTCAAAGATAAAAGCCAACACTGTCTGCATCCATACCAGGTACAGAAGAGGTGGATCAGAGGCAACCAAACAGGAACAGAGACCTCCATTTATCTTGTGGAATAAAACAGAATATAAATGAAACTTGGCATCAGTCTGAAAGGATAGTTTGAAGATAATCTATTCAAAGTTCTGAGAAAAAAAAAACACCCCAAAACCTGCAACAAAAAATCCACAGCAGAAACAGGCCAGCTTGTATGTGGGAAAGAAGAAAAACTCCACCTTGGCGTCTGGTACAATTTGTAAGAATCATTAGTTACAAACCAAGATAACTTGAAAGACGGGAACTAACAGTAGATTCTGCTAAATCTGCACCTGGAAACACAAATAAGGACCTCCAAACACACAAGAAAATGGCTTTTATCTCTCAAACATTTTACTGATGTAATAATGAGAAAAAATATTTTAACATCATTGACATCAAGCACAAACAATAAAAGCTGAGAATAAATATTTGTGGGTTTTGAGATGATCATGAGATTTACAAAGGATACAGATTATTCACATGAAATAGAAACTTTTAAAAACTTAATATTATTTGGCTTAAGAAGGAAACAGCCACCGGTTTCTTATCTAACAATTAATTGCATCTGCAGAGCTCTTTGCTTGATGCAAACCACTTTTTTTTTTTTATCCTCCTCTGACTTTGGAAACAAGATCCCTTATCAGTCCCCAGTGCATTTCCCCAAGGTGTAGCACAGATGTAATTAAAAGGCTATACAATTAAAAAGGGATTGCACCTAAATCACTGCACTGAAACCATTTCTCATGCAGAGCCTGCTTTACAGAACTGCACAAATGGAACTCCATTCTAATACACATCTTTATGCCCATCTGTATTTTGTCAGGGAGAGAGATTTTTGTCCCCATAAAATTTTCAAGTACAAGGAGCTAGAGAAGTTATGGAAGCTGCTTTTACGTGAGGGAGACTTTTTCCTTCAGGTCACCTAGTCAAGTTCCCTTTTTTCTCTGATTAATTATTTGAGGATTAAGCACAGCTGTTTTTCTACAGATTTGTTATGGATCTGTAGAAGTCAATAGGAGTCTGCCCATTGACTTACAGGGGCTTTAAATCAGAAATTTTAAGGGCCAAATTTTAATCCGACTGAACATAAACCAAGGCTCTGCTGATTTCAGTGAGGTCAGAATTCTGCCTCAGTCACCCTTACAGTGACTGGTCCTGTCACTGGGCAGTACCAAAAAGAGGCCAGCTCCACCCTCCTTGCTCCCTCCCATTTGTTATTTATATACGTGATAAGATCCCCCCTGAAGCTTCTCTTCTCCTGGCTAAACAGTCCAGCGCTCTCAGCCTTTCCTCATAGTTGAGATGTTCTGCTCCTTTAATCAGCCTTCCTTTTATTATCTATGCACTTATGGAAGCCCTTCTTGTTGTCTCTTATATCCCTGGCCAGATTCAGTTCAGTTTGGGCTTTAATTTTGCCAACTTCATCCTTGCTTCCACCCTTGTACACTTCCTTTTTGTGTGTGAGTTTGGGCAAGGAGTCAGTCTAATCTCCAGACAGAGTTTACAGACTATGCAGTTGATTATTTGAATTGCATCAATTTATACCACAACTGAGTTTAGGATTCTGTGTGTTTGAAACACCGCTACAACCACCACTACTGTATTAAGTAACTTGAAAACCTGTCAGGTGTTAGCATGAACAACTGCAAAGCACAGGTAAAGTGGTCGTTGTCTTCTGCCTTGGGAGATTCTAAAAGATGGATTTCTTTTATGTTTCGCTCTGTGTTCCTGAAGCAGGTGGTGTGCAAAGTTTATTGTTTTAAAGCTGTACCTACATGAATTAGGCAGCACGAAATATGCATAAATGGGGTTTGTCACTGTGCTTACTAAGCAAAATAGACTCTTACATGCCATCAGCAAAGGATATTGCCGTATAGAATTTAATGAAATATGTTTCTTTTCCAGTTATTTATGAGTTAATATAAAAATAGTAATCATTACCACAAAAGAGGCCCAATGGTTTTTTTAAAGGACATTTAAAATTTTTTAAATAATTCTTTATAACATATAATTTCCAGTACTACTTGCACTATGCTCCTTGAAGCCCACTGTTCAATTGCTAACATCCACAGTCCAGGCATTTTGTTAAATGGGATTGTTATCCGCAGACACAAGTGTAATTACTTTAAGTTCTTAGGAACAGCTTGCATTGTTTATAAGATCAATTTTTTTTCCTACCAAGACTAGAAATTAAATTAATAACATTAGAGGTAGTTAGGACAGGGCTGCATATACAGATACTAGGAGAAGAAGCACCAGCTAACAAAATTATCACAATTAATAGGAAAAAATTGATCACCAGGAGAAAAGAGTGATATAGAAAAAATGTTATTGCTGCAGTTGCATGCCCAGTACAATGAAACAAACAAACAAAAAAACCCAAACAAAACAAAAATCCAGGGAATGCCCAGCCACACTATTTTGCATTACAGAGATTGTGCTAATATGAGCCAAATGAGGTCTGGGAATGAAAACCCACCATAGAGTAAAATGGAGTTTCTACCAGCTAAGGAAAGCCCAGAAGCTAATGTAATTCTTAAATCTGATTTACCTAGTTCCTTTTTCTTGGGACTGTGATATGGTTTCCTGTTCTTTACTGATCAGTTCCAAAAACACCTGACAGCATGTGCTGTGACGTCTCAGGTTGGATCAAGACAAGCACAAAACATCAGATACAAACTGCATCCTTCATGCAGACCCTTCATACTGATGATTCAAGGACCTTCTTCAGGACCTAAACGTGTGTATATTTAAGGCAATCATATTTTCCTTATTTTTCACTTAGACATGGATTCCTCCAGTCACAAACCAGCCCACAACAGAAATACTGACTGTCAAAAGATAACTCAAAATTCATGCCTGCAAGACAAAAGCTGTTTTCCCATCTCCAGGAAATCATCACTTGTGTTGAGCAAGACCATCTAAAATATTTATTTGATTCATTTATTCACTATAGTTTCTGCTTTTTATTTTATTTGAAAGAGAAAGTTTCCTGAAAGTTTAAAGTTTCTTTTAAAGATATCTTTCCAAGTCCATATCAAAAAGAAAACAATTAAATCACCCTGAAAAATGGAAGAGGTTTTAGCAATAAATCATTGAGATTGGAAAGCTAAGGGAAAAGACCTTTACTGCTTATTTACATTTTCCTAAGAATCAATCTTTAAATTGCAATGAATCTTTTCATTATAAGGGCTGGGCAGGTGTAGCACATCAAAGAAGACATATTTATACTCCCCTCTGAATTTCATTTTTCAGTCCCTGGCTATCTTCCACTGCAAACAGCATCTGCATCAGAAATGGGTAGAACCCAGCAGTTTTTCATTAATAATTTTTAGCAATTACATTTCCAACAATTCTGCCAGCTATGGCATAACGTTGGTTTGTAACATATGGCAGTGTCTGCCCTCAGTCTGACTTTTAAGTTCATATTGGCATCACCTTATGTTGACTCCCAATCTACTTATCAAGGAGCAGAAATACTCTCTGCTTATCTCTCTGCTGGGAGGCAGGGATACATCAGAAGCTGAATTCAGGCTGTGATGTTCTAATGTATATATGGTATAAAAAAATTGATGATAATGATAAATGATAAACTATAAACATTTCCAGAATTAAAAACCTTGTACTGAGTTAAAAAATAAGAGATGCCAACTATATGCCAACTAATAGATGCTCTCAGACTTTGTTCTTGTTCCTTGCTTATTTTATCTGTTGTCTCTGTGTGAACTGCAGACCCTCCTTTCCTTCTCCTATCTGAACAAACCACCAGGGTCGTTTGCATTTGTAAAATTAGAGAAGACTTGCCTGTTTTGAACTATTTCTAATTCTCTTTGACTTTGCTGTTTTTCAAGGAATTTAATTACATCCAGTAAGGAACAAAGGTTTAAGAAAGCAAGAGACTGTAGGTGTCTTTGAAGCACAGTTAATGATTCTCTGTAGAACACATTTGAGCTCATGAAAGGAGTTCAAACCTGGGTGACCAAACAGATGACTAACAAAGCCAATTCTTAGAAACTGGGTCTACAAGCAGAAAAGCGTGGAAAGGACAGAGTGGAAAAAGTTGTACTATAGCTCTGCAAGCCCCCTGTACAGAATGAGTAGTTGATCAGTGCTACTGTCATTAAAGCAAAGTTTACAAAAGGTACAGGTGAACCTAAGTAATTGAGAATAAGGATTAAATACTCAAAATGATCATAAATGTATATCGTACTGAGAGAAATAAGGGAAGAAAGGAAAAGAATAATGCTCTGGAGGTGACAGAAGTGAAAGAATATATGAGGAATGGAGCCCTAGGTTTAAATATCCTGTTGTCCTTCTATTAATTATAGTCATGTTCATATAGAAGTTTTTGTATTCTGTGCTAAGTGACTGAAATCAGAACATGCATTGAAATTTTCCACCTAAAGATTCTCATACTGACATTCTTCAGAAAAGAAAAAGCTATGAATTTGAAAGAGTGTGAAGAACACGTCAGATGTGTGAATTTCTCATCTTTCACTAGGATTTTATAAAAAAAAAAAAAGCTACATTGTCAGGGGCAATAAAAGCAAGGGAAGGCTTGAAAAACAAGCCACACATTGGGTCGATAAAACTCTCATAAAGTGTTATCTTTATGACCACTAGGAACTTAGGAATTGTCATACTGGGCCAGGTGAATATTTTTTGTCAGCCAGTAGCACTTTTCGTGTGTTTCAAAGAGAGATAAAAGAAGGCACATGAGGAAAGTTCCTTGATAACATTTACCGTTAGTGGTTGTCTTATAGCCATCTCAGGTCATTTAGCTCTCATTATCTACATGATTGTCAAGTCCTTGTTTGAACTCTGCTGTTTCGGACAATGATTTTCATGGGTTTGTGGTTCCCTGTGAGAAAAATATAAACTTGCTTAGAACATTTAGATTTCCACTGTCTGTAATTTGAAGTCTTCTGCTTCTTGAATAATAGTAGTTAATATTGGGCTGAAAACTAGAGGTGGAATGAAGTTGCATTTAAAGTAGCAAATTAGGATTTGATACTCCTGGCACTTCTGGAGGGGTTTTTTTCTAGCTTTTGCTAAGTATTTAAATTTCTCTGTGACTTAATATTTAAACATCCACATGTTTATTTCATTACCTTTAGCTATCTGTTAATTCCCTGATTCTGATGCAATAATTACTCAAGGATTTTCTCCGTTCATCTCATGTATCTTCCATATTTAATTTTTGTGTTATTCTCTGCCTCTTGCAGAGTAGATGAAATAATAGTTTCCTAGTCAGGAATTCCCCAGCACAGTATTTGTCTCAGGAGTGAACAAAATCACAAACTTACGGAAAAACTGGTCTCTCTGGTGAGCAGTGACAGGACCTGAGGAAACAGCATGAAGTTGTGTCAGGGGAGGTTTAGGTTGGATATTAGGAAAAGGCTCTTCACCCAAAGGGTGTTTGGACATTGGAAGAGGGCTCCCAGGGAAGCAGTCGTGGCAATCAAGCCTGGCGGAGTCCAGAAAGCATTTGGACAATGGTCTCAGACCTATGCAATGAATTTTGAGGCCATCCTGTGCAGGACCATGAGACGGATTTGATGATCCTTGTGGGTTCCTTCCAACTCAGGATATTCTATGATTCTAAAACTATTGCAAATGCAGTGATGTCTTACCTCAGTGAAACCCACCCAGTAAAGTCTGCAAAACTTAAAAATGGCACCTCACCTATTCTGGATCAAATGCATTCCACAAATCTACCTGGTTGTTTTAATGGATGTCTCATTTTATGAGCTGTGGAGAAACAGGCAATCACTCAGCATTCCCTATGCCTCACCCCATCCATTCATGGTTCCATAGTCACTCTCATATTCCACCCCTCTTTCCAGAATAAAATACTTCAGCTGCCTTTCACCTTTTCTCATTATAATTGCTCTTTTTTCGACCTTCCAGGAAGGTACACCTGGGCTCGTTTCCATTAGCAGAAACTATCTGGCTTGTATTGTATATGTTTTAAGGATGACCTGTCTCCTATGGGACTATGCCTTGTTTTCTAGGGCTGTCAAAATTCTGTGAAAGTAAATTCTTAGCTGGAATCATCCATCAAATGTGTTTTCCCTTCAGTTTAGCAATTTAAGGTTGTTGACGTTTGTGGCACTTAAAGAGCTCTGTCGGCTTTCATTTCCTCATTAAATAAATGTTTTTCTGTTTGTGCTTTATTCTTTATGAATCTGAGTAATGCATGTCTAATAATAATAATAATATATTGCTTTGATTCATACTAAGTAACATGAAAGAGTTTTGGTTTAGCTGTTTATTTGTTTGATGGGCTTTTGCTAGCTGAAAGAGTTTGAACAAAAGAAATGCCTGCCAAAGCCAGGCTGCTGAAGCATGTTTGAGGCAGAATCATTCAGATATTGAATGAAGAAGATTTATCTTACTCTAGGCAACTGAAGGGTCCCTAACTGAAGAATACATTTATTTAAAAAGCCTTATTAGGGCAGGTGTACTATCATGTCAGGAAAATCAGGAAGAAGTCTGCTCTAAGAAGAGATAAGTCAGGAGCCATGGATGTCCTGATTGAGGGGGTACAGTTCTGCAGCATCTGGAAAGAGCAGAACTGGTGACAGCCAGGAACATTTTGGAGCGGTTGGGGGAAGCTGGGAAACCCCAGTCTCCACATAAAAGCACTAGAGAACAGTGTCCCCGAGGAAAAAAGAGGGGAAAATGAGTGTTTAGGGTAAGTGCCTGCAGCTGCAGTCGGTGGTGTTGCTGCCTGTGAAGAAGCAGCTGGGGTCATAGTGGGGGTCACCCAGCACAGCCAGCTGGGACCCCCCCAGTGCCACCACCTGTTCCTGGTGTCCCCACAGCTAAAGGGGGGGCTCAGCACAAGCCCTCTCCAAGAGGCTGTGGCTGAGAGAGAGTCCCCGGGGCACCTGCAGCCTTGGGAATATAATAAACCTTTTGGATCAACTCATGGTTTGGTGTAATTTATCTTTCCCCTCCCTCCTTTATTTTGATTTGTTTTCTTATCTGAAAAGTTATCTTAGGAAGATTAACTTAGAGACCGCTTTGCTTTAATTGTGATAATGATCACAGAGAGAGCACTCGCCATTTTGATGACAAAAATGCATCAAAAACAGTGCTCAGCACAAAATATACGTGACCTAAGAGTGCATTCTAGCCAGCCTGAAGTGCCTATGAAACATTCCATAGTCAAGTATTTATAGGTACTGCTTTGGATGCTTAAAAACAAAACTGTAAAAATCAGGAGTAATTTGTATTTAATTAAAGTGTATAACTAAAACTGGTGAAAAAGTTGCTTGCTTTTTTTGGTCTTGATGTACCTTAGAGGAAAAGAGACAACTTACATGATTGTAAAAGACGTCAAGTGGCCTGTGCTCTCTGCATCTCAGTGTCACTGATATCAAGCCCTCCAAGATTTGAGCCTCTCAAGATTGGAATAAATCTTTGCAATTTCTTTTCAGATGTTAATCAGTAGCTATAGCTGGATGGTTAGGATTAAGCAATTGCACTCTGCACATTGTAACCTTGGCTAATCTTTTGTTTTAAGGAAAAGAGGAGACAATCCCAAGATAAATGGTCTGTCTGGACAATGGCCACATGGAGCGCAGCCAGCAGAATTGAACAGTAACTGGGGGAAAGGTAATTCCAGCAGTAGGAGATGGTGACCACCGACTCTTTGGCCACCTATTTAACCCAGACCCCAGACTCAAGTAGAAGGAAGAACTGCACATCTGGACTAGCAAGAGGTATAACTAGCAAACAGGGGTTTGAGTATTAAGTAATGAAAAAGTTATGCAATGTGTAACCAGTGAATGCTAACGCCTTTGTTAAAATGTTTAAATAGTGTAAAATTTTGATGACTGGGGAGGCAGCCTTTTGTGGGTAACCTGGCTCCCTACTTTGTGCAATCTAGAATAAAAAATAGAAATGCCTTGTCCCAGTGTGTGAATTGGTGCTGCCCACCAGGTAACAAACTGGTTCAACTTGTTACCCAGGAGAACAGCACTACCTGAATAACTGCATCATTTCGCTTTGAGGAGCTGATTGCTTTTAACACAGCCTTCAAAGCTAAAAATCTTCCCTGCTCTTCCCAAGCCAGGCTCTTCTCTGCAGGCTGTCCTGCATTTCCCTGGGAAATAAGAGCAGACCGGATCCAGCTCAAAACTCTCTCCTCATCAGGGGAGTCCTTGCTTGGAATGAGGCTTGTCCTGGTAATGCCTTTTCTTGGTCTTAGAAAATGAAAGCCAGACACAGTTAAAGAGGTAGGGGGTTTATGTCGGTATCTTTAATAGGATCCTGTCAGTGCACCACTTCGCCAAGGTGGAACGCATTGCAATGCACCCCCACAGTAAATCACGTATACAAATTATAACCTTACACATTAACATGTCTAACGAGGGTACCCAATAAGGGGGCTTAGCTGGATGG
This sequence comes from Melanocharis versteri, assembly GCA_013397845.1. NCBI lineage: Eukaryota > Metazoa > Chordata > Aves > Passeriformes > Melanocharitidae > Melanocharis > Melanocharis versteri. The sequence continues at coordinate 516,219 of VZTG01007110.1, read as the reverse complement.
TTTGATATTCTCCCCATCTATGGAATTCCTCCCCCGGATGTGCTAATCTCTACTTTACAGAATATGTTCTAGAAGGGGACCTTGGCTCCCCAAGATAGTAGAATGTTTGGTCTCCTGGCTATGCGGCTTCTGGGGCGTTTGGTCTCCTGGCCCCACAGAACCCTAGAACTTTGCCAAGTTACCAGACTTAAAGAATTACAAGTATGAATGCTAATACTTGTGGATACATAGAACTATGTAAAAGATATATAGAAGAAAAAGCAAAAATCATCTTGGCATCACTGGACTCTGTTTCTTTCCAGCAGAACTCTTTCAGGAGTTTCAGTTGTAGGGATATAGAATCCCAAAAGATAAGGGACTAAAGGGTATGTCTCAAATACTGATGTCTGAATGGCTGTGGAGCCAGCCAAGGATTGCTGGTAATAATGAACAAGGGTTGTTGGTAATAACCAAGAATTACTGGTAATAACACGCTGCAGGAAAGAACAAGGTGTGGCTGGAGAAGAGGGCTGTGTGGACATAGGGCAGTACTTTTGTGAGACAAACATCCCTGTTCTAGATCCTGGAGATGAGCACAACACAGTACAGCACAAGTGCAAGAATGAGACCAAGAAGTGGGCATGCACTGTAGGGGAAAACAAGACCACCAAAGACCCCCAAAGGCCTCTGACCCATTTCCAGAAAGGTCTGAAAGAACAGACTGTGCATGATAACTAATTTGTATAGGAAGTAAGAAACCTGTCTTCAGGGCAGGGGAAACTTATCTATAAAAATTTGTCTTTTAGTGAAAAATAAACACCCCTCTCAACTACAAATAGCACTTGCAGTACTCCTGACAGGATGTCTGGCTGCAGTAGAAAAATTGCATATTACAGGCTAGGAAGGGTCAGCTACACCTGTACTCCCTAAAAGAGCACAAGGTGGGTATAATGACTACAAAACCCTTGCTGGCCTTTGGGGGTAACAGGGCTGCTGTCCTGCTTGGGTACAGCTGCAGAGACAAAGAAATAAACGTGTATGAAATGTTAAGCAAACCCCAAATTATTTCATTATCACTTGGGGAGAGGATCTCAAACTAATTGTTCCACTTTGCAGCTTATTTTGGTTAGTTTGAAGTTGGTTCAAGCTGAAAAGAAAGGTCTGTCCCACAAAAATAGAAACAGAGCCATGAAATACCAAACATGTAAAACTTATATAGGGGTTTGCCTTCACTAGAATTCACCTTTTCACTCTGAAAGTGAGGCTCTTTTTTTTGGTTTGGGGCATAATCCTGATGAAATCACTAATGTGGAGAGTATTTTGTAGCAAAAGTGTTTGGGCTACTGTGAAATTGGAATTGCACTCCTCCCTTCTGATATTTTGAAAGGCCTCACAGGTATAGTATCCCCAGAAAACACACTAGAATAAATGTAATCACAAAATCCTGGACAGTCTTGGCATGAACACTGATGAGTTGAACCAAACCCTCACGGGAAAGTCTTTTCTCCTTGATGTCCCAGAACCGATGTGATAATTGATAGAATAGGAAGCTGAGAGCATGCATTACTGAAGGAGGAAAACATGCTTATGACTTCCACCCAGAAGCTGGGTTGCCCCAAAATCATTCCTTCAAAAAGTAATCTGGATGAGAAATTAATCAGTCCCTTAGCATGCCCTGTGAGCTCATATGTAACTGTTTTCTCAAACAGAAAAAAATGAGGCAGAAATATTTACATGTGGAGACCATTTAGGACTGACTTCTCCAGACACTGGTAAGAAATCAGTCAGCAAGCACACATCTTGCAATTTCCAGTTTGGTCTTTCATAAATTTGTGGTTCAATGCATCTCCTTCAGGTTAAACACTCTTTCATTTAAAGGATATTAAATGTCAGACTGGCAAGGGATTTTAAGTAAGATATTGTCAAGGGTGAGGTGATAAATCAGATTTTACAACTTGAGGCACAGAAGCCATGGTTGATCAATACAATCTCTTGTTTCTATGGATAATGATAATTCGTGGTGTCAAGTGGACAGTGTTCATCAGAGCAAACAGTCCTGGATCACTTCAACACTTAACAAAAGGGAGAGATTGTGGCAGCTGCAGCTGAGAGTCAGGACACACACATCTCTCCACCAGTTCTGCCACAGGCAATAGCCAGCATCATAATAATTCCAATCAGTAAAAATTCAGTAAAACACAAATAGCTATGCAGGCGATAACTTCAGTGGACACTTGGTAGAGTGCAGGTCTAAGATCAGGACACACTCCTTCTATCCCATTCTTTGACACCGTGAGGCTTACCATACACCTACAGAAGTGTGACAAGAGCATCTGGTATCTGCTAACAGAATGTTTTCTTAGGGGGAAAACTAAAGAAATTATTCCTTCCCTAAGGTATTCAGTATCTGACCACTTCTTTACCAAGCACCAGTTGATTCTTGTGCTCTTTTCAGCCTTCCTACAAAGCCATCCCTTCTGAAGTAAATGACCATGGAGCCAGGGAGGGGTTGTCACTGACTCAGCCATCTCTGTCTATACAGATATATTTTATTTGGACACTAATCAAGACAGAAAATGAGGACGAGCAACACATACAGCTCTCTAGGCAAGTAATACAGAAAGAAAGTGCAATCCAAATACCATTCTACCAGTAGACTTGGCCTACAAAATGTTTCTGTAGAGCTCGAAGTTTTTTCCTTCATAAACATAGAATGGTGACTATTGCAACAACAATTTCTGTCCAAATAGGTAATTTCTGTCTCCTGTATCTTTTTCATCTATCCAGAAACAGCCAGACTACTGCTGTTGATGATGTGAGAATCACTGAAGATTCTGAGTTGGAAGCAACCCACAGGGATCATCCAGTCCAATTTTTGAGTGAATGACCCTCAGGGATTGAACCCACTACGTTGGTGTTGGGTTCACCATGCTCTGGCCAGCTGAGCTAATCTTAGGAGAATGGGAGATGACATCTTCTGCTGGTGAGCAGTGACCCTTGTTATCAGCAGTGGCTGCTGTGGTCACTCCTACTGGGCTGGCATCTGTCATATCCCCTGTTCCCTTCCTCCTCATCTCCCCTTGGCAGAAGCTTGGCTTCCCTTAGTAGAACCATATTTGACTGAAGTGGTTGTACGTCCTTCCTTGCATTTAAGGGCACAAAGGAAAGTATTGCTCCTGATACAAGAGAATAATAGGAAGATTCATGAACAGGATGGTTGCAAGGAAGGTGGAAGGGGAAGGCAGGCTGCAGCTGTGGGAAGTGAAGGTGCTGGGAAATTTCAGTAACTGGCACCTCATTTAGCTGCTGGGCAGATGGCTGTAGGTGAGGATAAGTGCAGTTCTGTCTAAAGAGAGAAGGACAAAGGAAGTAAAAATCTTCTGCTCTGCTGAGAGGGTGGAGGTTGGGGGTGAGAGGGCTGAAGTTTCTTTAGCCATGCTGCAGAGAAAGGATAAAGCTCTGGGCATATGGGCTTGAGCTCAGATCCTGCCTTTGCAGTTTCCCAAACGGCAGTGGATCACACTGTACAAACTGCAAAAGCTGACTCCAGGATAATGTAAATAGCACTCATAAATAGGAATGCATTAAAGACACTCAAGCTCAGCTTTTCCATTTCTTCAACTCCATGAGCTTCTGCTTCTTATAGAGGAATTCCTGTGGGTAGCTCATCTAAGTACAGCGTTTATACAGTGAATTAAACCCTTGGTTTAAATCACTTGGGTGCTATGTCATTTATTTTAGGATAGGTTTAAATCAGACTGAAGTTCTATAAACCTAATTAAGAAAAAACAAAACCTTCTCCATTGCAAATTTGCATTAAAATGCATAATGAGCTAAAGGCAAGTTCAAAAACAGTATTTACATGCTCTCAGTGAAGCCTAGGCAGAAATTATGTTCCTAAAGTATGCATTGTTAAATTACCTCAAGCAATCTATAAAAACACAGTTTGACGATAAAACAAACAAAACCTCTTTCTTAGCCACCAAGATACCTAGACTTATGTTGCAAGTCGTGAAAAAATGGCCCTTGGAGGCACCACAAGTGGTTGACTAGTCAGAACTTTTTTAAAAAATCCAAAATTAACAAAAATCCCCAGACCACAGCATCTTACATGTTCTTGTCATAATGCTTTTCATCTAGAAACACATTAAAACAGGTCTTTCCAGGGCATCCATTTTTCTGACCATGAAAGGCATTTAGATCTAAAGCAGAGTGTTACGTCTCCCTAGAAAACCTGGTTCTACGATGTCATGGCTACACCACCACTATTTCTATTACATTTCTAGCAATTCTGTCCCTAAAAACATTTCAGTAATGAACACATCATAAACTCACTGTTTAATCATAGGGGCTCATCCCACTTAAAACTGAGCTATGCAGTTGGTTGTGGTCACAAACTGAAATACAGTATTTTTAAACTGACCAAATTTTAATCACTGGCTTTTGAGACTAGTGGGAGAAAGAGTCAAAAACCTTACTGAACTCAGCATCTGACAGTTAGAGTGGGACTCAGATTAAGTCACACACATTAAGTGTCTCTCTGTAGTTGTCCAAGTGTGATTTAAGTGCTTAGGATCTCGTTATAGATAAAGAAGATCTCTTAGGACGATGAGTGGAGCCTGTTAAGAAATGTAACTGGCCAAATATATCTAGTTTAGAGAAAATGGAGTCGCTCTTTTAACCTTCTTGACTTTTTAAAGTAACATTTCAAAATCAGCTATCCACCTAAGGTATCTTCTGCAAAAACCCCTCATGGTATCATGGTATCTGAAATATTTTCACAGTCTTTGAAAATGTTATAGGGACCTAAGGAAGACCACACCTTTTAGAGCAGCAGCTGTAGGAAACATCCTAGGACACCTGAAATGTCACAAAATTTCTGTGTTTGCTATTTGAGACAGTACATCAATAGCATAAAAGATCAGATGCAATTAATATCAATGCTCCTAATCTTTTTCTGGACTCCTAAATTGTTATGCAAGCATTCAGTTAGGAGCTAGCTGGGAGTGAGAGAATATGCAGATGTGCAAAATAGGATTTTTGAAAGAAGAAAGTATATTTTCCGAACATTGTCCAAAGAATATGATATAAACATTGTAATTGCAGTGAAGTTTATGAGCCTTCAATGGCATGAAGGTCATGTGGAGCAATGACAGACGTAAATGAGAAATTTTGCCATGTGGAGTTTACCACCTTACATTGTATTAATGCAGTAGGTTGCCCATACCTACAGTTTCCTGCAGTCATTTATGGGACGAAGTGTTCCATACCCTCATATCCTGTCTTAAAATTTAAATTTTGATAAAATTATTCTAACTTGGATATTTTAAAAGATTTAAAAGGAAATTTGTAACATATGATGTGAAGAAAGTTTGCTACAGGGACAAAATAAAAGGTGCATAATTTATTTAGCCTTATTTGGAAAGTTTCCCAATACGGTGAATAAAGGAATGTTTTGCTAAATAGGGGAAACAGGAAATCAAAGGATGAACTTTCTAAGTACAAAAATCCAGAAGAAAAATCCTCCTCCGGCAGAATTGCTGCTCTAAAGAGATTTACTATTTCATTTATGAAAGACTTGAAGCTACCTTTCCCCTTGGGCACACTGGAAAGGTTTGTGACCTTGGAATTAGATTTTTCATCTGCTGGCCAAGATTCAAGCTTATGCAAATAGTTTAGTCTTGATACCACTATCATCTAAAGTCTTTATAGTTGGAGATTTGCTTCTTTACGTAATAACTTATCTCTGATGTACTTTGCTATAAAGTGAAATTGCTAGCAGTGCTTTTTTGGGGGGATAGGGGAGATACGTTTTAGTTCTTAAAAACCTTTGTGCATAATAAAGAGTGCTTTTACATTTGGTTTTGTTTTGACTGCATACCCTCTGTTCTTTAGTACTCACCAAAAGAATCATTCATTTACCAATAGATTGTGTAATTGTGGTTATTTTAGACACGACAGAGGTGGTAAACAAAACAATCTTTTTTTCCCTGCCAAATGTATGCTATTTCCACAAATTTCAATTAAAGCAATCAGTTTTAAAGGGGTTTCGTAAAAGACAGTAATTAAGGCAAATGATTCTCTAGCACCTGGAACAACCTTCTTTTGTATTTGTTATTATGCATTATTGTTCTGTAACAGCAACAACATTTGTGTGTTTTGCTGCAACCTTGATCTGGAAGTGAGATGATTTCTCCAGTGGTGGCTAAATTCAAAGTGATATAACTTTCCCTACCAAATCCATACCAGGACTCTTGGACTGACTCCATGCAGAATTCACAGCAATGAAGACCCTGATGACTGGGAATGGGCACAAGTAAGAACCCTCATATAGGAGAACTCTGCTCTGAGTCAGCAATTTTGATTTTAAGTACTGTCATTCTGTAAGACTACAGTTTTCTCTGAATTATGATATTGCTGATACATGTAAAGTGTAACACAGGCTTTAACTTCTTTGTTTGCGTCTCTTGCTGCTGGAGCTGAACCAATAACTGCAAAGTCCAGGGATTTCCCAGTGTAACATTGGATCAATATGTGACACTGGGATGCCAAGGAGTGCTCAGGGTGCTGCCCTCTGACATTGAACAGTGCAGGCAGAAAGGTCACAGAGGCTGAAAATCCTTGCACTGTGTGACTTAACTTTTTCCTCCACAGCATGGCTTCATGGTACAAGATATTGACAGCTGTCTGATCCAGTACCAGATGCAGCCTGGCTGCAGAAATCAAGCAGTTTGCCCAGGCTCACCACTGTGCTTGGAGATACTCATCCATACTTACCAATATCAGCACTGACATCTGTGAGAATGCATTTATTTCCACCTATTAATTGCATATTGACAGGAAGATGAAGGAGAGAGAAGCAATCTTTTTATTTGAGATGAAGGGAAATTAATTAAGCGTATCTTTTAGGAGGAATAATATTATTTTATGCATGTTTTTAATGTATTTGGAATGTGAAAGTAGATCAAGGACTACATTTTTTTGAAAGCACTGCGGCAAGAACAATAACAATGAAATCGCTCCTTATAAATGAACTCACCTGTCAACGGGCCAGATTATGAGCTCAATTACATTGATATGAATCTGTAATACCTCCACAGAAAGCAATTAATCTTCTTGTTATTCTCACTGTTTTAATTGCAAATCGAATCTGCTGTGACATGCCCAAGCACCTGAATTTGATGACCTTCAAGATCTTGCACAGACCTTGAAAACATCACTGCTACTTAAAGCTGCTTATCCATATTGGTATTAAGTGACCCTAAGACAGCTAGAAATAGCTACGAAATTCTGAGATCAAAGGTGAGGAAATCAGAATAACAAGAGGTGCTTCTGTCTATTCTCCCAAATTCGTATAATTGTATAGGCTTATACTGTCAGGCAAGAACCTTTAATGTTACTCGTGGAAGATTTTCTTACGGAAATCACAGGAAGTTTCTGGCCCACATCTTCCTTGCCAGTGTTCATTGAAGAAGGTCTATGAGGAGCAAGGGATGTCCAGCTGACAATTAAGGGAAGAGTACCTGAGATCATCACCGTTAATCATCCTGATAAATGTTGTTTCAGAATATTTGACGAGGATGCTAAAAACATGGAAGCTAGCTGAAAACTGCTGGAGGAAAATGAGAGTTGTCTGATGAGCAGTTGAGGTATCTATACGGGAATATCCAGATAACAGGAGTAAACTGGAAAAATTTGAAATCTTGAAACACCATAAAATTGTGTATTATGATTAAAGAGACGCATTAGAGTGAGTCGTAGAACTGGAGTGTTTGCACAAAAAGAATTAATATCTGAGGGAAATTTATGATGTATTTTTTCTACATATTAAAAGAGTTTATTTTTGCTCCCATTCATGAAGAAGTGATAGAAAAAGGTAAAAGTCATGTAGTATTTCTGAATAAATATAAAAGGAGAAAAAAAAAATTACGGGGTGTGCTGCAGACTGCCTAGTAAGAGGGAAATATTGAAAGGTTTTAAAAACTTACCAAAAAAAGCTATGTATGGTGGCAATGACACACTTGAATTACATTTTTTTAAAATAATATGTTAGAAGAGAAATATGTCATTAAAACTTTATTAAGACCGACCTTTTCTTTAGAAGATGAAAGAAGTTATTGAAGAACCATTCTTGATTTAATTCTGCCAGGCAGAGAAGAGCTGCTTAAGTATTTGGTATGAAAGGATGAGATGGAGTCACTCTCAGCCGAGTAAAAAACATCCTCAGACCACAGTTAGTGATTCATTGCTAGGCTAGGAAGATATTTCAAGTATATCTGTATATTTCCTGTATACCTATAAGGTGGTTCCTGATCAGTTCAATATTTCCTTTAATGACTTAGGTAAAGGAATACGAAATAGATTTCTTGATTTTTAGGGTTTTTTTCATAATTTTTGGGTGCACCTTCCCAAGTCTGCATCTCATGTTTGTTGATGTTTATTATCTCACACCCGTTGTCTGACTACAGACTCTCAGGAGCTCCAGAATCCCTGACCCACTGTTCCCAATACAGAAGACAATTTCCAAATTAATAGATGTAATCTACAGATTTACATATAATGAATACATTCTTTATCCCTTTTAATATCCTTTTTCTTTGTGGTTATCTCCTTCAGTCAGGCAACACGCTCTCTTTAGTTGATTACTTTATGTTGAACTTGTATGGAAACTTTGTTCCTAGCTGCACTGCAGTTCAGGTTCCACATCTTAAACTGGGAAAACTTGCAGTCCGTGTATAATCTTTGATGAAGTATGGGAGGTGTGTAGTGCAGATCTTGGGCTGCAGACTTTGGTATGTTGGCAATGTGCCTCCCGCCAGCGTTAATGTCAGATGCAGCAGCTGTCCTGCTGGAATAGTCAACCTTCATCACTTTCTGACCTGCACAGCTTTGTCCAAGACAACGTGTTACTGGGTTGATTTTTGTGCTTTGGTGTGACACCAACACATTTTTACACATCCCAAGTGGCCTCCCATCCCAGGATAATCATCCAGTGGAGACAGACCCATCATTTTGGCACGTAGAAGGCTGACACAGGTTCTCAGCATACATGAGTAAGATTAAGGAATTGGAGACTTTAAAGTTATGCTTTGTTTGCAAATCATCATTTTCCTGAGCATGTACTAAATATTCTCAAAATATGCAGTATCAGGAGAAGCATCATGTAAGAGTTGATATCTCCTAGCTGGCAGCTACCCACAAGGCATTTATTCCCAACTGATTCCAGCCATGTTTTTCACTCCCTACCACTGCTTTAAACTTTCCATTTCACACACTGATTAGCTCAGTAATATTATCAGTTTCCTTTCTAATCTGTGAGGCCCCAATGAATTCAAGCAAGGCCAGTAGGGAGGTCACAAGCAACCTACAAGGCAGCATTAAAATTCCAAATGATCTTGAGAAACTGGGGAAATAAGATGAAATCTAACAAGATGAAATTCAATAATGAGAAGTAAAAGGCACTGCACCCTGAAGAAGGAATCATATGTGTAACTACAAAATGAGAGATTGCTCACAAGGCAGCAAAGTGCCACGTGAGACCTGGAAATGGTAGTACATTCTGAAGAGAAAGAAAGTCAACAGAGAGATGATAATTCAAAACTGGTGAATCTCATTCTGGGATTCATTAACACCATGTGAGAGGTAAGATATGGGAAATAATGATTAAAGTTCACCTACCACTGTTCCATTGTAAAATTTTAAGTTTTACTGTAGTCGAAGATAGACGTAGCCCACGAAGTTTGAAGGAGGAACAATTAGAGAAAAAAGTTTATAAGGCATGAATTATAGGAAAGGTTGAAAAAATTTGAGTCTTTTTGTCTACAGAAAGAAAGACAGAGACTTAGACAGGTTAGCTATCTTTAATATGTTAAATTGTATCATAAAGAAAGGTGATGATTAATTGCTTTCTACATCCACAGGGGATAAGGGAAAAACAAATTAGTTTAACTTGCAAAAGTATAATAAGAAACACATTCAGATTACCAGGGAGTAAAGCACTGGAACAGATTACCCAAGGAAGCTGTAAAATCTACCCCACTGGATATTTTTAAGAAAATCTCTTCAGAAAAGCATCTGACAGAAGTGGTTAAGATATACCCATCTTATCTCATAACTAGGGGACAGATTAATACATGCTCTCTTGAGATCCTGTCAAGATTTATGTTTCCATGGTTTTTATATATTTGAAGATAGAAGCAGTGGTATTTGAAAACAACTAGAAAAGTCGTAGGGGTGATAAGGGTGAGGAAAACATTGAAACTTGAAAAAGAAATCTGAACTCACTATTCCACTGAAGATGAATATATTAAAATACTCACAGCATGTATTTTTAAAACACTTCAAGGTTACTGAAAGGATATGGGTACCCTTGTTTTATACCATGACTATAAACTCTGAGTGGAAATAAACACTGATTTTGTTTTGGTTTTGTTTTAAATAGGGCATTTCTAGGTCTTTGAGAGCACATATGTCTTCCTGGGTTTCAGCTCACTAATTTTAGCCTGCAGCAGCTTCAATATTTATATCTGAGTTTATTACCACGGCTACATTTTAAAGTCCATAAAAGAAAACATCCAAAATAATGCATGATTCATTGGATCAATTTAAGGAGCTGCTTTAGGATGAGATTAAGTGTGCTGTGCACACTGTGTGTGTAAATGTCTGGTTTTGTCCAGAGGCTGTAAAGAGAAGTCTAGGCTCAGTTCTAGCTACCACCTCTAGCTGGTACCCACCATCTCACCTACCATCCTCCTTCAGAAACAGACAGAAAGCTGACCATGAAACAGACTTTCATCACTGGTCTGTCACAATCCCAGACTTATTCTGAATGAGAAAATTCTCCATCCTTTATTTTAGCCTTCAGTATGAGAAAAGGTGACCCAAAGACTGGACTAATGTCTGTAGTTTAAAGAACCCATAACTTCCTTGTTCATTACAGGTCTCTCTACCTGAGTTGCCATATACAGAAAATAACAATAATGATGCTTCCCAGATGTGTCAGATACCTTAACTGATTATTATCTGGGTAATAGTTTGATGTTTTCTGATAAAAATTGCTTTTTGCACTGGGAGATCAAGAAAATGCTGCTGCCTGCACAGGCAGATGAATTGATATTTGTGCCTGTCATGCAAACTAGTTTTGTTTCGCTTGTTGTTTCATCTGTGCAATTTTCTTGTGCCCATTTCAGTTTCCAGACAGCAACAGTTTCATTGTCATTTATTTTCTACAGTTCATCCTTATAAACAGAAATTTGCCTTAAATAAAAAATATGCCATTTTCCTAGTACTGTTGTTGATAAATTCCCAGTCTCACATCCTGTTCACCTGGAGGACCAGATTATTCATCTGTATGTTGTTACACGAAGATAACATTGCTTTTCTTTTGTGCATTCTTAATATTACCTAAAGAAGATGCAGAACTTAAATGAGGTTAAACAAAAGTTTTCATTTCCAGACGAAGAAACAGATCCACAACATCTCTCTTTAGGCAACTTTCTTAAATATTGCATAACTCTGCTTCATAACACCTAAATGCTCTGAACATACGGGTAGGAAAAAAAAGTATAATGTTATTGAGTCCAGTGCTTCTACCTATGGCCACATGTAGAAATTAACCTCTACTCATAATGAAAAGGTCTGATAGCTCTTCCTCTTCTCCCTCTTTCTCCTCTAAGTAAAGCTGTAGGAGTACCAGCTTTATGGAAAAGAGGTTTGGATTAGAACAGGAGAGACAAAACAAGCTTTTATTTCCTCTGTAGAAATACTGAATTATGTTCAACAACTTAAAATTTTCTCTGATTTATATTTAGAAATGCAGAAATGAGACATGAGGCTGAAAGACCCATAGAGTGTCAAAACCTGGGCGCCCTGAAATAGGTACATGCAGGCTGCTGTGAGCTTTCCTGAAAGAGCAGGACATGGGTATGTGCACGTATGCTTCACACAAAACTGTATATTGGAAATCCATGTGGAAAGGAGCATTTTCAAAAGTTCAGTCCGGTCTCCATAAATGTCCCATTTCAAAGAGAAAAAGAGGCCGATTTTTTGGCAGGAGTTGTGTGAAGCTCCTGCTCATAGACCCTCTGCTATTCTGCCTATTCAAAGAGGTGAAAAACAGTCTATCACGTTTGATTATGTGATTTTCAGCACTTTTCCATAAAAAATAATCTTTATAACAACATTATTAGTGACATTTTGGTACTCGGTCTTGGCACCAGTTGGCTGTTAGAATATTGTATAAGGAGACTGAAATGACATTGAAAACTGAACAGTGGGAAGGGGATGAGCTGTAACAAAGTGAAATGCAAGGTTATGCATTTAGGCTTACAGAAAAAGCTGATTCCAGCTATGTGCTTATAAGCTGGAAATAACAGAGAGGTGGAAAGTAATCAGTGGATCAGCTGGAAACAGGTTGTCTATGGGCCACCAGCATGGTGCATCCTTAAATATGACGGAGGCGATCCTGAGACAACTCAGATGAGATAATTCCAGCCTTCCTAGACAGCATTCATTGAAAACGTAGTGCTCAGTTCTGGAGAAAAAAATAAAGGATTATTTAAACTGAAATATTATATTAGCACAGGAGCTATTATGTATAATCTGACCTTAATTACGTTTAAAGAGGAAATTAAGAGAAATATTATTACTACTTTTGATGAGTTTCTCACTATTAGTAAAAGGGCTGGCAGAGTCATTATCTTTATGATGGGGAAGATTATGGTTTGTCAGTGATGTGATATGATGATATGGATGATAATTTTTTTTCTCTTATGCTGAAGAAATTTTTCATATTGGAGGTGGCATAGTACAGGTGATGTCACAGAGCACTTCTGGATTCCCCTTGCTGTCGCAGAAATCATCAGTGAAAATTTCTTACTATTACTGAGCAGAGAATCCACAAAAAATAATGTATTCTACCAGGCATTCTTCTGAAAATCTCTTTCCTCTATTTTTAGAAGCCAAATCTTACCTTGTGTCCAAACATCAGCCTTTTCCTCATGACTTCCTTCATGGAGCTGTTCAATTAGAATCCACATTCCTTTGTCTACAGGCTGCTGTTTTCTTAATGCATATGAAATCTATTTAGAAAGTAATTAGTAAAGATTTTCAAGAAGGGAATATGATTTTGACATGAAGATATCCCATGTGCTAATTAGCCTAAGTTCCAACAAATGTAGCTGAGAACTTTTTAGGTGCTTTTTTTAAAATGTGATCGTTGGAATAGCAGTAAGAGAGAGTAAGATTAGCAAAGCTTTCTCATTTATTATGTTCATTCTGCACCATCACGTAATTATATCTAAGTTAATCTTTTAGTTAATTATAAGTCAAGTGGTGAAGAAACACAAAAGCACTAGCATATTATCCTCTTAAGAATGCTTCTTTTTGAGAGGGAAAGAAAATGGATATTTTATTCCCTCTTAACCTCATTTTTGAACAGTTATTGACATTTTACTGAATATGAAGAAACTTTAAAGAATTGTTCTTGATATAACTTCAATATTTGTGTTTTTAGGATAAGACAATATTTCATATGTATTTCAAGAGAAACAATTTTAATGGCTAAAAATGTCACCTGGAACAAGTATTATAGAGATCTGTGTTTGTGAGTCTGCTACTTGAAGTGCTTAAAAACTTATTTACATGTAAAACAATCCCTTCTTTTAGCAGCAGTATTGGCTTTTGATGCATTAAAATTATTTTGCATATAATAGCTGTTTTTCCACAGTTTGCAACATGAAGAAAGCCTGTTCTTCTTCCCGGTGTTAGTGAAATTGTGGTATTTCTTACCTCAGCTGAACTCATGAATAAATTTTATGTTGACACCTTTAGTCCCACTACATAGTACCTTTCTAATAACACTGTTTTATTATGTTCAAAAGCCTGCTGCAAGTGTTTTTCAACTGATTCAACTTATTAATCATAGATCAAATTCTGCAGTTTCTTCAAAGCCTTCAGTATTTGCTTATACACAAATTCAGCCATTCTCATACATCATGGAAAAAACCCCAATTTTTAAAAAAATGTTCAGTTTGTTCATTCTCTAGAGATGAATAATTTATCTTTCCAAGTATTGTCAAGTATTGTTCATTACAGTGTGTTCAGTTCAGTTGTTTAGACATCAGTCCTGCCCCTGAAGGTGTGTATCAACAATCTCCATTTTTCAGATGCACCCTTAACATCTGAGAAATTTCCAGGTTGGTAATTTATGTTTCCCATTGTTGAGATATGCAGTGCTGTGGCTAATATGTGAAGGAACAGACTTCAGTGGCATCAGAGGTCCCTCCCACAGTTTTGTTCCCTTGGCAATACACAAGAATGTGGAATTAAAGGTCTTATAAATCTTGGGCTATGTCCCTATTCATTTACTAAAGTTAGAAAAAAACATTAATTAGAAAAAAATTATCAAAATATTATACTTTACGTATTTATGTTAGTAATGCCCTTTTTGTTTTACACTAAAATTGGAGTGTCTGGCAGTCTCAACATTTTAACATGAAACACACATATTCAATTCTTTCTTCTGTTTCATTTTCTAAAGTAATTCTTTTATTTAAACAAAAAATCAAACTTTCTAACATTTAGACATTTTCCCCTGACTTTTGTTTCATCTGTGTTTTTTAAACTTTATTCTCTTTTAGAAGCAGGTCGATTTTGAAACCTTGGTATTATCTTTTAAATGAAATTTGTTTTCTCCCAAGCATGGGCAATTGCTCATGGAACGTGCTCATGAGGTCAGAAATCAGTGTTTTTTCTATTTCATAGGCAGGATATTGGTGTACCATGAAATTATCACATCAGTGAAGGCAGGTGGATACTTATGAATGATGCAGTCAGAGATCTTAAGAGTAGGAACTGGGAGATGGGTGAGTAGGTAATTTAGCCTACTATTTTTAGAACTAATTGTAAGTAGATATGAGGTTTTCAGTTTATGATTTAGCTGTCATGCATCATCCAGCCCAAACATACCATTCTATGATACTGTGAATTAAGAAAAAGGCAGCTGCTGCATCCAGCCCTGGGTTCCCAACATGGACCTATTGGAGTGAGTGGAGATGAGGGAAGTGAAGATGCTCAGAGGGCTGGAGCACCTCTGCTGTGGGGACAGGCTGAGAGAGCTGGGCTTCTTCAGCCTGGAGAACAGAAGGCTTTGGGGAGACCTTAGAGCACCTTCCAGTACCTAAAGGGGCTGCAAGAGAGCTGGAGAGGGACTCTTTACAAGGGTGTGTGGTGATAGGACAAGGGTGAATGGCATAAACTGAAATAGATTAAGTTTAGATTAGTTATAAAGAAGAAATTCTTTGCTCTGAGGGTGGGGAGGCATTGGCACAGGTTGCCCCAAGGAGTTGTGAGTGCCCCATTCCTGGCAGTGTTAAAGGCCAGGCTGGATGGGGCTTGGAGCAGCCTGGTCTAGTGACAGGCATCCCTGTGGCAGGGGGGATGCAGTGAGATGATCTTCAACGTTCCTTGCAACCCAAACCATTCTGTGATTCTGTGACCCTTTTGTATTTGCTATATATCAGCTGGGCACCCCTAGCCTAGCAAAGAAGGCTGCATATTACCTTGGCACCAGGTTTTAGTCAACACCAAACCAGAGCTGCCTCAGAGAAGGAGTGGATGACAAGATGTATACCTGACCTATTTCTATGGGCATATTTAATTGATCAGTCACCTGGTCTTCTAAGAAAGAACTCTGACCATGGCATTTTTTAGCATTCACAGAATATTTCAGAAAAAAAAATAATCTTAAGTATATATGGCATTTGGAGGGCACTAATTTTACTCTTAGGCTATTTGTACATGCAGGGTTCTCAGGAATATTTCTTTTTCTTCTGCACTCTCCAATTAAGCAGGCAGCAAGAAATGGGTGAATAGCACTATTAACAGTAAAAAAAAAAAGAACAAAAACAAAAATAAAACCCAAAAACTATTCTCTGTTTAGAATAAAACCAAAAGCATTTGCAAAACAAGCCTCTCTTGTAAGCGACTGGTTGGTTTCTGAAAACGAGACCTCACAGGTAGCAGTGGAGCTGCTCCAGGCCTCTTGCAAACACTTCTATGGTTCTTTTATGTTACTTCTCTTCCTCTTCATCTTTTCTTGTGTGTGTGCATGTGATGACTGATTCCCAGTTCAACAACAACTCCTCTGCTGCTCAGGAGATGCAAATATAAGCACGGTGGATACAGCGACCCGGCGTGCAACAGAGAAAAATGCCTTCAATAATTAATGAGAGAATGGGATGTGGAACCACTAAATCCAGTCTGAAGTTGATTACAAAGCTGTCAGTCATCTGCAGGGCAATGTAATGAAACAGAGCAACTCAGCAGTCAGGATATGTATGAAAGTCATTTCCTATCCCTTCTGCACATTTTTTTTTATGGACTATAAAACTGACAATTGGATTATTGAAAGGAAAAACTGATGAAATATGTCTGTTTTGAATGGGAATGTATCTCAGTAATATAGCCCACACACACTCTGTCCTATTTTTATCCAGACTTCAGAAAATAAGTTATTCAAATGTATTTAAATAAGCTTTCTACCCTACCAATATAGTTTCATACTGCCTCATCTGTTGTGTCATGAACATAAACCACCCTAGATTAAATTTATATGTAATTATTTTGTTCCTCATATGTCCTTCTATCCAAGATAGGTCCCTAAAATGGCTGTCTCGTGATTTTGAAACTTTACACTGTTCTTTACCTGTAGCAGGATCCAGATCAGTTTCTCAAGGCCATTTTAAATAAGTAAGCCTAGTATCAGACAAATTTTTGTTTAGAATAAAAGAAGTGCTTAGTTCTAAGTTTTTTGTGATTGTTTCTTTTTTTTTGTCTTCTAGATGATCTAATAGAAGCTTCAAATTCCTCATGAATTCTTATTGAATTTATCGAATATAATATGGTTTGAAAGCAGATGGCTCCAAAAGTGCAAGGTTGCACAGCTCTTTATCTTCCCAGAGCAAGTGCCCACTGTTTATGTCCTAATAACATACCAGAATGGGTCTGTTTGGAATCGTCATCTACCATATAAAGGCTTCTGAAGAACTGAGAGCATTTCTGAGGGTTTTGTCTGTTTGTGCTGATATGGGGGATTGGTATCCAGCAGCCCTCACTTGCCTTGGACTAAGCCTAGCGGGCATGGCGAGGATTTTGCATTCCTTACAGGCCTGTGCTGTGCTTTGCAGAGTCCATTACTGTGGGGTTTGTCCCTCGGCCTAATAAGGCAGATGCCAGAGGGAAAATCTTTGGAAAAGGAGGTGGGAAAACAAGCGGGAGAGAGCCAAAGGAATGTGTAGGAGTCACTGACTGTGGCAGCTTGGGAAATCCAGGGCTAACTGATGTTGCTCTGTGGAAATAACCTACAGCTCATGGCTCCTGAAACAGATAATGTGTCAGCTTTACAGGGGTAAAGAAACAACAGGGGGACTGGAAATAAGAGACTAGGGACAGGAAGGAGACTATGGAGTAAGTCTGAAAAAAATCTTAGAGGAAAAAATGATCAGGAGTGTATATCTAAGGTTGATGGACATTTTATGAAGTAGAATAAACAAAATGCTTGTTCAGGTTGCTCGTACATACAGCTAAATAACTTGAGCTGCGTATGCACATCTGTGAAACAACCTATAAAAGCAAGATCAGAAAATTCTGGCAATTTTTCAAATGTGTGGAGGTATGGTAGGAAAAAGCCCTGTAAATTTAAACCCTGAATTAGATATTCCAAAAGCTAAAAAATTTGAAAACAGTAGTCCACTTTATGCCCCCAAAAACTACTAATTTTCTGATGCTGTTGCTGTCCCAAAAGAAACACATCAGTGTAATGATGGATCCTGGGGAGCCAACAGTGTTAAGAGCCAGAGTTATGACCCTATTTCTTCCTATCCCATAGTCCATATGTTTTACTTCTTGGAAAGCGCATTCCTCTTTTTTTGCAGGGCATTAGGAATGCAGGCAATGTCTGATTAGGGTCTTTTATGCAGAGAAATTGCTGGAAAGTGAAATAGATAAAGCATAGACCAAACCCCAGTCCAATTAGTTCCCTGTTCCAACCCATTCTGCAGCATCTTTTACAAATATACTCCAGAAAAGAAATTATCTCAAAAGTATTAGTAGGGGAATTTTCTGAGATTTTTCCCTCTGCATTAAAAATCCCAAATCCTCCAAAAGATAGTCCTTCCCAGAGCACCTTACAAAAACTGACAAGATAACTACTTTTCATTTCTAATTGCTTATGCAGAAATTTTACCTTGCTAAAACTCAATGGAAAAACACTTCAAAAATATATGAAAAAGTACCTCTTTTTGCAGCATTGTAACCTGTATTTTTTAAAAAAATGAGTTTATGAGAAACTTTTCAAGCAGTGGTAGTTTTTAAGCTCTGTGGACTGGAAAAATGTTCAAATCTTGAAAATATGACAAAAAAAACCTTGAATTACTCCTTTAAAAATGAATAATATTGGAAAAACAGAGCCAAAGTAGAAATACTTTTGGAGAACAACTCTGTTTTGTGAAATTTATGTGTCCATAAATTGAAAAATACTGGCTTTTCTTGAATCTAGTTAGTAACTTCTTAGTAATGCATCTTTGTGAGGCTCCTATCCAGCTTTTAAGGTGCCATGTCAACTTCTGCAGCTGTGGCCATATTTCTGTGAACTTCTTCTGTGTAAAAACTTCTGATATTTTCTTTATTTTTGTGGAAGCTTAAGGAAGGAGTGCATATTATGGTCCTTTTGTAAACATTTCAGGGCAGCATTCCTGCACCAGGGAGTGACTGGGAGGTGGCAGGAGGGATCTTTGTCACCATTCCGTGTAAGAAGCAGGAATCATGCCCAGGTGGGGGCGATATTACAGCTGAAGGATATTTTGTATAAACACCTTGTGATGTGACCTGTATATTCCCACAAGCCTCTGGTGAGAATTAACTTTCATGTTTACAGCATGACCCGTTTTTCCCAGGCTTTTTAGTGTATCAAGGAGCTTGTCAACATCACCAGCTGACTCTGCCATAACCAGCTGTCTCTTCTCCTCGAGCTCTTATAAAATGCAGTGGTGCTAACACAGGGTGAGGCAGAGTAAGCACAATGTGGAGAAATGCAGAATGTGTTAAAAAAAATAATTTTGGAACACATAAAAATAGAGCGTTGAAAGAGCTGTGGCAAAGCCATGTTCTGAGTTCTTTTCAAATATCTCTCTAGGAAACTTCTCATACGTTCATATAATATTATTATAATCATTATACAACATAATCAACTTCCATTTTAATATTTCAGAATTGTATAAAAGTTCTGCTCATGCATTATGTACAAAAGCATGTCTTTTTTTTCCTTTTCCTTTTATTTTTTTTTTCTTTCTTATACTTAATTGGAATAAGACCTATGAAAGAAGTTCAGAATGAAAAGCCAGATAGGTAAGATGTTCAACTGTGTGGTGATTTAAGACATACATTTTAAAATAAAATTAAATTTATTTAAAATCTTGGGCTGCCTCCTTGCAATTTCTAGTTTAATGGATGTGTCAGGCTCTGAGGGATCTGCTTGCAAAGCCCAAAGAGTCAATGTGAGTGTTTTGTGAAGTGTCAGGGGAGTCCTGGTGCCTTCCCAGCTCCTAGCACACCCGCAAAGTGTTAGAGGCATTTGCAGTTTCTCAAGAAGCCACCTTTGCTCAAGGTTTATGAGCTGGAATATTTCTTTTCCCTTTACAAGTGAGGTACAAAAACTATATCCCAAACAATTCAGAGAATCACAGAATAGTGTGGGTTGGAACAGACCTGTAAGATCTCTTAGTTCAATCCCCCACCATGGGCAGGGATGCCACACGCTTGATCAACTTGCTCAAAGCCTCATCCAAACTGGCCTTGAACACATCCAGGGATGGACATCCACAAGCTCTCTGGGCAACCTGTTCCAGTGCTTCACCACCCTCATAAGAAAGAATTTCTTCCTAATACCTTATCTAAACCCACCCTCTTTCAGTCTAAAGCCATTCCCCCTCGTGCTGTCACCAGAAGCCTGTGTAAAAAGTCCCTCTCCAGCTCTTGTTGCCCCTTTAGGTACCAGAAGGTGCTGTAAGGTCTCAATTCTCTCAGCCTGTCTCCATAGGAAACTTGCTCCAGCCCTCTGAGCATCTTTATGTCCCTCCTCTGGACTCAGTCCAGAAGATCCACATCCTTCTTATGGTGAAGGTTCCAGAGCTGGATGCAGCACTCCAGGTGGGGTCACAAGAACAGAGTACAGGGGGAGAATCCCCTCCCTTGACCTGCTGGCCACCCTTCTTGTGTGCAGCCCAGGATGCAGTTGGCTTTTCTCACAAGCAGACATTGCTGGGCCGTGCTGAGCTTCTCATAAACAAACACCCCCAAATCACACTCTCAATCCATTCTCCCAGCCTGTATTTGTGCTTGGGATTGCCCTGACTCACGTTCTTCCTGCTCTCCTTTCCAGTGATAATTCTCTGCAAGGACAGCCAAACACCTTGGGAAAATCAAATATTCAGGGATCAGAAACCCATGCATGTTTTGTAGGGCTTGAAGGGATGCTTAGCTATGAAGGTCAAAGTGTGGTGAACACTTCAAAGTAAACTGCAGGGAATTCCTGGCTGGATTTTGTTGTTTTCTTCTTTCTCTCTGCAGAAAAATATCATGTTGCCAAAGGCTTACAATGAAAAGATGGGCACTTTTATATTTCTGTAGTTGGAACAGCACTGGCTGTATCATGATGGATCACATAAACTCTTTGGAGTCAGTTCTTCAGATGCAACAGCTTAATTAAATTTTAAGCATTATTGATTCAGTTTACAAAGCCTCTCCTGTTCTAGCACCATTGAATCTTGAGCTGCTCTCCACAGCAGCAAAAAAAAAAAAAAAAAAAAATAAAAAGAAGAAAAAAAAGGGTTATTAAATATGAAAGCATTTGGCTGGAAGATGCAGTATGCAGAGCTTAATTACTGCAAAATCTGTAATACTCTTTCTTCTAGAGAATAGAAATCTGAAACAACTCAGAAGAGATTTTCAGGGCAGGTTCTCACATTGTGTAAATGAGGGCAGCAGTGTCTATGTCCTCAGTGGTGCTAACTCACCGTGGAGGGCAGGAACTTCCCTGATCTCTATAAAAGTCTTTGATCAATAGAAAGGCAAACCAGCTCCTAGTTGGTTGAATGTGTGATGAGGTTGACAGAGCAAGCCTTTCTTTCATTTTTTTTTCCTTCATGGTTCAATGCTGTTTGTCCATCACAAGGCTTTATCTAGACTGTATATCAGCTTTAGTGTTGGTTTAAGACAAACAGGGAACCCTACAAAAATAGCAAGATTAAGCTGAATGAGCTGGGCTCAATCTGAAAAAGACAAGACTGACAAACACAGTTATCAGTCATCCAGTACATGCAGTTTGTACTAAAAAACTCAGTGATTCATTATTTTCCAAGGTCCTTGGGATAGAATAAGAAGTTTTATGAAAAATGTGCCAATTTAAGATAAATGTTATGCAATAACACTCCCAATATGTATGAAATACTGGAACAGGCTTAAAGAGCTACTTCACTGAAGGTTTTCAAGGACAGTTAAGATCCAGGGTGCTACATATATTTTGGTGCTGCTTCAGTGCAGGTTGTAAGAGGATCCCTTAAACACCACCTTTTCTATCATACTAGATTTATTGTTAGCTATTCAGGCTTTGTCTTCCAGTATGTTTGTGTGCCTGCAGATAGAGGATGCATTGTCTGGGTAGTTTAAGCTTGTAAAAGGACTTTTTTTGTTCCTTTCTTTTATTTTTCTGTTAAGAAACTTCCTGTACTTGATGTTTGCCTTGCTAATGGCTGTAAAAATTGCCTGAAGATTTGGCATGAAGCTTGGTTTTATTTATATTTATATATATATATATATACACACATGATTTACACAACTAAATAACTACAGAAAAATCCCTATGGCGATGGGAGCATTATTGTATCAAAATATTGGCTATTATTTACAGTATATTAACACTACATATATTGTTCCTTTATTACCCAAACAAAGGCTTCAGCAGTCATTTGGATTCTGTATTAAAATACTCTATGTTAGTGACTGTGGTCTTTTCTCTCTTCCTTTCCCCATAGGCACTCTCTTCTGCCAGATACACGATCTGAGGAAGATAACACTGAAAGAAAATAAAAATCTTTCAGGACTCTTTTCAACTGCCACTTTAGAAAAAGCAAGAATACTTCTTAGAATATTATTATTAATATTAATGGCAATATTTTAAACCGAAATATTTTGAGGGAGAAAGAAACATTTTTTCAAGGCAGTTTTTCTTTTAGTAGCATAAAAACTTTTTGAAAAATATGTTAATGGAGAAAAGTCTGTGTTACCAGAGCTGTGACAGTACATAACAATGCATTCATTTAAAAATATAGAACCCCATTGATGTATAGATACTCTCAGTGGCAATGGGGAGTTGTACATAACAAGAATAGCTATATATTTATGCAGGGGAGGACATAACCTCCCCGAGGAAAGGAAATTCAGGCTATGTCTGTGCTGCCAGGGAGCTGCAGGCTTGAGCTCGTACTCCCATCCAAGCCCTTAATTGCCTGTATCACTGGCAAGCAGCAGCTTTGCCCGAAGTGGAGACAGGCTCACACCTGCCACACAGGTAGCACGGGTCAGATTGCTATTACAGAGTGGAAAATATCCTTACTTATAGAGATGGGCTTTGGACGCAGTCTGAATGGAGGTGACCCACAGCTTGTGCCTTCAGGCCTAAATGGGAAGTGAAAAGGTTATTATGGGTAAAATGGAAATGTATATCCAGCATGCATCTGGGATTCCTCTGCATTAACCTATACCCCCTGCAAATTTAACACCCCTTCTTCACATGCCGTAGCAGTGAAGAACTCCCACACATTTTCTCCGTTAGCTTTCTCTAAGAGCGTGGCTGGCAGCCCACCCTGTGGCTCATTTGGCCTTGGTGCTTTCTGAGCACTATTTTTTCTATAAATCCATCACCAGTAAATAACAATCTTTGCTTCACCCAGGCTGTGTACATGTGCGTTAAAACCTGGTCCACGCTCCAGGCCACAGGCTGCCAGGCTTAGTGACAGTGTCTATACTATGAAGCAGATCTCTCACACATTTTGAAAATAGATTTCAGTCTTGCAGCTTCCCCACCTTAACCCTTCTTTGGAAGGAAACCCACTCCTCAACTCCAGTGAGCTGTGAGAGTGGTGATCTTGGGAATGAGGCCATAGAGAGCATCCAAGAGATGAGAAGCAGCTTTGCTGTTCGCGAAAGCCCTGCGCTGGTACAGCCACAGGTGACAGCTACTTCCCCACACAGCTCTGCCAACGTCCCTTTCATCCGGCTCACACGTCCTTTGAGCACTTGTGCCTGGCTCTAACGAGCAGCTGGGGCTGTGCAGGCTGGTGCCAGGCTGGGCTGCTTTTGTGAGGGCGGAATGTCCTCCTGGAGATGAATGGGACCCCCGGACTGTGCAGTTTTTGCAGAAGAAAGTGCTACGATCACATTCCCTTTATCCTCCCCTTCCCCTTTATTTGAAGTTTTAATTAGAGCTTAGAAGCTAGGCCTTTTTAAATCAAGCCAATTGCTCGCTTCTCTTCCTAAGGAAGGAAACTCCTTTGCTTTTTACTTGTTCCAATGCTGCCCCTTCCCAGCTCCTGCCACCGGACGCTTGCTGGTTGCAGTCCCGTTTGGTGACCATCACACAGTCTCACGCTGCCAGCACAAAAATCCATCTTGCTGCCAGTCTGTGGGAACAACAGAAAGAGCTTCCTCCTCACTATGGTTTCTTCTTTCATCTTGTTGGTGCAGAGAAACACCTTCCCTTGAGAATGTCACCATGTAAATGGGGGGCAGAAAGATAATTTGGGCATCCTTTAGGTTGCTAAGATGAATTCTCAGAGACAGAGGTATTTTCACACTTAATGACTAGGCATCTGCTATCCCAAACTGCCCTGAGTTGTGCCACCCCAGAGTAGGTGCAGGCAGTGCCACTGCTGTTTTGCAGAAGCACCTCACAAATCTCGAGAAATGTAGCAAAATGGGTGATTTACCTCCTTTCACCCATACTCTTGAGGGCAAGGAGGATTGCTGTTGCCTGACAAAACACCCACCCTGTGACCAGAGGGCTGACACCCAGCTCAAACAAATCAGGGCCGTTGAAAGGACCATGGAATCTTTACTTCCCAAGCTGTGCTTTTCTTTTGGTCTCAGCCAAAAAGCTGGCTGCAGGGATTGCCTCTTCTTCTGGACCTGTGCAATCAGGGAAGCTCGGCCTGAGCCTGAATCAAGTAAATTGGCTTTTATTGTTTAGATGCCTCTCTCAGATACATTTCCAAGCCTTGAAATACATCTGTCTCATCTTATCTGCATCAAGAATTAGACAGAGACTCTCCTGCTCCATTTGATTGTACAATAGATTGAGAATTCTCCTCAGAGGGAATGGTGGGTGGGTGGAATTTTAAATGGCCACTCAGACACCAGCCGAATAGCATCAATAACCACTAGAGCAAAAAAAAATAAGAATATATTTAAATTAATTTCATGTGTGTTCAACACAACGTTTGTTTAAAAGAGGAGAGATACACAGAGATGATTATTCAGAAGATAAATTCAATTGAAAACAAAATATTTAATAGAGCACTGTTGATTTTATTTAAGTTTTGTGTAAAAAATTCCAAAACAATGTGTTAAAATTTTTCATTCATTTTCTACAATATGTCTTAAATATCTCTTTTTTAATGAAATAAAATTCATTTATAATTTTAGTTTTCATTTAATATTATGTTCAATATGGTTTTATAGTATTGCTTTTTATATAGTATTTATAACATTTATATTCTATTAAAGCCCTACTTCACATTACATATTTACTGGAATGAAAGGTCTGTCCTTTAAATAATTGAGATTTTTCAGTTTGGTAGAATAAAATTCTTGGTTATTATTAAAAGAAATTTTAATGAATTTTTGGAAGGAAAAATGCTCAGCTTTGATCTTTTCAAAAGAAATAATAGTAGGTTTTCTGTTCTGGTTTATCTTCTATTTGTCTGCCCGTTGATCCAGGAAGGTAAATTTGTAATAATGCAGTTCTGTGCTTCATGAGGCTTTGAAAGTTTTTGTCTGGCTCATGATGCCCTGGAGACTTCTGTAGTGCATTGCTGAAGCACAGCACCTGTGATATTTCTGGGGGAGGACAGCCAGTCCACCTGGCCAGATGTCACATGTGGAGCTCGCTGTGCCACTACTCAGGCAGGCTGAAACTGCTCTACACATTCACTCAATTACAGTTTTAAACATAATAATTAATAACAACATAACGGTTACGATAATGATACATATGAACAGATGTACAGCTGTTTATATCAAACTAGTACACGGTTAAGGTCTTGCTCAAGGTCCATTTCTGGGCACACACCCTGAACAGCCCTTAAGCAGATTTTATGCATCATTTTTCTGTGATAAGCTTCATTTTATCAGTATCGTCTCTTCCATTGCCTTTCCTCTGAGCTCCAAACTTTAAAAACTAAAGTAAACCATGTCCTCATTTGAATAAACTTCATAAAGAGTACTTGTAAGATATTGAAAATTCCAGTTAATTAAAAAGTGATTACATTTAATCATAGACAGACTTTCAGCATACTGGGAACTATTTCATTTCACCAAGCTAAACATCTGTGACTAAAAGGATTACTGACAGAGAAAAACATTCTTCCTAAATTAAAGGTGCACTAGCATGAAAATCTCTTTTGACCACGCGTTTTTTAAGACAATACATGGTTGATTGCATAATTAGGAACAGTATAGGATATTGATACCAGACAACACCAATAGAAGATTAATAGATTTGAAAGGTGAACTATGGGCATCATCTGTTTGTTACAGCAGAACTGATGGTCTTCATGCACAGTTATTCATTCATAAGCATCCACAACCCCTGCTATTTTCATAAAAAATGTATATCCCAATGCAGCAGGTATTACCTTTACTGTAAATTGGTTTACTCTTCAGTGAGCAATGTCCTGCAGTCTTCAATAAAACAGATTCAGGGGTTTTTCTGTACTTTTAGTTTTTTCCTACCCCTCTCAGTCTACCCACAGCTGCTACTCCTGCCCCACATCCCTCCTGATCCTTTAGCATCGCATTCCCGTGTCTCCAATAAACCATCACAGATTGGTAGAGCTGCACCTCCACAGCCTCGCTGAAACACCCTTGAATCCACAGAGTTGCCTTTGGTTGCACTGCAATCTTCCACCAAGGTTTATTGATTTCCCCCCTGGACTGTGCTGTCCTTTTAATGCTGGCTCATTAAAGAGGCACCAATTGGGAACCTCTTTGTTACACAATTACACAACTGCTTCGTAGAGAAATTTTGTACATGATGACTTAGTGACATTTCTGCTTTATCACTTGCGGCATGATAAAACTTTGAAAATCTGTTTTAGTCTAAATCTGAGTCTATAACAAAACAAACGAAACAAAAAAAAAAAACCAAAGCTCTACATTAGAAGTCACATAACTTTCTTATCTCTTTAAAATTTTCAAGTTAAAAAAAAAGGAAAACTGTAATTTCAAAAGTATGATTTTGTTCTGATTTCAATGAAAATGAATGTTAAGATAAAAAAAAGATATATGTGATATAGCTAATATATTAAAGGAGCATTTTTTTACACTTTCAGAACTGTAATTTCATAGTTAAAATAACCTTAATGATAATTCCTTGGTTTCAGTGACATTATATTTTCAAATGGCAAATATTTCTTACTGCAAATTCAACTAGTTTTTCACTTATAGCACTATCCTTTGAACATGTTCTTTAGTGAATTTTGAATATATAAACTTACTTAGTAAAAACAGAATTCATATTATAAGCAGAAAAGCTATTGAATGGTTCTGCTAAAAAACAAAAGTGCAAATACGGAAAGTGAAGTTATGAAAATATATATAGGAAGCAAATTTCTATAAAATATAAGCTACTGACTTTAGAGAGCTATTTCAGATTAACTGAGCTGAAATAATTGACTATGTCCATATTTTTAGATTATTCCAACAAAGTTAAATGAATTTGTTTAACATGCACGCTTTAAGTAATGTTTTGGAATTAATGAGGTTAGTAGTGGCAACTGTTGAATTTAGTGTTTCAAAGACAGTAAGCTGAGACTGTGATTTTTCTAATGTTTCTATATATTGTCACTGGAGACAGATAAGTGCTTACTCTATATGCATCAGCATAGGATCATCAAGGCAGTGCTTATGAATCTCCATCTCAGTCATGAAAAAGATTGCATTTCATATGATGTGGCTTGATTCTATATGATATGCATAATATAACTTTTGCATTTTTGCCTGTATTTGTGTTGTATATTGTAGTTGTCACTGGTGCATCCCTTTCCATCACCAAAGATTAAATAAACATTTACACTGGAAAACAAACTCTGTGTGCACACAGAATCCAGCAGAATGAGTCTCTGGTCCCAGTGCCTTCAGAAGCAGGAACATTCTAAATAAGAGTACAGAGTCACAGTTTCCGCTTTAAAAGCAATAAAAAGGAGAGAGAAAATAATGATGATTACTTGGTATACAGTAGAAAGCACAGTTTAGTTTACATTTGTCTGTTATTCATATTGCCTATAATTCCCTCTTTGCCCAGACCAATCAACGCTGAATCTATTTCTTGATAAAGACATAATACAGAGTTTAAGGGCAACAAACATATTGTGAATAAATTGAGAGCACCTCACAGTGCTCTAAAATGGTGTTTCATCTCTGCCTACTGATCACTACCTACACCATGAACCTCCTAATCTTAGATACTACAGCAAAAGTTAAAGGTATCTATAAAGAGCATACACATCTGTAGAAGTCAAGGTGATGAAGAAAATATTCTGTGACAGTGCACTCAGAGATCCTGAGATGTGTAAAGACAATGGCAATCATTAAAAATACTTCGTTAGTCCAGCTGAACATCAGAAAGCATGGGTCACTTTGTTTAAGAGATGAAAGCAGTGATCAAAGTAGTGATCAAAGAGACGAGAGAGAATTTTTTATTTTAGGAAGACTCTTTGAAAAGATGTAGGCCAAGGAGTAAATGAATCTCAGACATCTTGACATACAATAGGTGAAAACACCTTTGCCATTCTTGACAAGACAAAGCTGTACCCTGGAATAACATCGTTGCTTTCCATAACAGTGATAATGGCAGCTTTATGAGAAAGAGAAAAAAGCAGCTCTGCTCATCCCTAGATTTGTTATGTGGAGACCCAGAGCTTACGTGACCCAGGCTGTCTTTGTCATTTGGCAAACAGATGCTGCCAACTTGATGTGAAGCAGGGGCCATGCAGTGCCTGAGAACTGCTGTTGGGTATGTCTTACCGTTTTCAAAGCTGCTTCAAAAAGAAGGAAGGCTACAAAAAATATTGGGTATTTAAGAGCATTGAAGCATTTAAAGATTGTCAAGCACTGCAGCACCTGCTGGCTCAGCCTCCAGAAGTGCACGTCAAGGACACTGCAGCAACAAACAACCCTTTTGAAAACATTTCAGGAGACAGGACGAGGTGTATAAATGTGCAAGGGTCAAAAGTGTAGCAGAACACCTTAGTTCAATAGAGATTCAGCAGTGCTATTATTATCACAATCATATCTTCGCACCACTTAACAGACTTAGCAGTGCCTGCAGGCAGAGGCTGCCGGAGACCCTGCTTGACACAAGAGTTCATCCCATTACCTTGAAAATCCCAGACTCAGTAAATTCAAGTTTGTCACATGGTTCAGTCAGGACACAGGATCCTGGTTGGCTTGAAGGTCAAAGTAAAGAGGTTACATGGTAAGACAAGATTTAAAGAGCAGTATGATGGAAGTTGACTGCAGTTGTCACCTGAGTGGAGGTTTGGAAGCTGTTGGAGGATG
Organism: Melanocharis versteri; assembly: GCA_013397845.1. Taxonomy (NCBI): domain Eukaryota; kingdom Metazoa; phylum Chordata; class Aves; order Passeriformes; family Melanocharitidae; genus Melanocharis; species Melanocharis versteri. The sequence goes on along the minus strand of VZTG01007110.1, from coordinate 487,350 downwards.
GACTCCTCGCAGTCAAGATGCCACTGGAGAACCACGGGTGCAATTTCAATGAGATGGAACTATGTTAGCAATTATGTACTGTTAAAACCAAAATGTTTCAGTAAAGTTCCCAGCAGAAAGGAGGTGCTTGCTAACATGGTCTGTGTCAGGCACTACCTTAGGCTGTGGGTGATCTCACTCCCTCTGTGCTTCCTGCTGTGCCTCCCTGAGGGTTCACCTTCCACTGCTGCCTGCTGAGGCCACACGCCAAACCCCATCAGAAAATGGACTCTTTCCAGAGAGTCGCTTTGAAAGCTGGAAATATACTGTGTGAAAGATGGAAGAGCTTTGTTCATCCTGAATCATGCACCGAAAGGAGAAAATAAAGAGATGTTTTGTCACCTGAAGTGTTAAATCTGTGTAAAGCAAGATTTCTACAGTTCAGGAAAGTAATGCTGGGCCACCTCTAAATGGAAGCGGAATATACCAGTGTATTGCCACTGAAAAAATTTCACTTGTGTGAAGGGAACTTGTGTTAGGGACTGTGAGTACGTATTGGTATAGATGTCTTTTAAGAAAAACATTTTCTTATGGATCCACTGGAACATCTGTGTGGATGCAATGCTATTAGTGTGAACTACCTTCCACTGGTATGGCATATTCACTTCTCATCTTAAATAACCAGGTTTTTTTGTTGTAGATGCAATGTGTGAGAGGAGAATTAGATCCTTCTGCTTCCGAGAGTAGGTCAGTGACTAGTCCTGTTTACTAGGATTGCCCTTATAAAAAAAAAAAAATTGTAATCACTATTAACTTCTTTTGTTAACTCGGCTGATTTTGAAGGTTGAACAAGCACCGTGATTAATTTGCCTGCACTGCATATCCCTGAGATAATCCTCCAGGTGAGACCTGAGATACATTGCTGGGTGCAATTGGGAAAGGTGGCTTTGTCTATGATTGATTTGTACCTTGAACAGGAGGATCTAAATTTCCTAAACATAATAAATTCCTAAACATAATAAATACATCAATATGAGAGCATTAATTTCTCAAATTATTTCCTAAAAATTAGAAACTTATCTTTAAAAATTAGTATGTATATATGCATAGCAAGTTTATTTAAAATAAGACATAATTTGCATGAGCTTTCCATAATTTTTGCAAAACAATGTTAATTACCCTTTTTAATGATCCAGAGCATTCCGAATTTTTATTTTTCACAATTTTCCATCTTTGTAATTCCAGCCCTAATTTCCATTAACATAACTGTATTGCAAAAGAGTGACTTCAAAACAAATTAACAGTACAAGTGTTGTCTTGAAAACGAGGAGGAATGTATAACTAGCATGTCATTTTGTCTTGGTGAGTCTTTTTTTCTCTAATAACAAAGAATTCTTTCCAAAAGGAGTCACCTTGATCAGAGATTTGAGAATCTTGTGTGTTGTTTTATACATACTTTTATATATAAATATATATATATGTTATATTATATATGTGTATGTGCTATGACTCCATACGGTTACTGAACGAAGCTACATAAAAGCTGTAAAAGAAAACAGGGCATCACTCACATTCCTAAGTTTCAGCAGAGACTGATTTGAAACCTCCTATGGATAAGTGAATAGCAAGACAAGAGTTGGTGCAGAATTCATCTCAGGGTATTTTTGATTTATAAATCTGATTTTATATTTATAGCTATAAATGTGAATATAAATTTCCAAGGGCAAAACTAATATTAGTTCAGGTAATTCCATCACATCCTAGACAGGCTCGTTTTCTTTACACAGTCTTTTACATCTTTTCACTATATTATGTGCTGCCTGTCTTCACATTATCCAAGTAATTTCCAACAGAATATGAAATGTTTTTGTCACACGTAACCTCATTCTAGTTACTTTATTTTTTCTTACCGGAAGAAATCCTCACATAAATTTCATTTATACTTTCCTCATTACCCTTTTTTTAATCCTGGCTGTGCTGAGTTTAATCTCTGCAGACAGGATGAGCTTGTGTGTATGCCTGTGAGTGTGTTTAAAGAATCTGTACTTTTGTTAAATAAGAACAACATTTAATGAGTTGATGGTTATAACTGTGACATAGGAAAGTCAGGAATATATTGTGGACTTTAAAAAAAGTATTTACATAAACCAGAAGCTTTTGAAACTAGTTTGCTTGGTGATCTCCTGTCTGTTATCTGCATGCTCATACTGCTCTGCTGAGTCTTATGAGACTACTGAAAACTTGCCAAGGGGATGCTGATACAAAGATTTTAAATTGGAATTAAACTGCAATGAAATTACAGTGCTTTTCCCTGTTCCTTTCTTAAGCAGCTATTTTTTTTCCACTGGTTTTGTGACAACTGAATATTAATTTAATTCTAAGATTCAGAATGATTAAACTTAAATTGCAGCAGATTTTTTTCATGGATCACCAACACCAGCTATATTGTAAAATATGCAGTGACATTCTGGAAGAGATAAAGATTGTTTACTGTACATTGCTGAATCCAAGTAATCCTCTTGAGCTTTTGCTAGTGATAATCCTTCCCACTGCTATTATGAGTAGTGGTAATAACTCTTCCTTTAACATACAGTGATAATTCTTCCTCTTTACCCCCATAAACCTCTTTTGCCCTCATAAAATTTCCAATAAACCAACTCAAACTTGCAAAGCAGAAACAAATCATCATCAGTTGTAACAGAGAGATAACACAAAGCATTTCCAAAAACTGCAGTTAATCCTGGGGCAGCAGTACTCAAAAATTCCAGCACCCAGCTAAGAAAGGTATAGTTACCTGACATGTTTTGTCTAAAAAAGTGCATTGTAAAGGCATATGCATCTCAAGAACTGCTGGTTCACTTTCTATTGCCAGTTTTCTATTCTAGTGAGAGCTCAGGCAGACTGCCTCTCCATTTCCCTCTTTGGAAGGTGCTTGCTTCTGCTGGAAGCTCTTTGAGCTCTCTCTCTTTATCTTTGTGCTGCATTCTGCTGTGTTTGGCACAAAGAAATGATAGAAACACTGAAGTGGGTACAAGGAATTAGGCTGGAGTGTGCTGCTACCCAGCCAGACCAGCCCAGGAGCCCCAGTTGGCTGTCTGGCTGTTCAGAACACATTTTAGCTGGGAGGCAGGAGGGAGCGGATTGCAAAAGAACTAAACAAGTTATTGCCTCAACAGCCTCTACCCGGTTAAGTTGCTATGGTGCCTGGCACAACGGGAATGAGAGGTTCAAGTTTCCACCTATTGGTAAAACAAATAACAAAAACTATTTTCTCTGCATGTGGAGAGCTTTATCTCCTCTCCTCTCCTCTCCTCTCCTCTCCTCTCCTCTCCTCTCCTC
>VZTG01007110.1:298430-483739 GCA_013397845.1 Melanocharis versteri | reverse complement strand
CTCTCCTCTCCTCTCCTTTCCTGCAGAATAACTTCATTGGAATAAACGATCCAGAGCTGCAAATGGTGTAAATTACTTTCTCCTTTGTCTTAGGGAAATGACACCAATTTTCTTCAAATGTGTATCGGACTCGAAGTAGATCCAACTTACACTCACTTACCAGGGCACTATTTGGCCAGTCTCAAAGAGAATGATTTGCTCTCACCAGTAATGTGAAGTATTTCTTTTGTTTCATTTTTTCCCTCTGCTTAGCTCTGCTTTTCACATGGTGTCAGCCACACACATTCTTCTCCACAATGTCAAGAAGCGATAAGCAAAAAATGCATTGACTTATGCTACTGAGCTTAAACTCTTGTTTACAAAAATAACTTAAATAGGTGCTATTATCAGCATGAAGCAAGGGTGAGATGTTCTCTGAGAACACAAAACGAAAATGGAAAAAAGGTCCTGGAATAACAGAACACGTTACATAGTAATTAATCATCACTGCTGTGTCTTAGCTGTCTAGGAGCTATGAGGGACTAAATAATGAAGCAGCTGAATTGCTGTTTAAAGATACACAGTTTATTGTTAAAAATCTGAAATAAAACCCTGCTTCCGCAGCCAATTGGGTTGTAGCCAAGACTGCCTTAATCTTTCATAAAGTGCCAGAGGCAATTGCCTTTTATAGATACACAGGGCATACCTCAGCAGCAGGAAAAATAGTCACGAAGATTACGAAAGATAGAGTTATGTATTAATTTAATGTATACAACCTGCTAGAACTAAAGCCTCAGGCTTCTCAAGGCCAAATAATAGCTCTCTAAGCTGCCAACACTCATTCAGAATTAACAAAGTAGTGAATAAGGGAGAAATGGTGGATAAAATTTATTCAGACTTTCAAAAGACCTTTGGTAAAGACCCTTACAAGAGACTGTTAGGGAAACTTGGTAACCATGGAGTGAGAGTTAAAACTTTGCATGGATTAAGACCTCACTAGGAGATAGGTAAAAAGAAGGAATAAGATTCTATTCTTACTGTACAAGAGGTTAGAGGTGCAGTAGCCTGCACACCAGTGTTTTTTGTCTGTGCCAAATCGCAGAGTCCATACTCATGAGCAGCTCCATTGAAATCTGCTGCTGACTGTGGTGGGAAGTTTGTTTTTATTGTGCTTCAGGAAGTTTGAATAAGGTTTAGAGGACATGGTGGCATATTTATAGACAATCTGAAAGGGGAAAAGCTCAGTAAATTAACCACATGAGTTGGACATGTAAATCAGGTGGATTTAGTTAAGAGCTGAGATAACTACGAAGGACCATAAGATTATCTCCATGAACTTGTAAGGGCAGTGGTGTTCTAGTCACCAAATCACCCAATCAATGGTATCACTGAGCTCTCTGTCCAGATTTCCTACCTGCCAATTTACTTTGGGAGGGTGGTGTGTGTGTTCACTAGACAGCATTTCATGTCATTTTTGTTGAGCCTTTAGGTTAGAGGAATATCTACAGAGAAAAAACAAAACAAAACAAAACAAAACAAAACAAAAACAATTAAAAACCCACAAATAAACAAACAAAAAACCAAACTAATACCAACAAACAAACAAAACAAAAAAAAACCACAAGATCAAATTTCCAAATAAATTATACTTGAGAATGACTGTGACCAAATTAAATCTTGTGTGAAGGAAGTTAAGGTATTTTTATTATGGGTCCTGAAGCAAGAGCAAGAGCTGCATTGTGTACTTTCCTCTGAAGTCACCTACTCTTGACTCAGGTGGAAGTGTGCAAGACCATTAAGTATTATCAGGGTTGATGTGCTGCGGGTCATGTCACTCAGTGTGTATTACTGGCAACAAAAATTAATGTGCCTTAATTATCCAGTGTGACAGCTAAGCATACAACACCATTTCTCTGCTTTCTTAGCTCAACATTACACAAGTTTGGTAGCTGCCCTCAAGCTGAACATCATTTTGGAGGGAGCTTTGTTTTCTGTATGAAACGGATCTATTTCAAACTCCATCTCAAAATGCTATGCATGTTCAAAGAGATGAATAATGCAGTTGCTCTATAAGGAGGACGAATATGAGAAAAAGAAGTGAAAAAGTAGATAAAAATAGATGGGGAGATGATGGCCCATAGCCAGCTATGCAAAGTTTTGGAAGCATAAAGTACAAATAATTCTAGTAGCAAGGCTGAGGAAGACTAGTTTGTCTCACTTTGCTTGGTACTCTGGCCCTGAATCGGCTGCTTGAAAACACCAGGAAAGTGCAAAAGTCTCTAAGGTGAAGAGAATGAGGACACAAACTTTGTTGATGTCATGGACTTGCTTGGCTTAGTAAAACTGAGAGCTGACTGCAAAGATTTGCAAAAAGACTGTACAAGGCTAAGTGGCTGAGAGATAAAATGGAAAATGAAATTCAGTATGGATAAATGTAAAGTAATTTGCACAGGTAAAAGCAATAAAGCTTTAGTTACAAAATTATGGGCTCTTGGCTGACTATTATCATTCAAGAGAGATATTGGGAATATCATGGATAGTTCTATAAAAACATCAAGTCAATATTCAGTAGAAGTCAAAAGGCAAATCAAAACTTAGGAAATATCAGGAAATGAGTAGAGAACAAATAGATAATATTATTATGCCGGTGTATAAATCTATGATATGCTTGCACCTTCAGTGCTTTGTGCATTTCTGGTCTTTCTGTTTCAGCCAGAAGTGGGAAAGGCACAGGGCAGGATGGCTGATCAAAGGTGTGGGTGAGCCTGTGCAAGAAACAATGAGTTGGACCAGGACTCCTGGGGAGGAGGTGGTGCAGAGCAGAGGCGACAAGGAGGAGGTGAAAAGGGATCAACTTCTGATAATGAGCTTAAAGTCATGAGAATATTCTGCCACACACTCAGTTCAAAGCAGGCAAACTGGAGTAACTCCTTACATGGGTGTGGAAGCTACTGATGCTAAAACGTACCCCTGTGGTAAAGGTGCCTCCTATGTCTGAAAGGAGAGTACGCTGAGGGTGACGTAGCAGAGCTACCACCTCTGCTTCTGGCTTGTAAAACATGAGCAGTGGAGGGCCTTTGGGCTCTTATTTTACCCCAGGCATCTGTCCCTGCTCTGTCAGAGACAGACTACTGGACTAGGTGTAGTTTTGATCTATATGCCTTACACTGTAAAAGTTATTCCTAGAAGGCAGAGAGGTGTACACACACATGAAAACAGGTATTGGAGGGACAGAGGAGCTGCTCTCAGTGCAGGAAGGGAGGAGAGCATAAAAAGGAGCATCCAAGGAACATCAGAACATTGTTTGGTATTGTTTTATCCTCTGGAATCTTAGACTGATCAGCCTACATATCAAAAAGGCCTTTTTGCAGTCGGCGGGAGTTGGTTTAGGCCCTCAGGGCAAAGCTCTGGTCCATTCCCATTGCAGATATGGTTTCCAGATAGAATTCATTCTGAAGAGCAGAAAAGTCACTCTGTAGTGGCTCAAGGTGCATCTATTTGTCATTCTATCTGTATCTTCCACTGTCCTTTTTTTGTGTTTTCTCTGATAAGGGACCTTGGTGACTGAAATATAGATCAAAGCACCAGCCTAAGGCTGGTCAAAAGAAAAGGGAAGAGAAAAATTTTAAAAAATATATATCATTGAGCTTAAAAGATTCTTTCTTTTCTTATTTTCTGCCCTTTCTATGTGAAGATTTTCTGTCTCATCCTGCATTTAGCATATCCTATAGTTACTTTGAGAGAGAAGTAAAAGGGAGAGACTCAACAAAGGATTTTCCTTTCTTACATTGTAACTATACTTAATTCTAAACTTGAACTGTTTCATTATGCTTTGGATTAGATGGTGACTTATTGTGCTTGATGTGCCATGTCTGTGCTGCTCATTAACCTTTTCTGTGATTGCTGGCATGAATCCTCACAAAGCCGTGAGCCCAGTGACTTTGATCCTCTCTGTTTGATTACTTTGTTTTTAATAACCAAATATAACAGCCCATGTTGTTACGTGTTAATTGTGAGGAAAGGCACATAGTTGAATGTATAACTTGCCATAGTACCTGTATTTGAGGTACAAGGTCTAGAACTATTGAAATTTCTTTTTATACCACTGAGACTCAAATACGTTAGATAAAAGTTTTCTTGTCTCATATACCGGAAGAGGGGAAACTTCTGGGTATGAAAAAGATTGGAAAGCTGGTTGTGTACGAATTATATTTCTTTTAGCACAAGATAGTCTGTAAATTCTCAGAGATTTATATAAAGAGTTCTGTTTCATTCATTAAATAAATGTATGGCATAAGTACAAATTTTTATTCCATCATTTTAATTCCAATAACTTCTCCACACATCTATCTTTAATATTGTCATAACAGTAATGCTCATGCTTTTTCCTGACCCCAGAAAGCAGTGTTTCTGCAGTAGCATCAGGGCATGCTGATCCATCACATTTTTTCATGGGTTTTATGAATCAGCGACACTGTTTCCACTACCTACAAAATGATTTAACTATATTCAGTTTTATTACAGTGCCCAGAATGGGTTGTTAGGCTGCAGCAATAGATCAGCATAGCTTCACCAAGCTCAGTAAAACTTTACTCCCTTGAACCATTTGATATCATGCCTTTAGTGGGTGTGTGTGCTATTGCAAATGGCATCCTTCTTTCCTCCAAAACCAGAACAAATTTATACAAAGTTACAGCTATGGCAAATTTACAACCAATACTTTCTGTTATAATATCATTTGTGCTAGCAAGATAAAGAAAAAAAAATCCCTAACGTTTTCAAGATTTTGGTTTCATGGGGAAGTTTCGCTGATCTTCTTATAACAGTGAAAAGTACTCTACTCTGACAATGACTTTTATCCCAAACTTACTAATGTCTCTAAAAGTTCCTCATGCAAAATTATAGCCTCAAAATATAAGCCTTTTACTGCCAGATGTTTTGCAAGCTGTTCTGTAACGTCACATAAAAAGCAATGAAGTAAAGACAGAGCCATAGCAATATATTTGATAAGGAGCTAAAATCGGGAGAGAGAGGGGTGTTAGCTTTGTAAAATTTACAGTAATGTGAAGAAATCAAGGTGTTCTTGGAAACCGAGTGGAGACAAGCCAATTTTGAGTGATTTTTTTTTTTTAAGATTAAGCAGAACATTCAGTTAAGAGATGATTGAATAAATGTATATATTTTGCAGTGCACCATGAACACCATAAAACTTTCCTCCCTGTTGAACCAAATGAGGAAATAATTTTAGGACTTGACAATCCCCTTTTTGAGGTTATGGCTTCCTCCCATCCAAAGTCCTTTCTGAAAGAAACACTGATCCCATAGGTGGATTCATGGTCAGACATCTCACATGAGATATGCCAAACCACTGTCAGTACTGATAATGGTCTTCTTGATCTCATCAGGTTTCTTTCACTTTCACTGTGTGTACCCCTTCCCCGAGTAATTTTGGGCACCTTTTGCTAGTGGTGGCTGAAGGTGCACATTTATTCAGACCAAGGTCAGTACGTTAGTCAGATGGAAAGAACAGGATTTGATCATAAAGGACATGAAAAAATGAAGCATGGGTAGGCAACTCCTGAGTTGCTGTTTCAGAGTCATTTTTACTTTGGGACATACCAGTTCAGCCCTGATACACTTTGGTAGCTGAAAACTACAGAAGCTGGCACCAGAAGCAGGTGATTAAAAAGAGAGGAAAGTGAAAAAAATTACCTGTAACTGAAAAAATCAAGAGTTTTGCAATGCAGACTGGATTTTTTTTATTATTATTTTTAAGATCAAAATTTAGCAGGAGGTGAATGACTTATGTCCCCTGCATATATTTCATATCCCTCTCTCATCGCCTGTGACGCAGATCAGGGTCTTCAGGCAAACCAAAGTTACAAAAGAGGAAAATAAAGCAATACCCAGAAGTCAAGAGGTGATTTTTACTAATAACAATAATACTTTTTTTACTCTTAGCTGTTAGAATAGTGTCTGCACTAGAAATATTTTCTGCATGAGAGAGAAAGTGAACACATTCTTTGCTTTCCTATGTTCTGTGTTTTAGGGGAATAATTTAGGTTTGTGTCAGTGGGAAAACTGAGCCTGAAAGTTAATTCTTCATACCATTTGTGCATGAGGCCCTAATCTGAGATGGGAGAAGGAGACACCAGAATATAATGCAATGGAAATAATAAGCAGAGTTTTCATAGATTCATAGAATCTTTAAGGTTGCAAAAGACCTCTAAGGTCTTTGAGTCCAACTGTTAACCCAGCACTGCCAAGTCCACCACTAAACCACATCTACAAGTTTTTTTAACACTTCTGTCTGTTCAGGAGTCTACAATGCTGACTACTCTCCATGTACACAGATCTCTGACTGCACTAGAGGGTGGTGCTGTCCTCACTGTTTCCCAGCCTTCTTTAGACCCTCTGCAGCAGGAATCATGAGGATGCCATCTGTGCCTTGCTGCTCTGCATGGTTATCATCAGGGATACCTCCTTTATTTGTTTTTTAAAGTGCCTTACACATCTGTGGAGCAGGATAAGTCATAAATAATGATAACAGTGCCACTGCTTCCCTCTCATTAATACTGAGTCACTAGAGATTCCCTCGTGGTGATGCACAGTGCATGACACTGCACAGATTAGGGCTTCCATCATGCAGACTGTCAGCATGACTGCTTTCACTAAATACAGCCATTGCACACAGTGAAATATGCGCAACTGGGGCACTGTTAGTACAGCACTGACAGCAGCTTTGCAAACAAGGATGTATAACTTTCATAATTCTGCTCTGGAGACTAAAAGCTTGGAAAAATGCTGGAGATTGTGAGCAAGAGGTGAATATGTTAGCACTTTTCTCACAGGAATCCAAGCAGTGGATCTTATTCCCAGAAATCTGCCTTTATTCTCTCTGGGGAAACCATTCACTGACTTTCTTAAGTCCATGGACTCTCTGGGTCAGTGATCATCTTAATCAGCTCCACAGGGTTTAGAACAACTGAGACTTACTCTTGACTGCCATGGTGAATGGCAATTACCGTGACAATTAGCTAATTATGTTAGCCAAACTGGCAAAAGAAACTTTTAAACAAGAGCTATTGGTACTCTATATTGAAGGAAGCAGCACTAAAACCCCAGCTTCTCTGAACATCTAGATTAGTCTCATCTACTGAAGCTGTTTACAGTCAGTGGACAGCAGTGAGCTTCTCCAAGAGGTTACTCAGATCACAAGCCCAAGGCTTGCACGCTCCTGTGGAGGAGCTGCCACTGTCAGTGGGTCTCCAGATTGCACCCCTAAAGCTGCATGTACAGAATTGATGATATGGAAAATGTCTTTGTTCCCCTGCCCAAAACTGCCCTTCTTCCACATTGCCTCTGGCTTCCACAGCCATTCTCAGCTGAAGGCAGTGATGCAAAAATCAGGTGTACCACCTCACTGCTGTGTTTGGCCAACCATTTCCCTCCCTGCTTTTTTTATTTGGGTGAGTCCTGTTGTTGTTAATCTCTAAGAGCAGCATAAGATAATAGCCCTAGCTGGAAGGAAACTGTTGTTTGTTTAGGGAAGCTTTCTGGAAGGCACTTCTCCAGTCTGGCTTATTGCTAGGCTATCCTAAGGGAGATGACAGGAATAAAACACCAGCCCCATCCAGATGTGCGGAAAGAAATTTTGAAATAGTACCCAGTGCTTCTGTGAAGATAACTCAATATCCCACAGAGGTGCAGAATATTAGCCTCTATATCAGATACAGTGTGAAACAGCTACCAAACTTCAAATTCTTCTCATTTAATTCCTAATAACTTCCACAGCTAGGCAAGCCTGTGGGGGCTGTGTGTTCTTATTCTTCCATGAATTCACTTGGAACCATGTGACTATAGGGAAGGGTAATGTAGAACAACCACTCTGTAGATGGACATCACCAGAGCAGATACTCCCAAATTCCAAGTGTATTTCAATGAGTTTTCTGGTGTTCTCACCAGAAACATGCCATGATCATACATGATGCCTAGGTCAATATTTTGAAGGTAGAGAACAAAGCCATGGCCACGTTTAAGTCAGGTAGAATATTGCTTTGGAGTTTATCCAGACAAAGACTCCTCCCAAGAACAGTAGGAAAAAAGCGAGATTAACCATTTCATTGCAGAGTTACCTGTGTCTTCCCTGAAGCAGCTGCAGTTTTCTGGGAAAGAGTAACAGAGTAGATGGACCAATTCGGATTCAAAATGGAAATAAACTATCTATTTTAAAGGCATTCAACATTTTCCTGTTGAAAAACAGGGAAAAGTAATATGCGAAAGCATAGGAAAAAATAAATTGAGCAAAAATACATGTTACCATTCTAAAAAAAACGTGATGCAGAAGCTCATAAAACCTGGAACTCCACAGGGTTCATCCTGCCAGAGAATCGGTTCTGAATAGCAGTACTTTTGACAAATATAGCTTTTTTTCTTTTCTTTTAAATTATATAATGAATCCTGGCTTATTTGCATATGGTAATTGGCCTTGTCTCTCACTTCTGCTTGACAGTCTGCTCTTCAGCAAATGCTGCTTTGTTTGTCACTTCCCAAGCTCTATGACTGTCTATGGAGCAGCAGTCTTCATTTTTATAGATTTCTAAGTGATGTTAATGAGAATAATATGGCACAAGCAGGAAAAAAATAAATCTGGTGTCATCCCTGGGCTCTGGACATAAAGAAAACTCCAGAAGAATGTGTTAAAATTATAATATGATTTTTGTGCTGTATTGTTGCACTATGTAATTTGAAAATCTACAGCTTTACATACTACCCCAGCTGGATTATTTTTTCAGTATCTTGGCACTATTTATTGTCCTGACATTATAGAAAGCTTTTAAAATCTCAAAATCATAGAGTTATAGAATTGTTAAGATTGGAAAAGACCTTTAAGGTAATCAAGTCCAAACATCAAGCCAGCACCACCATGTTCATTATCAAACCATGTCCTCCAGTGCCAAATCCAGACATTTTTTGAACCCTTCCAGGGATGGTGACTCTACCACTTCCCTGGACAGCTGTTCCAATGCTTTACAACTCTTTTAGTGAAAAAAAATTCCCAATATCCAATCTAACCCCCCCCTGCCACAACTGGAGGCCATTTCCTCTCGTCCTGTCACTTGCTACCTGGGAGAAGGGGCTGACTCCCATATGTCTGGGTGCACACATGTATAAACCCATTAAATTTGCAAGCCTGTTACAATAAATGACGTTTTAACAATATTTTCTGTGGTGTTTTAAAGGAAACCAGGCAGAACTCATAGCTGCTGAACAAAACTTCACCATCATTCCGGAAGTTCAAGCTTCGCACACTGCATCTGCTTATGGAAAAGTTTTAACTAGCCTTCATATGCCAAGAAATATCCTTTCTGCCATCACTTCTTCTGCATCCAAAGTTTTCTTCAAGTGGGAATAAAAACAAACACAGTGTCACAATCTGTGCTTGGCTACACAAGAGACGAGTACGACTGAAGGCATCTGACAAGTCTCCAAGCCGTGTAGGGAAAGCCACTGCTCATGTTGTGCTCTTCAGGAGTCTAAAGCCCATTTTAGCACTAAGAGTTGTTAAAAGGAAAAGCCAGTCCCTCTCCACGTCAGGGTCCATGGGTAGCCAAGAACTGAAGTGCATAAAAACAAACTGAGACTGGATCATTTAGTAGCTTTCATTTGTGCGAAGAAGACATTAAATTCCAGCCAAGCAGCGGCTTCTTGTGGAAGGACTGTAGGTGAAATGGGAAAAGAAAGATCAAATATAATCTGTGATTCACCACTAATGTAATAATACTTCTACTCCTTCTGTGTAGGAGACTCTGCCTCAGTTAGGAGTAATGGCAGATTTATGTAGGAAAGATCCAACTGGCATTTCCAAAATTAAGACAAAGCGTATAACCTATGGCAATCTTAGGGAAAAGCTGTATCTAGTGAACCCACGTTTCACTCGTTTGCTCCAGTGTCACATTAGTGCATCACAATCCATACAGCATGGGTGATGCACACACTGAGGGAGAAGTCAGAGAAGGAAAAACCACAAAACTGAAGAAAGAAAATAATGGATGAAAATCAAACAAGATTAAAAAAAAATTAATGCAAAATCAAGTGGGAGGGAAAAGTCTTATCAAAAGGAAATAATTTGCAAGTGTCTTTGCACAATTTTAAAAGTTCAAGTTAATGTGAGCTAAAAAACACTTATAAACCAAGGCATGGGTATAGCTGTCAACTGAGACATTCTCTCATCTCCAAAAGCGACCATTTTAGTGCTTGGTTTAAGTGAACAATTAAGAACTAGATCAGATCATGAAGGGGTTTTCATTCTCCCTCCTCAAATCCTCATTAATTAGTCAAAACTGGGTGACTGGTCAGGTTAAGTCCCACTGGCAGACACGTGTGCTCCCAGGTCAGGTCCTACCTGTACAGACACTGCTGACAAACACTGAAGGCTCCTCTCTCTTGCTAAGTCAGTACCATGGCCACAAGGACGTGACCCCATCTAAAGCAGCAGCATCTACAACACAGAACAGGAGCATAAATTGGGGTCCATTAATTGCTTAAGCTGGTAAGCTGGACAGCAAACTGACCTGCTCAAGCCATGGTGACACATTTCTCTGCTTCTCTTGTGAGTGGCAGGAACAGGTTACAGCAGGCAGGCAAGGCATGAAATATCTGACACTGCCAGAGTGGGTCACGAAAACTTCCCAGATCCCTCAGCCTGAAGACTGCAGGTTTCTGAGAGGTGATAACTTCATTGCTTGCATGTTTTTGAACCATTTTTCAAGAATGAATAATACATGTTCTTAGAATACCCTGAGTTGGAAGCAAACCACTAGGAGCATTGAGTTCTCAGTGGGGAAAAAGGCACCAATATATCTTAATAAAGGAAACAAATCTGTCTGTACAAGATGAAGGCAGCAAAAAATATATTAAGAGAATAACTGTTTAAATTACAGAAAATTAGAAATCAGACAAACAGATGTGATGAAGAGCAAAACCACAAGAGAATCACAAGAATATCTATTCTGTTAAAATATACATTAATGTCACAATTCATAATGAGGAGGAATATTTTTAACTTTTCTAAATTAACTTAGTAATTTCAGCTGCTTGGCAAATGCAGCTGTTGTTCTGCAATCGATGGTATTTGATCAATTCCTATCACCTGAAGATCTGGCCCCTGGTGTGCCAAAAGAGATTGCTAATTATTTCAGCACACAGTGCACAACCAACTCATGAGATCAGTGCAAAATTAACATATTACAGATGTGTGTGCTTATTCCTTTACCATTTGGGATTCATAGATGCAAGATTTCGTCCGCAGTCATGCAGAGTATAATTTATTGAAAATAAATTGTTCATAATGATGGGATTCCAGGAGCTTTAAGCATATGAGTGATTTCTGCACTTTGATGAAATTATGAGAGTTGGCAAGCACTAATTATGACTGCTGACATTTGTTTTATTGGTCTGATTTTTCATAGTTGTCATTCTCTGCTGAAATCCATAGCAAAAAAATTGCCATTACTATTGATGGAAACAATGATATTGGAGATCACATAACTCTAAATAGTTTGCAAGAAATCTGCTTCCAAAGTCAACTTTTCTCTTTTCTTTTTGGCTTTGTTCTTTTGATAGATGCTCTCAGCCAGTAAAGAAAAATCAATTTAAATGAATAAGCAAGCGAACAGCATTCATATCACCTTTATTTCACTTTGCTTTCTTGCTTGATTCTAATGATTCTTTATTTCAGTACTGAGAGAAGCTTCACTACGTGACCAAGCCATCATAAATAAGAATCAAGTAAGTAAATAAAATCACAAACCCAAGTCAGTGTCAGCATTTACTCTCAGCCATTACAAAGATCTTTTTAATAATAACAAATGTAAGTTCAGGGAAGTCCAAGCTGCTCGTTGCTCAGATGGGCCTCACAAATTGCATGAGGTGACAGCAGTCTTTTAATACTAAAAAACAAATTATGACCCCTATCAGATGTGTTGCCAGCCAGAGGAGAAACTTTGCATTTTTTTATGAAGTTCATGGTTCTGCTTTCTTTAATTTGTTCTCAAACAAGGGGGAAAAATGAGGATGAATTCATATAGGGACAGCTGGCATGACAATGTATGGCAAGGGATGAGAGCTGAAGGAGAAGCATAAAAAAGCCCCAGCTGAAAACAGTGAGCCATCATGGACTGTCAGCCCTGTCAGATGGGCCTCTGGGGTCAAGGGAAAGTTAGGATTGACGAGTTCTCCCTACCTTAGTCCACTGGTCCTGCTTTCTGACCGTGGTGGGATGACCCTCCCTCTCCCCCCCATCCCTTGGATGGCCTGATCTTTGCTTCCCTTCTCCCTGGTCGCGGGGTTGAACCTTCTGACTGGCAACACTATTCCCTGTCCTCATAAACATTCTTCTTGGGTAGTGCTGAGACAAAACATCTATGCAGAAAGGTCACCAAATACAGCCAGGCTCAGTGGGGGTAAAAGTGAAATATTGCATCAAGGATCTTTGATGGCTTGAATTGACTCAGAGCCCTGTCAGTCCTGTATTTTAACCCTTTGAAACACTGAATGCTTGAAAGAAACAGTGCAAAGAAAGCTGGGTGGGATTTGAATATGCAAGTGTACATATATCTGCTGATACCTAAAGCAACCTGGTATTTGTACTGATAATGAGAAGTCCATAGCCTATTCTGCAAAGAAATGCTATTTTTCAAGGGATTCAACTACCCTAGGACACCTAGAATTTAGGTAGCTATACTCTCACTTGTCATTTGCATCTGTCTTCAGAGTCACCTAATACATCCCACAGTCACAAAATGGTTGTGATTGGAGAGGACTTTAATTCCAACACAGCTTTAGCATAAGCTTAAAAGAATGTGTGTCAGCAGCACCAGTTCTTATTCATTGCCTGTGAAAAGGTTGTAAGAACCTGGCCTTGATAGAAACCACTTTCAGGTATCTAAAGTTGAGGGTGATGTTCAGTGAAGGAAAGGGAGAGAAATTATCTTGGCTACTAGGAAGAGTAAAAAAGGCCGCTTAGATGTTCCCTACCTCTTTCTGAACTCTTTTTTTTTGTTGTTTAGGTCATGCCTGCCACCATGTTTTTAAGCTTCTTGAGAGTTTTCAGAACTAAAACATTCATTCAAGTTTATGTCTGTAGATACAAAGAGAAGGTGAGCTCTCAGTCCTGGCAGATATAACTTTAGTTTCCCCCTACCTGGGTTGCACATTAATACTTTTTTTTTCCGGGAGATTGGTCCAGAATTAAAACTTCTTCAGTAGCTTTTTTTGTTGTGTTTGTTTTTGTTGTTAGAGCTCCAAATTCCTAGATTTGGCTTGCATTTCAATTCTTCAGTAGAAGTTTTCTGAAAGCTTAGGGTCTTTTGATTTGTTCACTTGATTTCTTAGCTGTATTTTTTATTTTTTGTAAAAGCTAGGTTCCCTTTGCCTATCTGTAGGAATTCTCCTAAGGTATTCAAATTAGTCTTCCTTCCATGACATCACAACTCTTGGGTCACTTTTTGCACGTGATATATCTGTGTGCATTGAGGGTAGAGGGATTTAAACTGACTAGGCTTGGTGAAACCTTTCCTAGCCTTTCATCTGTAGACCACACAAGAGAAGCGCAGGTCCCTCCTGAGAATTTTCTGGGATTCAGCTGGACTTACCTAAAGACAGTGGCTCCAAGGCCATTTTGAATGAATTACTGGTGGCTGCTCTATGGTTTACACCAAGCTCTACTCTCACAGCAGTAGTCATCTCCTGTATTTCTGGATTTAATAAATTGGGATGTTAAATCCCTCAATTTTATCACAAAGTACAGAGAGAGAGTGTTAAGTCATGTCAGTAACTAACCCTCATGAAAAGTAGAGCACAATTCTAGTTGGGAGTCAAAAGCACAGCAGACTAACACAGACACCACTGCCCATGCTGCGAAAACGAAAAACCAGCTTGCAGCTGGGGAAACAGGATCTTTGCACATTTGTCCTTCTTATTCACTATTTCGATAATTTCCAAACTTATTGTGCTCACAGGTATTAGTTCTTTCATGAAGTACGCTTGAAAAAAAGAAAAATATTTTCCTTCTTACTGAGCTCCACTTTTTTTGCTAGCCATTATTTTCTGTGACCTACAGTGACATATAGAGCTGACTCTGCTGGAATGTCAGCTGCTTGCACCTCCAGCATCCCCACAAGATGATAGTGTGTCCATGGTGACACCGAGACAGAAACATTATAAAGCATCAGCATTGTCTTCAAGTGAGAATTTCTTAATTTTGCCTGTAAGTTTTCTCATCCAAAACCAATTTTCTCCCTTGAGGTAGTAACAGTAATCATGGTCTCCTCATTTCTTTGTTAACTCAAGAAAGATATTAAAAATATTTTCATATTACAGTCTTTCTAATACCTTAAAGAGGGGTGCCAAAAAGTAAAAGAAAGAAAATGCAGAAAGAAAACACACCCTCTGGGAGAAACATTGGGTCAAGATATTCCTAAATATATTCTCAGCCTTCATACTCATGTCTTCGACGAATAGTAACAAGATATTTGTGTTCAAGGTGCAGGCACTGTGGCTTTCTGGCCCACTGTATTAGCAAATGTGTAAGTATGTGTTACAGAGCAGACAAAAGAGCTGGCACGGAGTGAGTGCCACTAATCTCTTGTGGGGGAGGTCAGCATTCTGGTCCAGTTGGAAATGCATTCTTGTTCAGATAACAAAGGGATGTAGAGCAAAAAGTTCTGGTAAAGAGAAGAGTAGAGACTGGTTTCCTGGAATAATTCTTCTATCTTCCGACTCATTCCCTGTCACCTCCTTTCTCAAGTGTCCTTCATACGACCCAGGCAACCCAATTAGTTGTTTGAAGGGACTGAATTTGACCTGTGAGCCACATTCCAAGTGTTCTAGAAATTAACAGATGATTTATCCTTGACCTCAGTGTCTCCATCTGCAAAAAAACCCCTAAAGCAATAATATTTAATGAACAGTGAAGTTGCAACTAATTGGTGCTCACTCTGCAGCAGCCTTGCCATCTGGGGACTTGAATTCGTGACTGGGGTTGCAGACAGCAATGTTAGGGAACTCATAAGCTGGGATGGACATCAGGAATAGGAAAGATGTCAGGGGTTATAGGACTGAGGTCTTAGTCTGCTTGTGCAAGGTCGGATTGTAAGAGAGAAGTGTAAAATGGAGAGCATGAGTTCATGTCCTGGTTTAAAGACACAGGAAGTGGCAGAAGTTTGAAGGTAGGCAGGATCTACTTCACTTCCTAGTGTGGGAAGATGTAAAAAGGACACCCAGGAGTGGAGGAGGAAGCAATAAAACTTGGATCTCAAACATGTGGAAGAGTTGATATTCGAGTAGTGAGGCCGGGAAATTGCATCCTTATCCTGGGGAGGAGGGTCTTGTGAGGGATGTGGGGCAATTGACAAGTTCTTTTGGTATAAGGGAGTGTCAGGGTAAATATTCAACAACCTGGAAAGTGTTTCAAGTAGAAGGGTGGTGGGTAAAAAGAGAGGCAGTCTCAACAGTACCTGCAGCATCACATCCTCTGTAGGAACTGCTCTCTAGGTATGAATAAGTGTGCTCTTGTGAGATGGAAAGTCATAGAGAAAGGAGCAGAGGAATCTCTGGATCTCAGCCACATAAAGAGATAAGCCCCTACTTATGTAACCTGAATCCTGAGAGATAAACATGGAAGCAGAACTCTAAGTTGTTCTCCAGTTGACATGAGTGTAGTTTTAAAGCACCAGCTAATCCCGAGATTGAATCCAACCGCCTTATAGCCAGCATCTCAGCCGGTTTGGATTTTTTTCAATTTTTTTTTGCACCTGTGTCTGATCATATGAATAATTTCTTGATTTTTCTATGCTTTTCTTCAAAGTATAAATAGTTGCAGCAGTTCACAGAACTGTAGGGTCAGACTTCTGAGACTGGAATCCAAATCCACCACCAGATGCAGAAACAAAGCAATCTCATTCGAGAGACCAGTGAAACCATGGCTTCCATTGGCTTCATCAGGAGTTGATCGCTATGTCAGAAAAACTGCCTTTTTAGGCACCTAATGATGGAGATCAGTGTTTAATGGACAGCAATGAAGTTTAAAATATTATTGGTTTCATTGCATTATAGCAAGCTGACCTCTCCAATATTGTTCCCTCAGCTGATAAAGTGATTTTACATGGCAGAGCCCTCACTGCGCAAAACTCATGTGAAAGGCCTTTTAGAAGTGTAACACTCTGCCCAAGGGCATGAACAATTTTGTCAACATTTATTAATTTTTTTTTTACCTTTTTAACATTGCATTAATTAGAAGTGAACACAGCTATCTGTAAAGCTTCCCAATACAGCACTAAATTCTCCACTCGTTCAAAAATTTAGCAAAAATTACCATATGTGTTAGAGGAAGCTCAATGTTTTCTGCTTTTCCAGGCTGCTGAGGCAGCATCCTCTTAGTGTTGATAAAAATTGCTTTGCAAAGGTTGTGCCTCTTTGGATTTATCACTATCAGCATGTGGCAGTGTTTGAGCTTCCAGCTTAAAAAAAAAAATTCAAATGGAATTTTACAGTACTTGCTTTGGGGCTGGAGCATAAAACTGCTCTCTTAGCAGCTTCCAAGTCCCTGGAAGCTCAGTCCCTGTGTCTCTTGGCTTTGTCACACCCCTTGTGCATTGCTGCTGATCTTTCCCACTTGCTGTTTACTTATTTTATTGCGTAGTTAAAGGCATCTTTTTTTTATTATTTTAATCTTGTTTTGATTTTGGCTATTCTTAATGGCAGGTATTTACAGAAGGGCAAAGGTATAAAGTGCAAAACTAATGTACCGTGCAGGGGGGGCAAGACACCACCATGGAGGAGAGGAGAAATAAGATTTTGAAGAAATTTTGGTTTCAGAAGAAGTGGCTGGGTCTACATTAGCAAGCTGTGAGCTCGGTATGGAGGCAAAGTGATGCTCAGCACTTGGCATCTACACTCTACACCTGCCTCAGGCTAGCTCTGGTGCTGCGGGTTGGACGTCTGATAGCAATTAGGACAAATTAAGTGCTGACATGTTATTCTGGTGTAATGGTTTCCTAAAGGACTGCAGTTTGTGTGTAAGGAGCCCCATCTGCAATCTGAATCTGTGTCTGCGCGGTGATGATAAGGAGATACGCTGGAGAAGTGCACTGCTGAGCTGAGCTGAGCTGAGGCACTAATGGAAATCACCTGGGAAAAGAGCTGATGTCCTTGGACTGGGTGGAGAACAGCCGTGGGTTTACTGGTACAGCAAAACACACAATCAGATCTTAGCAGGTACGAGCCAGTCTCTAATATAAGTATCCTGAAACACATTTACTGAGGATCTCATCTGATATTCTGGGTTTTTTTAAAAAATACATATCTTTGCATACTAGAGTGGATGAGGCATACTAGCATTTGTCTTTTTCTGGTGCCTGTCTGGTTTGGTTTGGGCATTTTAGCACTCAGCACTTCACTGTATGGCTGTGTTTTGATTTCCTTGATGAGGTTACACACAGCGTACCTGACCCTGTGTTTCCTTCCTGCACACTGAGAACAGAGCCCTTGGAGAGAGCTGGAAAGGACTCTGAATCCTGAAGCCAGCTCAGCCCCATTTCATGGGAAGGATAAAATGAAGGGTAAATGCTCCATTTCGAAGCCTCTTTTATGTGTTTGATCTCTCACAGCATTGCTCATTCGATCTGTCCTGCACTAGTGATATGAGGAAGCCATGAAAGTTAATCCACTTTAGAGATGACTCGGTTCTGGCAGCTGTCCCCGGGCACAGGTCAGCAAACACAGGATGGACGGGCATTCCAGGGCTCAGGGGGAATAATTCCTTGGAAAATGGCACCTGGAAGATGCTCACTCCCTTGTTGCTCATCTGCTTTGGGAGTAGGTAGCTGGCACGCAGTTCAGTTTCACCTTGGCTCTAGGCAAGGCAGAACTGCCAGACGATGACAGTTTTCATATGAGAAGCTTGGGGAAAAAATAATTTAAAAATTACACATACAATCCCTCTGAGGAGAGATCCTCTTTGTGCCAAGCGTTAATACATAGCCAGAAGAAGTCTTTTCTTTTTATGCATTCCTGCTGGCATAATAATGCCCCAAAATAAAAGCCTATTGTGGAAAAAGTAGAGAACAGAAGCAGAAAATATGATAAATTGTCTTGTTTTGTAGGGAAACAAAACATTTCTGATGCTTCATTGATCACACTCAGCACTGTAAATAGGAACAATGACCTGCTGAAATGGCCAGGTAGAAAAGTTGCTCAGTTTGGAGAAAAGTCTTGGGAACTGAAGAATGTTGATCCCAACATGGGAAAAAAAAATACAGAAAGTTGGTGTTTGTCTCAGCTCCCACTGTGAAATCTCTGTGTCTTCTTGTGGTCAGGCCCAGAGAAGTTTGAGGTTTGGGTGTTTCTTTCATAGCATTTGACCTACATTAATCTTAAAGAAAGGCTAAGATCCTGATGTTGTCAATCTAAGCTGTACAGAAATTAATTCGAAATCTGAATATCAGTAGCAATGAGCGTCTCATCCCCTTCATCAGAACTGAATACCTGTCAAAACTCAGAAACTCTAAGTTGAATACCTGAGCATGGTATGAAAATCATGAACTTTTTTTCTTTTGTATCAATTGGCTGTGCAAGCTCTGGGACAATGTATGGCTATTACACTGTTCTTTATTCTGACCTTAGTTGTCAAACACAATTCTGGACATTTTTTTGTGGAAACGTTGGCCCAAAATCCCACACAGAACCACATTTGCAGATTTTTTTAACATCCTCTTGTTGTTGTTATACACCTCTTTAAGTAAAGTTTTAATGGCTAAAACAGAAGTGATGCTGGCAAGCCAATTTTTTCATTTTAATTGATGTCAGCACCCTTCTCCTCTTTAAGAGCTGTGAATGTTGCCTCCCCTTGGATTGTTCAAATGTGTATTTTAGGTTACTTTTCATCTTTGGTGAAAAATTCTCTTCTGCTTTTAGACTAATAAGTTAGGTAGCTCACAGGGAACTGTCATTCTGAGTTGGGATCTTTTTTTTTGTGCAGCTCACTTCTCTTTAAGCACAGATGCTGAGTTCAGTAGAGCAATCTCTAACAAAGCCATCTGAAGAAAAAAACAATATAGCTGCTAGAAATGTTAGCACTTGGATTAACACACTCAGCTTTAGCGAGAAGAAATCTGGCTAATGGGCTTCAGGGACTCTTGGGAAGAGAAAATTGTAAGACATGAGCATCCTCTCAGAGCAGCAGTCCTTGGTATTGCAAAAGACACCTAATATTCCTCCTGGCTTTGGGATGGGTTTTGAGCTTTCTCTGTTGTGTCATCTCTTGCCTCGCTTGCTGACCTAGTCTCATCTGTCCAACCAAGTTTACAAATGAAGAAACACATTTGTCCTTCTCACACAGGAAATCCTAGGACAGAGAATTTGTGTCAGTAAATTGAAACATTCCTGCTGAAGCAAAGAAAAAGCTCTTCTAAGTTAAAATAATCTTCTAGCAATAAATTTACTTGCCAGTGGCATGCTTTTGATAATCTAAATGAATAAATGAATACATAAATAAATAAATAAATAAATAAATAAATACTTGACCCATACAGATGTGAAGTAGCTTAAATTGTAGGAAATATTCAGTGCTTGCCGGATCTTGGTGTTACAGGCTGCCTGTTGTCTCTGTGGCCTCAAAAAAGACCCACCACACATTCTGCAATTTCCCAAAATTCATTCATCTAATCAGTGTCTGTTGCATGTAGTGGCTTCTCCATTACTCTCCTCACAAGAATTTGTACATGATGTCCTGGTAGACATCCTGTTCTCCACCAGCCAGCAAGTGCTCATGCAGGGCATATAAATAATCCTAAAGCAGGAGAAAACTTGAAAGTAGATTAAAACTTTAACACCCTTGTCTGGTTTCTGTGCAAATGAGCTGTGTACGGTCCATTGTAATGATGTCCCAAGGTTCATTCTAATATCTAAGATACTTTATCTTCAGTATAAAAGATGGACAGCATCAGGACTGTCTGCAGACCAAGCACCTTGATTCCATCTGTGTATCCCAAATATTGAAGCCCCTCTCAGGATGTGCCTGAAGCTGCAATCATGCAACTTCACTCCTGGAAGGAACTGCCACACAGAGGGCGAAATTCAGGCACCTCACAGTCTGAAGGTTGGGCATTCTAACTGAAGAAGCCATCTAGGCAAATGTGAGGAAAACCAGAGGAAATCTAGTGGAACAAAACACAAGCTAGTTGTCTAGATTCTTCACAGCTAGTGGAGAGAAACAGATTACCTCTCGCTTCAAGGCAGATGTCTAAAACCATTAGCTGTGTCATTCTTTAGAGGTGCTTTTCCCTTCCTTTGCCTATAAAAATATTCTGAATAATTAACTCTGATACAGATGTTTATCATACAGATGTCTAAAATTAGATAAACTGACTATTGTTATTGTCAGGGCTCATGAACCAGGATTACGAGTGAGCCTTGGTGTTTTTCTCATTTACTAACTTGCTCTGAACCTGCCAGCACCATCATTAAGCCATCCCTGAGAGTCCCCTGGCAGTAACACAGTTAGGGACAATATCTCCCTTAACTTAAAACCTGATCTCCAAACTGCCTATGCACAGCAGTGCAGCAGTACAACAGTCTTTGGCAGTGGATAACCTCAAATACCAACCACTAGACTCATCCTCTGCCTTTTCCACATATCTACATGGAGGAAAAGAGATGATTTTTGTGTTCAATAATCCTTCCAAAATTTGCGATCAAGTCTTTGCCGTGCTGTTGAACATCTCTTTGAACTCAGGTAAGTCTGTCAAACCCCTATTCCAAAATATTCAGGGCTTAGCCTCCTGCTGGTGTTAATGACTGCTGGTTGTCTGAGAAGCTTTGAAGGTCAGAGGACTGCTCAAATTCGTGTAATCCTCAGAGCTGTGAGAGAGCGGTGTTCCTCAGAACTCGTGCCATTAGAAACAACTTTATTTCATGCCTCTGTGAATTGTTCTCACACAAATATTTTATGGTTTAAGTCAAAACACCAGGTATCTAAATGAAAGGAATTGGGCAGGTGTTTAGGCAAAGAAGGAAGAGCAATGCAAATGAGGTGTGGCAGACAGCGCATGACATTTTTCAAAGTGTTAGTCTACCAATTAACTGGAGAAATAAAGGCAACCATGATGTAATTTTATGTCAAATGGCTCTCAGTTATAGACATAAAGAGAAAATGGAGGCTTCTAGAAATAGACCGTCTCCAAAGACTGGGATTCTTTGAAATGAGATGTCTGCTTCCAGTACCTGCCAGATCTCTCATCTCCCCTAGTCCACTAGCCAACAAAACAAATATATCTATTAGCAATTCAAAATTACTCCACCTGAAACCATCTTCAGGCAAACATTTACAGCTTGTAGCAGTCTCTTATATACATTCCACCCATCCCTATCCCTCCCTCTCAACACACAAGGTCAGCCTCTTTATAGGAGTCCCTCTTCCCTTCAAGGTGGTTCTAGACTGAGAACATTCTCATTTTTATAGAATCTGTTGTGGTGAACATGTGGCTTCATAGGAGTCTTCATTTCTAAAAAAAATTTGTATTATTAGCACATTCCTGGTTAGCACAAAACCACTACTCACTTTTGCTCTATGGACTTGAGGTGCATATTGTAAGACATATTGTTGGAGATTTTTTAAATCAGCAATGATAAAAGCAAAGGGAAAAGGCTTCAAGATATTCCTTTTTGGACACTCTTCATAAACACTTGCCCTTGTATTGATTCCTTCCATCTCCCAAGGAATGTAGTATAGTTTCTTAAGCACAATCTTTGACTTCTTTCCAGGTCATAGCTTTCTGTAGGATTTGATCCTTTCCTTAGAGGAAAAAATATAAGGTATCTTTGGAAAAGAGGGAAATTATCTTCCAACAACCTGTTGATTTGCTGTGAAAACTATTCTGCTCTGAGCCTGGTTTTATTTCTGGTCATGGTAAAGACATTTATCTTTTGCATATGTCAATCAAATATGTTTTGCAAATGAACTGCAGTATACAGGATGCCCACAAAAGGCTCTATGTCCTTTGAGTTCTTTTTTCACTGTGTTAAGGTATATGCAATTGTACCTCGAGCTGTATTAGATGATGGTGACATTTTATAAACTAAAATAGTTACAAAAATAATTTTTGGAGTATTTGTATGCCTAAAAGCTTCCTCATTATCCAGAAATGGTGCAGCAAAAAGGAGTTTTGTAGGAAACCAGAATTATTCAAGCAAGAAGATCGAAGGTTGCAGTTGGCCCCTGTGGGTTTATTTGCAAACAGCCTTTGTCCAGCACTGCTCTCCAAGCTCTTGGGTGCTGTCCCTGCAGAAATATCTTTTTCTCTGTATTCCAGTTCTTTCTATTACAAGATGATAAAATGTTCAGATCTGAAAATACTTCACAGATAAATAAGTTATTCAGAAAATTATAAACAGCTCCACAGAGGGAAGAGTCCACTATTGATGAGTCTCTAACAAGAGCTTTAACACAGAAATATTTGACAGGCTAATGTCACAACACTTCTACATCCCTGGCTATTTACAGGTTTCCTAGGTACTCAGAAGCATTGTGTTCCAGTAAGACATACTAGAAAATTTCCAGTTTTTCTTTTGTTGTCAATGTTTTCTTTTATTCTGGACAGGATGTCAGACCTCTCTGCGTGTCAGTAAAATGAGGAATGTTACTGTCTAAGGAGGCAGAGATGGAACAAAGGGAACATTGCTGGTTAGATTTTTTCTCTCTGATACTCCCCTCTTAACAGCAGCTTCCTGAAATAGAATTCCTTAAGTTCCTAATTATTCTACCTCTTTTTTCTTGGGAAACTGTTGAAACAGAAGTGTTTTCCTATCTCGTAATATTATTAAATCATGTAATTTTTTAAAAGAGCTTGCACTATGGAAAGCTTTTTAATAAGTTCCTTAGTGAAAAGAATGAGAAAACAAGTAAAAATACACGGGTTACTTTAAATAACATTTTGTTAACAGGCAAAGAATGTGTTGTTACAAGAATGGAAGATATACTTTGTAATGTATGATATTTCAAGAGAAATTGAATCTCTGACCCAGTGCAATTTTCATGGAAACCACATATTCTTATGAAAGGGAAGTTCTATTTTGATGTTTAATAGCTAAAAGATTCCTCTAACTTGAGTATTTATGTAGGTGATATTTTCGTATCAGAACATTTTGCAGGCTGCAATGCTTTTTTTCAAACTGTGCGTTTTTAATACATTAGATTGAAATTTGGAATTTTCTTGGCCTTAAATCAATATCTTAATCAACATTTATTTTTGCTCCCATGGTCAGAGACAATATTTTACTTCTCTGCTATGACAAGCAGCAAAGGGAAGGAATAGAGAAGAAATGTCCATGTACTGAAGTCAGAGCACTTCCATACAAATGCAGCTACTGAAGTTAACATACAAACTATGCTTTTGTATAGGAGGAAAAAAAAGAAGAAAAATTAATAACTTTTATATTTATGAGGAGTTTTAAAGAATAGTACTACCTCTTTGAGAATATAGGATAATATTAGATCTGCATGGCATACAGCAGTATGTAGAATATAAGACCAATATTTTGTCAATTACATATTAAAAATCAACTAGATTTTAAAAAAATGTTCAATTTTAAGATCACTAATCTGTTCCACGATATCCACCTGCCAGCATATTCCTCTCAATGCAAGAAATGCATACTTTCTTAATTTAAGGGGAAAAAATATGCCTCCCTGCATGTGCTGAAATAAGTGAAGGGAAGGGAAATGTCAGCTGCGTGCGCAGGCAGCCACCTGCAAGTAATGTAAAGATACTGTGCACGTAAAAGGAGGATCAGCCGTGAGCAGCAGTGCACTGACCCCGCTCAAAGGCTGAGCCTGCACCTCCCCAGAGCCCCCTCTGCCAGGTCCAGGGCAGGGCATTGTGTCAGGTTCCCTGAGGAGCTTCGGTGTCCTGGGAAGTGTGTGCAGATCCCTTCTGCTGTGACAACCTCTGCTGTCATTTAAATAACCACAAGAGGTGGGTGTAGGTTGCTCAAAGCAGATTAGTGGCAGATCCAGGATGAAAACTTGACTCCCCTCAGTCTCAGGAGAGCACCTCGGTTACTCTGAAGCCTCTGCTCCCCTGCTGCTGCACACAGAGCAGAGCTGCTAAAGTGCTGAGGTTTCTCAGTTTTCACTGCTTTTGGCATGGGATGCACTGAAGTGGCTCGGTATCATGTTTAAGACTGAGTTTCCAGGACCAATTCAGAGAGATTGAGATTTCTAAATAACCCTTTCCTTGGAAGTGCCTGTAATTTAAAACTCCCTTAGCATGCTTTTCTCTCATAAAAAGAGTCTTTTTGATTCATGTCACTTTTATTTGTGACCTGAGGATTTTGCTGGAATCCCATCTGCTTTTTCTGTGCCGTCAGTCCTAGAAGAGGTTTTATTAATATGCTCTTGCTCAAGGAGCACTTTGATATATTATCCTGTTGCAATTAGATATCAAAAATATATATGCCTTAAGTGCAGACTCAGCAATTACTTGATAGTCTAAACATAAAAAAAAAAACCAAGAAGAATTGTACCAGCAGCAGTTATATAATTGCTTTTACCAAAATATTTACTTTGTTTATTTCCACATTTTAATTGATTGGGGAAAATGATGTATTGAAATTATTTCTTTTCTGTCACCTGAAATATGTCATCTGACATTTACCTGGGGCTGAAGAGCAGAAGTCAGCTGATGCAGCAGCCCTGTGTTTCATTATCTGCCACCTCTGAAGGACCCAACTCTCATCCAGCACAGGTCACAGGGTGGTGACTTCAGCTAAGCCTCACGGGGATAAAAGCCTGTCACTCATATATACTGTGGCCTTTGCTTCAAAAACACCAGGATCAAACAAGTTTTAGGAAGGCATTAATTTCCAGATGAGCTGAGGAAATTGAGTTGAGAGCTTGGGTTTAACATAGTAAATGAGCTCCTTACCGTAATCTTTTTACTGGCCAGCAAAAAAAATAATCAAGTTTTGTGGTTATTCTCAGAAACATCAATAAGCATTTATATAAACTTTTAGAATGTGAAATTTAGTGCAAAAAACAAACAATAGGTTTTGAGGCCAAATACTGTAATCCTTAGCCACCCAAGTGATATTTTTTCTTGTGAATATTTCAGCTTCTCTCTTATACTACAGAAGAAAAAAGAAGATGCAATTTCTCTACTGTGCCATGATATTTGATCTTAATTTTGGTAAGAAGGTAAATATTTCCATCCCCAAGGACCATGGTGATACAAACAGACCAGATGTTAAAGCATCAGTGTCTCTAGTCTATTGCAGATTAAACATCCGTGTATTTTTATTGTGTAAATATTCTCCTTTCTTCCTAAGAAATAAAGAAGTAAGGAGAGTCTGATCAAACAAGAGAAAGATTTGTTTTATATCCAGTTTTTCTACAAGCTCCTCATGTATCATTAAGCAGACCAAAGATGTTCTTTGTACCTTGGCACATGTCTACCACAGTATAATAAGAAGACACTTAAGCTTGCTCTGCTCATTGTCATCTCAGATCAACACAAATGAGAAAAAATGAGAAAAATGGGACCTGGGGTAGTTAGAAATCATACTGAAATTGTATTCTTTCAGGATCAATGCTCTATTTATGTTACTATTGAACTTTTAAAGTACAGGAGACTCCCATCAAGCCACTTCAGCTCTTTGTACTGCACTTTCCTGCATTTCAGGTTACAAGATTTGCTGAGATACATAGGATCTCTTAGCACTGATTCAGACTGGTATTTTCCCATTTTCTTTCTCTATAGTATAAGATCAAGATTGTAATTCACCTAGAAGGAGTTTTAGTGACCATCAACACTAATACATTCAACTGATGGGTGAGGTTTTCTGTGGACCTGTCAATTCCCACGCAGGTTTGAAGTACAATTTATTAACAGATGAGAAAGTTGTTTCAAAAATATTGTAATTTATTATTATTATTATTACAGGCCACTTGTCTATGCAAAATGATCTCATCAAAAGAGCTTTTTAATCATGAGGGGAACATATTTTCATCAAAGTGAACAGAGCACTTTAATTAAATAGAGTAGAAAGCAAAAGACAAGTTCTGAAATGTTATCTTTCGCTGAGGCTCCAGGGGACTAAGGAAATCCTTTCAAAAGCTGACCTTTCAGAAGGAAAGCCCATTTGGGTTTATAGCTATTGCTTATCTCGACATGAGAGATTTATGCAGGTAAGTGCCTGCTCTCGAGATGAGAAGATACTTCACCATTCATTGTTATTCCAGGCACTAAGTTGACTGACAGGGCCAGAGCCCACTATCGTGAAAAAAGCATTACTCCAAGGAAGGTTATGAAGGATTAAAAAGCCTTTATTCTTAGTGCAGATTGCAGTTGAGGAGCTAGTCTGTAAAAATCACCACTAACAGGGAATTATTTGGCAACGGGAACCAAGAGTTATATCAGTTTAGATCTGCTGATCACCTAATCCATGCTGCCTAATTTCATTTGACTACAAAACATGTTGAAAGCCATGGCCTGGATGTTGTGTTGATTTCAACGTGGCATATCACAAAAGGGTGAGAGCTGCTCTGTGGAACTATGGGAATTTAGAGCGCAGACACAAAAATTAGCATGGATTTATGCTTTTGATATGACCCCTAAGGTAACACCAGTTTCATTACCGTTCATGAGCTGCTTCGCTGGCCACACCTGTTGCTGTAGGAAGAGAGAGTGGCTGGGGTGACATCATCAGAGGAACTTCTCACTCTGTCGAGTCCTTCCTTTTCTTGGTACACTGGGAGAGAGACCATGACAGTCTGGGCTGTGCTTATAAGGGACTGCCCATGTACCCATCCTGTAACTCAGCACACTGCCAGACCTAACCAGGAGGAGTGTTCACAAGCAGCAGTGAATTTTCTGTGTTCAGACCCATTTCACATCTCTGTTCAGAAACTTTAGCGCTTGGACTGTCTCCTTGCAAAGGTCTCCATTAACACATTTTGTGATATTGCTGTCTTCCTGTACTTGGCCAGAAAATCTCTCCCACAGTCTGAATTTTTGTTTAAAACCTGGGTTTTTTTTCACCCAGAAAGATCTCCTCTTTTAAATTGTTCAATATGTTAACATTCAAAGACTTAATGCTCTTTTGGAAAATGCTTATAATATTTAAGGTCCAGCTTTTTCCTGAGTATCATAGTAGGGTGTCATACACAGGCAATTTTTAGAGGCCATAACAGCCTCATTTTTTCAAGAGAATTGTGAGAATTTTTGGCAAATGAATACTTGTTTAAAAATTCCCATCCTTGATTCTGTTGGATTGGAGTGCTAATTAAACCAGGCTGCTGATTTTGTTTTGGTTGCATTATCTCAAATAACATTCAGTAAACCCCCAGATCAACAGATCTTTTTCTATTATTGTTATTTTTCTGTTGATCAGAACAGAACAATCAAATTAAATAAACAAGCTTCTTACTTACCATAACAATTATCTTCTGGCAATCACGAAGTCCACATCTCCAGAGGTAACTCTGAGTCAGTCTTGCTGAAAAAGAATTTGCATTCAAGAGCTGGTAAGGAAGAGGGAGAGCATATTATTGACTGTCTTTAAACAGAGAAGCTTGAAGGAGTCTAGCCTCTCATTTATACTTCTTTAACTAGGGGATGATGAAAGGAGAGGGACACAAAAGCAATTAAAAATGAAGGCTTACAAAAGAATTGTTTGTAGCTAATCGAGTTGCTGTGATACCCTGTTTGGTGTTTTCATTCTTCCTGCAATTTGTTAGGGGAAAATCGTTTGTTGCAGGGAACAGAATTCATTCTGGAAATTGTTTTCTGGCATTCGACACATGAGGTTAAACCACAGCCTCTGATGCAGGCACAGAGGCCTCTTATCTCTACAAAATAACAACATTTATCCAAGGCAGCTGCTTAAAAGCCTTTTAGTAAGGCCACAGATTATCATAGCAAATCAGCCGTCTCTATGAAATTAATCATCTCATCCCAGTGTAAATGTCAGAAGGACATTACAGGTGCATCCAAGGACTGCCCAATAAAGCTGAAAAATGAGAAAGCACTGATGTATGAATCAATGGTACTAGAAGTGCTTTCCTTGCACTCATTAGAGAGGAAGGGTCTGATCTGATTGGGGCTGGACAATTTTCTACCCTTGCCCAGGTTCGTGAGCTCCGGCTGATATTGTGTCATGGCCAGAAACAAAAGTGATGAACGCAGTTCAACTTCTTCCTTCCTATGAATTCTCAATATTAACTTCGCAGATATTAGTTTGCAATTTCCTAGTTGAATACAAGTTTAAGAATGTTGGAAGCCAAATGAACAGCCACAAGAGCATGAAAAGGCATGCAGAGAAAAGGCCAGTTTTGTTTTTAACCCAATTCAGTCCAAGAGAAGGAAAGAAGATAGTGTCCAGGCTCATATGAAATGTGAATGGGAATTTTCAGAGAGAATGTTTAGAATGAAACTGCACAGACACAGTTATAACTATTAATGCACATTATACCAAGACAGGGTATATCCATCTCTACTACAAAACTGGCTCATTTGGCCATACTGTGACTTCATAATTAAGAGCAAAGGGTGATCCTAGGAAATTAACTATCTCTGGTTTAAAAGAATTATGAAAATACCTCTCAAGACAATACCAACAGAAACCTTCCCCCAAAAAACCAAACAAAAAAAAATTAGGAGAGTTCTACACTGAACTCAGTGGATTCAAACTAGGAATGATGTTATTTAGGCTTATTTTGTGCCAAAAATAGAGGCCAGAAAAGTGAATGAGTGCATGTGGATAATATTTTTTTAAAAGTACAGTCTCCATCAAGTGAAAACTTGATGGTCTTTTTCAGTGACTGACGGAAGATACTTTACAGAACTGCATACTAATGATAAACCCTTAAGAGTTTGTTGGAGTTGCCTGTTTGGATTTTTAACTAATTTATGTGCTATCCTGACACTCTTTAATATTATATTAACTTCAAAAATCATCATTTAGAAACCCAAAACTAGTCTCCAATGTCTTGAATAGCAAAGCTATTAAAATTTTAATAAAATGAAACACACATATAATGCAATTAAAAAATCTGTATCACACTTTAGTGCAAGAACATTTTACAAGAATATGGAACATAATCAAATTTAAAATTAGGAATATATTTTCACTAAGTTTCTTACAGTTCAAAAAAATTCAGACTATTCAGTTTACAAATATAGATGACTCAGTGACATCTCATTAGAAGACATAGCAGAATTGATTTCTTATTAAGAAAAATTAGCACTGCTGTAAATTCACTCTTTCCTCAGGTTCCCAACGTTCTCTTGAATTACAGTCACTACCATTATTGATTTGCATCTCTACTTTTCCTTAGATTTAGGTTTTCTCTTAAAATCATATTTCTTCCTTCACTTTCATTGACTTTAAACCTGAAAAAAACCCACAAAATGCTCTGAACGTGCAAAGCAAGCTCTTGACAAAGAAAAGGAGAACATACAAAGGTGTAACCATCCATTCAGAGTGTCTCTGACACAGACTTTGTGGAGAAAGACAAAAAGAATTGGAAGGAATCTGTGACCTGTAGGAAATCCAGCTGTCACTGATGAAGCCATCCCATGGCCTGGTGGACCAGAGGCATTTGTTGACATAAGAGAAAGGAAGAATGTCTGTAAAACACTCTAATTCTCAAATGCTCTCCTTCAAAGAGTGGCTCCTGCCTGTGTTATTGATTCCAGTTTTACCTAGGAAATGTAGGGATTTTTTTGTTATGTAAGAGCCTCTCTTGTAACACCCTGGATTTCTGCCGCAGTTTAGGAACAATATGTACAGCCTTGCTCTAGCTATTTGGTATCTATTATATTATATATCCAATATAATACTGGAATGATCTTCACCTTCTTTAAGAACAAAACCTCTTAATGAGAAAAAAGCATTTTTAAGTGATCCTCTATTTATTCCTGTCTGCTTAGTCTCTCAAAGAAGCAGCTGAATTGTCATCATAAACCTGCATTATAACATGTTTCAAAACACAGATTATCCAAGTGTTTTAGTGCAAGTAGCAGCCTGCCTTTTGATTTCTGCTTTCCTTAGACCGTCTGCCTTATAATAAGAACCTTTTCATTGCTTCATTATTACTTGATAGCTTCCTATTATAAAAGCATTATTTAAACAATGGGTTTGATGATCCCACAATGAGAATTGTGTTGAGAAGTTTCCATGGAAACAATACACAATATATTAACAGCTAAAATGGCACTGAACTCTGCTTTTGGTCTACAGTAAAATACCGGAAGAACCTGTGATGAGAAGCCTTTAAATGATCTTATACATTATATTTTTTATGCCAAGGTTTCCATATTTCTGAGGCTACAAAGACATATGGCAAAGTCCCTCAATAATTAAAACTGTGTAATAGCAGGAGCTGTAATTATAGGTTCTGTAGCCAGATTTAATGCATTTCAGGTCAAAAAAAATATTACATCTTCTTAAGCACAAAATGCCACTTCATCCATTCATGTCTATTTCTAGTGAAACAGAGATCCTACTATGGATATCTATATTGTGGCCAAATGAGATGCAAACTTTTCTACTGAACCTTGGTCTTGCTTTCAAGAGAAATGACACGAAATTTGTTCTTCATGAGAACATCCCCACATCTACCTCCTTAAAAACCCTTTTGTGCTCATTCCAAGGCAGAAAAGCTATAGCATCCCCCTACAAATCTCTTCCTACCCCTGCAAAAAAAAAAAAAAAAAAAAAAAAAAAAGACAATTTTTAAAAAACACCCTGGTTTTGCTGCCTAATGAAGGGGAAATTCGAGTGTCTAAGCTAGTAGGTGTATCTGCCAAGTGTGGCCCTTCAGTCTAGATTCAGTGAAACAATCCTGTTTAAACAAACTTCTTAATCAGAATCCTGATTCTCAATCCTGAATCATGATTCTCCTGATATCATTAGCGTGTGCATGTGTGTAAATATATATCTATATATGCATGTGTACGGTATATGTGCACATGTCTTTGGGATCAATTATAGTTGACTGAGGCCACTGTTTCAAGTTTTCTTCTGTGACAGTGCTGGTAAGAAGTTTGTGTTTTTCTTGCAAAAGAAAACATTCCCAGTACTCAAACTAACCCAGGTGCTTCTACAAAGCAACAAATATTAGTACAATATCCTTACAATATTAGTAAAGCAGTGAGAGCTGGCAATGCAGCTGTACTTAAAGGCTTTGCTTAATAGACCCCAAAGGCATTGCATCTTCTGATTTCCACCAAAAGCAAGTACCACAGCATTTCTGTAAATAGGACATTCTTTCTATGCCACTGAGTATTTTTCCTATGGTTTGCATGATCGTTTGCTAAATCTGTTATGACAGGCTACTTATCTCAGTCCAGAGCTTTAAGATGTTTGGATCATTTCCCCAACTCTAGACATTTCGGTGATAAATCTAGCACATCTAGCAAGCATTTTATAGCACATCAGGAGAAAAAGAAATTATATCAGGTTAATTTCACAAGTGCTGCTTTTGCTTCAAGCCAGTTTCTCATCCTAATTGACCACCTCAGACAGGTATGTGGCTGCTTTGCATCTACAGAGTGGCACAGAGAAGCCTGGGCCGATATATTTATGTGCCTAAAATAAGTGGCCTAATTTTCAAAGAGACATAACACCAACACCTCCTACCAACTGAAATGAGAGTTGTGGTCTCAGCACTTTTTAAAATGAAAAATTAATTTGAAGCAGAAAGTTTTATGCCTATGTAGGGAGATCCTCATGCAGGTAGCAAGAGCTCAGGTGGAAATGGACTGACATAACTTTTTAAAGGCTATTTAGCATCTATGATTCAGAATACATGTGGAAACTTATCTGGTTTGCTATTTTATGGCATTTCACGTTCTTTTCCAGTTGAGTCTGCAAGTTTCAAATTATTGGCTGGGTGGTAAAGATCTGTATTTATCACACCAATAAATCTTTTAGGTAACTCATGCCTTCAAACCAGAGGTGCTAAGAAACCATGGAAATGCAATTTTTTTAGCTGATCTGATTTCTTAGAGCAAAGTTATTTCTTCTCAGTCTGAGTCAGGCCTTTTTCTGTGTGTAGAATGTGTCTGCCTTAGACTTTCAGATTGACCTTTAAAATTTTGGGAGGCAGAGCTGTGTCAGAAATATATTGTACTCTTTCAGAGCTGTTCATTTCAGCATGCCAGGTTAGAACCTCATTGCAATTTAGTCACAAAGTGAAGCCAGTTGGAGGCATCTCCTGCTGCCACAAACCTGTTGTCTCTCAGGTTCTCATAGGCATAATTTTCAGAAAATAATGTCATATTCTTCAGCATGGAACATTTTGTTTGTAAGTTCTATTGTTGCCTTTTTATGCCCTGTTGGGAAGCAGTCCCTTTCCAGCTTTCTACCACGGGCAATATTTTAGAGCACTGGATGTAAAGGTGCGTGTTTATAGAGAAGTATACCAACGTGTCTTGGCTTTTATCTGTGGCAAAAATACATGGTTTGCATAACTGTGGTATCTAAGGAGCTTTTATGGTTTTCCCCTCACATCAACACTGAGTAAAGTGACAATTTTTACTGTTTTATTTACAGAAATCTGAAACACAGAGAACGGTTTTTAAGTGAAGTGATGAAGTGAAAAGGGAAGCAAAGAATTAAACTGGAGATGCTGGGTTGTACACTGTTTTTTTCCTTCACTTTCTTCTTCAGAAGTAGAGGTGCTTATATGAACCCAATGTTACTGAGATCTAATTTTCTTTGAGCTCAGGTAAATCTTCCTTATACGGACTTAAGCAAATCAATGTGGTTAGACTTGGTGTTCTATTTTTTAAGATCTTAAATCATGGAATCACATAAAAAGTCAAGATGGAAGGAACACCTGGGGGTTATTTGATCCAGCCTCTGTCTGGAACTTAGAATTTTCATGAAGACATTTCAGCGGGGAAAAACACTTCCCTTTCAAAGCCCCATTATCCCCATCATCTTCATCAAAATAGAAAAAAAATAAATTAAAAAAGCCTTTAGTAGGAAAAAATGAAAATAGCAAAAGTTAAAAGGAAAAGAAAAGAAGTGCAAAATTATTTTATATTTCTACTATGAGTACACACAAAAATAAATGACATCTATGAAAGAGACACACACACCATGTATAGTGGGTCCCTTTTGCTTACAGAGAAATTTAAGAAAATGGAGAGAATGCTGTTTTTGTGTCTAACACTAACTTTTAGAGATCAGCAAAATGTACTGATGTGTACATCTGTGAATACACAAGCCACATTTTCTAATAGAGTATCATAGTTCAAGTGAAATACTCAGAAGAGGTAATTTTCATATACATTTTCTATATATTTCTGTGAACACAGACCCCTTGAAGTCCACAGAGGCACTGGAAGTGAATTAAAGTGTCAGGAAAGTTGTATCTTCTCTTCTGTTGTCAAGACAGACATTCGAACTCACATGTGTGAATACCAGTAAATAAACCTTTAACAAAATTGCCCTTCTTGGAAAAAAAATTATTTGATCGACGGCTCATTTTAAATACATAATTCTCTTACAGGATAATTGATTGTTGCATTTCAGGGAAGTGGGAGGAAAACTTCATGCACTGGATGTGGACTGTACGATGTACAGAGAGAAGATGATTGACCTCTTCAACCTTTTCCCTAACTGCACTGTGTTTTCTCCAGTTTCCTGTTCTCCACCAGGAGAGATCAGAAGGTGTCATTTTAAATATTAATCCAAAAATGTTGTACAGTCTGAATATTCTGTTACATCTTTATGAGGGTACTGAATAGTGTTCCTACCTAGGGCAATAGTAGTACCTGATTTTAACCATCAAACCATTGGAAATTCACTGGAAGATACTGCAAAGGTTCAGCCTAAGGGCTCTACATGACCTCAGGAGAGAAATGCTTCATGTTGTCCTAAGCCGAGAGATAAAGGGAGGTAAAATGAAAATAACTTGTATGTGCTTTTCCTCTTTGTTGGCTATGGAGGGTTCCTGGAGGACCAGTTTAGGCTGGATGTATAAATGGAAAAATTCTTGGAGCCAAATGAACTTGGGAGCCCATATAACCTTATCAGCATTTACCCCTGGACAGTGCAGTATGGATTCTTCAAGACAGCACGAGAAGCAGATTGAAACCTCGCAGGATTCCTTCATATTCCTTAGCCCTAGATCAGATGACTACACCTTTGTGAAATCCAAATGGATTTACACAGTACAATCACACAGAGATCCCTGTGAGGTCAGTGACTCAAACTGCAATGCAATACGTGTTTCCAAACATGAAAATAACTTGTATGGTCTCTAAAAGTACAGCACCCAATACAGACAGCGCATCCAGCAACTCTCCTTTGTACAGCTGATATATCTGAAGCAAAAATAGAATGAGAAAACAATGGAAAATGCAAAAGAATAGAATTTCCATGTTGAAATTCAGTGTGTCATTGTTCATGCCAGAGGCAAGTAATATCATATTCAAGTAATCAGAGATTTTCATTTGGACACTGAATAGAATATATTACTTTAATTTTGCATTCTGCCTGATTCAAGAGATACTTACATATGCATTTCTACATCTATCATAGAGTTGCAGAGATGCACAGATTCAGTCCAAATTCCAGGATCAAACAGTAATTTCTGGATGTGATGTCACAAGTCATTTCCCCAAGTAAAGCAGAGCAACTAATCACACAAGTCAAGATTTACTCTACAGGATCAAGGGTTGCTGTATTTAGTTCTAACTCTAATTTGACAGGTCCACTTAATTACCTTTTATTCCATGATGAGTTGATTTAGTCTGTGTAAGTATTAATTTTCAATTTACCATTAAATAGAGGAACTGGCATTGTACTTTTCAGATTTACTTGTAAAATTATTTTGGATTTTAAATATGTTTGCATTCAGGGTTTTTTGCTACTTAAACTAGGCAAAGTCAAAAAAAAATGCAGTAAGAATGGTAATGGGAAAATATGAAGGGTTTTGAAATGAGGCAGGTTGCTAAATGGAAAGATCCTAACCAGTAATAATCCCAAACAGTTAAATAGTGTATTCTGCAAAGGTCTGTACCTCAAAGTGTTGTAAAATGGACGTAAGAGGCATTTCACCATTTTAAACAGACCCCTAAAGTCTTTATAAATGATGATGAAAAGCCTGCTCTCTGTGCTGGTTCTTTTCCCTCCAGGGACCCTATAACTGTAATCATGTGGAAGCGAACTCTCCTCTATTATGCAAAGCTTGTTTTAGGTACAATGTGGGCACAAGGTGCTCTGGAGAGCTAAGCTATTGTTATTGGCCAACCTGTTCTATTTTAAACCCCTCAGTAAATCACTTCTTTCTTTTCTTGATTACTTGCTTCAGACAAACCAATTTTGAAACCTATATAGAGTTGTTGTGCCTCTGGGGTTGAGAAGTTGACTTTCTTTGGTTCTCATAAGCTAATGGCCCTTAGTCACTTCTGTTCATAAGACTGTTACCTAATTGACTGAGGGCCGTGTTGAGACTTCCAGTAACGTCTGCCAAATTTAGCTTTTGTGAATTCTCCCATCTGTTGACTGCGTGCAGAAATAGACTCACAGCTCTGCTGGACTGTAGGTGTCTGGAATGACTCACAGCCTTCCTCAGCAGTGCCACAGCAGGCACTGAGGCTCAGGGAGGACCAACAACAGACAGGAGGAACATCTTTGCTGCACGTGGAACTGTGACCATAGGAGCTTGCACACGCTCATGTGCTTCCACGTTACACATTCTTCTGTTTCTGA
This sequence comes from Melanocharis versteri, assembly GCA_013397845.1. Lineage (NCBI taxonomy): Eukaryota > Metazoa > Chordata > Aves > Passeriformes > Melanocharitidae > Melanocharis > Melanocharis versteri. Next base: position 447,976 of record VZTG01007110.1, on the reverse strand, counting down.
TCTCAGCAAGCTTGGCTTAGCTGGGATAAGAACAATCAGTTAAACATCAGAAGAGATTGCCTGAGAAGCTGAGCTATCCCCATCTTTAGGGGTTTGTAAACCCAGATTAGCCAGGAGCATGGAATCGGTGGTGTGGGTGTAGCTGGTACCACCAGGAGGCAGATGCTGTGCTGTGCTGGGAGACCTGAGACCAGCAGGAATTCCTGCCTGTATCTGGCTCCAGTGCCTCTCACGGGAGTTCTCAAACCATGTGAGGAGCTTAGTTAGTCCACAGGAAAACACACGTGTCCTCTTTTTGTTTCACATAGCTATTGCTTACTGCAATGACATTCTCCAAGGGCAGAAAACAGGTACCCTTAGGTCTTTTTCTGAAAATTACTTCTACAGTAAACAGCTAAGACCAGATTGTGCCATTGACTCCTTTCTTACAGAACCACTTTCAACATTTCCTCAGCATATTTACTTTCCTTAAACTGTATCAGACAGTCTCCGTACTGTATTTCAAATGTCCCAGTGAATCTGAAATCAGTAGGACAGTTAGAGAATAAAGACCTGCCTGGCTTGTACATATAAGTATTTTTACCTAGTTCATTAGCTTTTTCATGGTTATAAACCAAGATTTCAACAAATCAATTTAATTAAAAAAAAAAAAGAAAAAAGAGAGAGAAATCTTGCCAAATATGCTGTCTTCAAATTTTCCAGGTTCAAGAATTCCATTAACTCATTACACTATCTCATGGACACTGCATCTTGCTTAAAAGTCAGCATAACAAATTCGACATTAAAAACTTAATAAAATCTAAATTAACTCAGAATTAAAAAAACTGAAAGATATCTTGTTCAAATGCTCAGAGTAAGAAAAAGATTAAAGAATGAAGTATTCTGTATTTCTTTATTTCTTCCTCTTGATATATTATCTGATATATGCTTATGTCTTATATTAATGTATTATATTAATTTCCTTCTTTCTGAACCTTTTAGGGATAGAGTTTTGGAAGAGAAAACAAGTTTAGAATTCAGTCCTACCCTATTTGAAGAAATCTCTTTTAAAACGTGGGTCACGCTGTAGAAAGAGTTTGGTTGTCATTGCTTTCAATTAAAGCCTAAGGAAAACATCTGTGCTCAGTTAAACTTCAAAGACCTTTGTCGCACTGAGGCTACAACATTTTCATAAGAGGGAAGATAACCCCCCACAAGCAGGCAGCTGGCAAGCAGAGTTTGTATTCTCCATTCATAGGTAAGCTTGCAATACACTGGTCTGTCAGTGAGCTCGAACTATAAATATAATTCTGTTTAATGGTGGTTTGCTTTTTACAAGTTTAACCAAAATTCATATATTCTGTTAGATTTCCTGGAGATAGTATACTGCTTCATCTCTTCAGGGAAGGGTTTGATGTAAAGACCATGTAATTTAAGTCAAAGATTTTCTGAGATTATGCTTTTTCCTCCAGCTGGACTATGCAAATAAACACTGACAAATGGAACCCCTATTTTTATGCAGACCTGGAAATTCACTTGTGTCCCTTTAGTACAATACCAAACAAAATTATGAATTAATATGACACATAAAGACCTTTGCTGTTTTAGGGTCAGAAGAGTTACTTGAATATCTCCATTCTGACTTGCCTGATCTTCAGTGGTTTAAGTTTTGGTGACTTCACATTGTGAGAGGATATAAGATTCCCTTTCACAGTCTTTACCCAATAGTGAATTATCTAAGGGTTTTTTTGCAAATGAACAAACTGACACTGCAGAACATCATCTTTCTAATGTTAGAAATGTCAAGCTAAATAACCTAAATAATCTCAAAGAGACAAATCCCCTTGCTCTTATCCAGATATTGTGCAATGTCCTTATTAACATTTTGAAGGCTCTCAACGTTCAATCAAATACTGTGCTCCTGTTCCAAAGCTGAGTCATCTCCAGACAGCTCAGAACACGAGCTTTCCCTGTCAGTCATGTAAATATATCGTGTAAAAGCTAAATTCCCCTTATTCTGCCTGGGCCAAAGCAAACAAGCAACGTCTGAAAGGCAGTGGTGTGCAGGTTCTAAGGCAGAAGGATCTCTCAGCAGAGCAAGGTCATTGCAGTGTGCAGTCTATGGTTGAACGAAGAGGATCACTCCTGGTAACAGACGGGTTCCCCCATGCTGCCTTGTGGATTGTTCTGCATCCATAGACTATTAGACAGCAGAATGGATCCTCGGGGCCTGTCAGCTGTTATTACAAACTAATCCCCAATTAGCATCTTTATTCAATTGTAAGAATAAAAAAAAAAAAAAATCAAGATAGAATAACCACCAAATGGAAAAATGAGTTAGCTTTAATTAAAATGTAATGGCATTTGTGAATTTAAACTTAAACTGAAGGGAAAATTCAATAGACATTTATTTTATTTGGGAACTTCAGAAAGGTAATTAAATGCACTAATTTGTTTTGAGTCCTCCCTGAGGATCTCTTAAAGTCAAGGCATGGTCTGAGCTAGTGCTATCATCAGATTGATTTTAAAATATTTATATAACTAACACGTGTTCCCAGAATTCTGATCACAGCATCAACTAGATGGTAGCTTTTGGAAATGTGTCTATCTTGCAAGACTGAGCAGAGTTCTGAGCTAACTGGAATTCTTTACTTTTGCTGGTATGAACTTTGGGATCTCTGCTTTCCAATGTTTTGTTCAAGCTTTAGTATCCTTGATATTCAAGAGAGATTGTTGACCTAATAGCATTTGTAGAAAATTGAGAAAACCAGCCTTCTTTTTTTCTTTAGGATTTTTTCACTTGCATAAGTCTAAAAGTTTTGTGTCCAGAAACTGGAGTAAGTTAGTGGTGATATAACATCTCTCTCTAAATATACAAACACACATAGATATACAAAATAAATACAAAAATATATTGTTATATATAAAATAATGTGTAATATGATACCTTTAATACTGTCCTGTTATACACAGGTGTTCACACATACACACAACCTGCATGTCTATAAATGTGTGTGTAACATAATGTGCTGCCTGGCTTCTTGTCACACCACCTGAGACCAGGTTCATCCAAGGGACACGAAATCTGAGGAGCAATTAACAGATTCTCAGGTAATGTTAAGTCTGTATTGGTTTGAGGTTGGCAGCTGATGGAGTACTGCCCCTTTCATAAGCTCAGCATTTATTCGTGCTCTGTGTTTGGTATGCAGTTGGAATTCATCTCACCTACTTTTAAAACCCATACTGTATATTCAAGGCAGCCATCATAGGGTCTTTTAACATTCAAGAGAGATAGAGTAGGGGGGGAAAAGGCACGCATTTTGAAGGTGCTATTGGCCTTAGATGATTCAGACAAATCAGATACTCATCATGTCTTTATCTCTTCATTAATCATCACTGAAACTTCAGGGTGATTTGCTCAGTGGGTGTCTAAATTAGGTGAGGCAGGCCCACTCCTTTTCTTTAACATAGGAGCTGATCCTTCCTAGTTGCTAGTGTAGTACTTCATTCAAAACCCTTCCTATAAACTACTTGAAAAAGGATGAAATAAAAATAGTCATCATAGCAATTGTACTCAGACCCCAATCTGTAATCAGAAACCTGATTTCCATTGATCTGTCATTGGTAATCATTTGGAAGACTCTACCTATATAGGAAAAGGATCTGCAGTGAATCAGATTTTTTATTCAACATTTTCTGACACCACTCACTCCTCTGGTAGGCTGTCACAACAGTGGTGATGCAGGCTGCCTTCTGTTGATCTCCTTGGTAATTAGTTTTTGAAGGTTAATCCCACTAGGCATTCCCTGTGTCAGCTTGGAGTTTAATGACTTTCTGAGCTTTAAAGCACTATGTGCTGGAGATAAAATATTGCACAAAGTTTCGGCCTGTCTGATCCTCCAGCATGGTGACCTGATCAAATCCAGATACCCAACCCATCAGGTTAGCACAGATGAGGCAGTGCTGTTTTCCCTGTCACAGGCTCCCTTCTGGCACAGAGAGAGCCCATGGTGTAACCTGTGCATCCAGCAAATTTCTGACACTCATGGGAAAGGAACACATATCTATTTATATCTCGGTCAGAGAAAATTGCCTTTTAATGGAGATCCAGCTCAAAGTCAAACCTTGACCTCCAGCAAGGCTGGAAATTTATTTGGAAATAAAACCCAACTCCTAAAGTGCTTACAACTCTTTGACTGTGGGGACTGTAACAGATGACAAAACTGTTTGGAGGTTCTTATGCTCTTCTAGAACAGATCTTCTCTCAGCCATCACTCCAGACAGGATTTCTGGTCTCATCTAGCTTGACTGTACTGATCTCCTTAAGGTCTCAATAGAGAGAAATCTTCAGAGCTGCACCGTCACATTTCACCTTACCAATGTCTCTACTTTCATTTGTGTAGGGATTGTAACTCAAAGCCAAGTAAAGAATAAGGAGCTAATATGATATGTAGTGTGCATAAAAAGACCAAAAATAGTCCAGAGACAACATGAAGAAACCTTGTTACAGCCGGAATTTAATGCATTCTTGGTGAACAATAATCTCAAATGAATTGATTTTATATAACTTTAGTTCTAGAAAATTTCATAGAAACATAGAATTTTCTGAGTGGGAAAGGAGCCACCAGGATCATCAAGTTCAACTCCTCAACTCCTCAAGTTCAAACTGACCTTTGTCAAGAAACCCAAGAATCATATATTTAGATAAATAGGGTGGGGTTCATCTAACTAAAAGTGAATATCCACCCCTAAGAACATCATTCTTCTTTTCTTTTATAGTCATCACTGGAGAAACAGGTGTTTTAGGGGAACAGTTCCTCTCTCCTCTGATCTGACATTTAATTGAGATCAGATGAGTCACGTCCTTGGTTTTCTTACCATCAGTGGAGAGACGAAGGCACCATGGATTATGAATCATCCTACCTGTGCTAGGTGGCTTTTTAAGGATGGGATATGCTTCATCCTAGAGCTATTTTTGTATCTTCCCCATGTATAAATATTTCCTTGATAACTAGTTTGTATATGAGATGCCAGACATAAAGAAATCCATCCATCAGGCTTGCACAAATTATGCATATGTTCTTTAAGAGAAAGAAGAAATTCCTCATGCAGTGATAAGTTTTCCTTCTGGAGTGAAGTTTGAGCTTAGCTTATCCCTATGGCACCAAAGTTAGGCTGCGTGGTTAAATATCTTACACTTGTAACACGGAAGGAATATTTGCAAATACATCCCCTTTCAGGCACAAGTGCCTGCTTGGTGAAGACCAGTGTAGCTGTGCTGGGGCTCAGCTGTTTTCCATTAGGGCTAATGACAATCACTGGGAGATATCTGCAGGATGCACTGGCTCTAAGGGAGGTGCAGAGATTTTTTCATCTGTTCCCTTTCATTTATTGTAGCTCAGGAGGAGAGTGCTTGGGTCATTAGTTTTTAAGAAGGGCTGTAACAGGATATAAGGAAAAGAAAATTAAAAGAAAAAACAAAACAAAAAAAGAGCAAAGAAAAAAAAACTAAAAGAGAAACATAGAAGTAATTTCACAAGAGCTTCAATTAAAGTGCATAAACCTCATTAAGGTGTATTTTTACTGGTTAAAACATATTTGTTAAATAAAACACCATGTAGACTTTTAATCTGGAAGTAACAAAACCACTTTTATTTCCACAGAAGGAAGGTTTAGCCCAAGCTCTCCTTCCTTTGCTGACCCTAACTAGATTGGTAGCCCTTGTTGTCTCATGTAGTCAGGTGAGCAGCCTGACAGGGGCAGGTTGTTCAGTGAATGCCTAGGCTGAACCCAAGGGACAGCTCGGGGAGAGATCAAAAGTTGGTCAAGTATCCTCAGCCTGGGGAGTTTAGAGTAACAAATCCACAGAGACCTTTGGTTTGGAAGCTCCAGATGGGAGAAAATTGAAGGTATATCCCCTGTGCTGACTTTCAGCACAGCTACATGATCTGGAAGCTAAATGTCTCGCAGGAATACGGTGAAAATCCTGATGTTTCTGGCATGTGGTCATGAAGAGCACATGCTGTGAACATTGCAGCTTCTCCTCTGCCTGGACTTCCAAGACAGGAGGCCTGCTCTACAGAGTGCTGAGAAATTTCAACTCCCACTGAAATCAGTGGCAGTCAAGAGTGCACCAAACCATGCACAAGACATAATCAGGTACAAAAGCAGTTTTTGTGTGGACTTACACAAGCTGTAAGTCTTGCTGTTGTTGTGGTTCCCAATGATAGGAAGAAACTTACTTCAGGATTATTAAATGAGGAGGGATATACACAAGATGGGTACAGAGATGTCTACACTTTAGCAAAACAGAGTCTCACTATCTGAAAGTCTGGATGCATATCTTGGATCTAAATTCGTGACCTGTATACTATAGATATGCAGAACCCATATCTGAATCCTTAAAACTGATTATGTCTTTTTTCCTTTGTCATAGAATGATAGCATAGTTTGGCTTGGAAGGGACCTTTAAAGGTCATGTAGCCCAACTCCTCTGCAGTGAGCAGGGACATCTTCAGCTCGACCAGGTCACTTAGAGCCCTGTCCAAACCTTCCAGAGACAGGGCATCCACCACCTCTCTGGGCAAACTCTGCCAGTGTTTCACCACCTTCACAGTGGAAAAACTCTTCCCTGTATCTAATCTAAATCTACCCTCCTTTAATTTAAAATCATTGCCTCTTTTCCTATCACAACAGGCCCTGTCCTGATCTTTCTTATATACTGCCTTTAGGTATTGAAAAGCTGCAATGAAATTCCCCAGAGCCTTCTCTTCTCCAGGTTGAACAGCCTTAATTCTCCCAGTCTTTCCTTGTAAGAGAGGTGCTCCATCCCTATGATCATCTTCATCATCCACCCCTGGACTGGTTTCAACAGGTCCATGCCTGACCTTTAAGGTCCCATCCAACCCCAGCTGGTGATTCAGTGATATGGAATTGTGCTGGGTCAAACATGGACCCCTGATCGAGTTATTGACCACTGCTCACTGGACACAGTCATCCAGACAATTCCTCATGCTCTGATCCGGCTGTCCATCAAATGCATATCTCTCCAATTTAGAGATGGATGTTTTAGGGAGCCTCTGTCAAAGGCCTTCCAGAAATCCAGATAGATGACATCCACAGATCTTCTCCTGTCTTCCTTATTGTCTCTATATTTCCACCTCAGAATGTTTCTTTTCCAGGATTTATGACCCAGTGATGTGAAAATGCACATAATAGCAAAAATCTTATTAATTTAAGTAGGAACAATAACCAAGTAATTTTCTTACCGAACTTGGAAAAATGATGTGAGCTTTTGTTATTAAAGAGATTAGAGGATGCATTCAAGGTATTATTCATTTTCAGAGGTTTTCTTCAATTGCATCCATTTTGATTTTGAATACCTATTAATTGGATAATTAAAGTTATTCAAAGAAAATACTGTTTAATCAAATGCCATTTTCTTAAGCAACCAGTATTTTACGTTTATCAAAAACTATTGTTATTCTATGAATGGTTAAGAGCAAAATTCTGTATTAAATAGATGAATAAAAGCCACAGATTTTATGATGCAACCTCTATTGGCTTCAGTTTTGAATTGAATCCAAAGACCTGAAGGAGGAAATGTAGTAATTCAAAATGTCTCTGACTAAACAGTTATGGTTCTGTTTATGATATTAGAAACACTGCCACATGTTTCCCAGTCTGTGATATGGTCACATGGGGGAAAATCTACACAAGGGTAGGGGTGTTTTTTCTTTTTTTTTTTTTTTTAATCCACATATATGGTAGGATCAAAATGAAATAAAATAGTAAGAAGTCATTATTTATTCAAGGTAATCTAGACAATTATATCAATACTTTTTTCTCAGATGTATATTCAGAAGAGTATACAAAAATATACAAAAATGAGAGAGAGAAAAAGAAAATAATCAAAAAGGAAATGAAGAAACATTTTCAAGTTTATTTCATGGAAAAATCCCAGGTTAAATTCCCAAAAAATTAAGCAAAGAAACCATCTTTGAAAAAAGAAATAAGTTTATTTTCTACAGTTCTATGATATAAATTTTCAGCAGTTTGATTCAGATAAATATTTTCCACATGCAGTTGTTACAGTTGTCCAATAATGAGATTCAGAATGACGTGTCTGAGATAGACATGACTTTTCTGTCAAAATAGCATAAAACTGAAATTCAGATGGTTCAAAATCAACTCAGTAGAAGTTATTATCATCTGACTTTCTGCATAAAGACTTGCATAAAGACTTTATTTCATCTTTGTTTCTACTATGTCTATCACATTAAAAGAATATGTGTTTTCAGGTGTTCTAGTGGCTAGCGTTAAACCAAAATCCACAAAGAAGTTGAGCCATTCTCCATCTTACCTTGGTAATCACAGGTAAAAGGCATCTGATTTCACAGCCAAACTATCCTTCCTGCATGTAAGTTGGTTTGTTCCTGAGCATGCTAAAGAATGTGCATGATTTCAAATATTTTTTCAGTTTGAATATATTTCTTTTTCCCCCTGTGCCTGAAAAAAAAATATCCTGCAGGTTAAGTTAACATGGGTTTATATGTATTTGTAAATATTGACCCTGTGAAATTGAACTGGATAAAATGTTTTAATCTGCTTTATCTACAGCTTACTCACTAATCTGCTGTTCAGAGAGAATGGGAATGTCTTCCCTTTTCATCTTTAATTTTCAAACTTTTCAGGAAACAGTCTTTTCATCTAACCCATATATTAAATTTCATAAAAACGTGTATTAGAATAATTATCGTACTGGTCAAAATAAATGGTCAAAATAAAACTTTTATTTTATGCCATATATTGACATCTCTACATTTATATTTGGCAATATAAATCAAACTTTAAACACCAATCCTTTCCCATGAACCTACATTTAAAGATGTTATTACCCGATCCACCTAAAAAATCCTGTTGATGAAAGAGAAAGCTCTCACTCAAAGGTAACTTAAAATATAGCATAATTTAGTACATATAGCTAAAGATATCTAATAAAGGAAACAAATTGAAATCTTTGCTTCTCATGATATTGAGAGTATTAATAAATGAAAGTGCTTTATCTTAATAATCTCTTCCTTGTAGATTATTTAAGTAGAAATTCAATGAAATTTTTATGAGGGAAAAACAAAACCTCATTACAAAGCTTTCATTTTGCCAAGTGTGATAACAGTACTCACAAAAGAAAATCCTAGCTCTTTGCTTATGCTTTTGTGTGCAGTTCAGATAAAAGTTGAAGTTTCTTTCCCCTTGTAAGCAAAAGTTAAGCACCTGCTACAACTACGGTTTTGGAGCACACACTACATTAGATTACAGCCTTAGGATCTCCTTTGTTTCATCTAACTAGAGACATTTAAAAGCTGATAAGCCTAAGCTAATTGTCTAGGCTTTCTTTTTAATCAGTCAAGACAGGCATCTCCAAAGCATGATGTGTCCTGCTTATCTTGGAAATATAGGTGCAGAAATCCCATTACCATGGGATGAGTTGCGTTTTCAGAAATTCTTCTCTTTCCTTTGACTACAAAAGATCTTAAATAGTATGGTCAAATTAAATGTGCAACTTCCAACTCACTCCAGTGAGATGAGGCTAATCCCCTTACCCTTTACATGTGAGACTAAATAATTTTCTATATGTTACTTCTGCCTTGAAGTTCTGAACTCTGTGGGTAAACTGTAGGTTTTTGACAGAGAAAAGAGGGAACCCTGTCTTTGACCTTGAGTTTTGTCTTGAGGTTTGGGCTTCTGAGGAATTTCAGAGAAAAAGGAAGGCTCTGGTTTCTGGTTTGACATCAAGAAGGAAGCTCTTAGACGAGCCCCTCTGAAGATCCACTGCCATGTTTTGTTGGCCCCCAGAGAGGGACCAGAAAGATGCTTAGGTGGATGGAACACCTCTCCTGTGAGGAAAGGCTGAGAAATTGAGATTGTTCAGCCTAGATGAGAGAAGGCTCCAGGGTGACTTATTGCAGTATTTCAACATTTGAAGGGGGCCCAGAGGGGGATTTTTTACAAGGGCAGGTGGTGATAGAACAAGGGGAAATGGTTTTAAATTGAGAGAGGGTAAGTTTAGATTGGATATTAGGAAGAAATTCTTTAATCTGAGGGTGATGAGGCACTGGAACAGGTTGCCCAGAGAAGCTGTAGATGTTCCATCCCCGGAAGTGTTTAAGCCCAGGTTGGATGGAGCTTGGAGCAACCTGGTCTGGTGGAAGGTTAGCACAGGGCAAGGGGTTGAAACAAGATGAACTCTCAGGCTCCTCCCAGATCAAGCTATCATATAATTCTGTATTTTGTATAGCCATAGTTCTGACACATATTGAAAATTCAGCACAGTTAGAAAATCCTTATGCTTCACATAGTTCTTGGAGGCATAAAACCTGCATGGCAATTACAGTCAGTAAATCTTATTATGAGTTGTATCATATGCATGCATTTCAACTATGTTGTGATTCAAAGTGTATTTTTACTGGCATCTTTTTAAACAAATTTAGTTGGGCATCAGAGTCCAAATAAATTAAGCTCTACAACCTTTCTATTTGTTACTATAATGTCTGAGTCTTGTTAATGGATTCTGGGAGTGGGTAGTGGTTTTTTCTTTAGTTGGGAGTTTTCCCCTTTTTTTAAAAAAAAATCTGTATGTCAGAAATGTGTGTTAAGTGTTTCTATTCCTGAAGCAATTACAACTTGCAAATGAGAATTCATGAAAGCTTTGTTCTTTAGTTATTTCTCAGGCAAAAGGAGAAAATCAACCTTTGAATTGTTTAAGTGACATGACATGAGGGTATTTCAAGGGCCCAGTGTTTTATTATTGACTTCTGAGCATGACTTCTGAGGTTGAAGCAAAATTATCCAGATAAAACTCTTTAATATAAAATGGATAAAGGAATCTAAATCTCTGGAAGCCATAGGCTCTGACTGCTTATCACTTTGGGTAACGTTGGCATCTTCTAGCTTTAGACATCTACATTGTAGGAATCTCTTTTCCTTTGCTAAGCCTATCTGAAGGTAGACACCTAATCCAAATCAGATGAGCTATGATTTAGGATTGGTTATTCCTCATCACTGTTTTTAAAGGGACTCCAAGTACTTCAGATAACCTGTGTGCTCAGATGAAAGCCATCCTACAAGTACACAGATGTAACGTGGATATCAGGAGAGACAAACGCTACCTTCATTGATCATTTCCAGTTTAGACTAGCATAAACTTTATTAGCACATTTTGAATACGTTATGATCAGCACTGTGATGCCCTCTTGAAGGTTGAAAAGCTCAGAGTTAGCTCAGAGAAGTAGGGTGGTTTGTGCAATGGGGATAGGCACTGGCAGAACCAGGATTACAAGCAGTGTGTTCTGGAGCTCTGCCCACCTGTGGTATTAAGTGGGCAGCACCCAACAGAGGAAATATTAAAACATCTGAAAAATCTGCCCCAGAGCAATTCTGAAAATGTCATCTGATTCATCTACAGACACAATTCATTCTAAAGACCTTTTACTCTAGCCCAGCCTGGACTTTGAAATGGAAGCCATATATTTGTATATATCTGCAGTGATTTCTTCTTCTTAATAACCTTTACAATCCCCAATGTAAAGTACCAACAGCACTTTAATATTAATTAGGAATTAATTTGTTCCATACCTAAACTGAGGAGTAGAAAATATTAGTTTTATTTGGCTTTTTTTTTATTTTGGATCACAACTAGCTGAATATAATAAATAAAATATTTTAATTTGTGAGTTCTTAAATAGAGAGGTTATTAGTAGATGCTGAAGTAATTTGCTTCTGTTTTTGAAGCAAATTGCTTTCCTATCAAAGGAAATTCATCTCTGCTGGAGCGGTACTCTAGCTCCCAGGCAAGGAGCCGGAGTTGGCTCCAGCAGATCCTCCCTGAGAAAATCAAGCTTGTGTTAAAACTCCAAGTTTGCCTGAAAATGAGAAGTGCTCAGATCTGGAGCTCACACCTATCATAGCAGAGCAGTAAAACTGAAAGTGAGCTCACTGAAGGCAGGTGGGAGGCTGGGGAATGCCATGGGCCTCCCTGCCTGCTTGTATCACTGCCTAGACCCTTCTGGGGATGGATTCTCTGCGAATCGGAAAACTTTATCTGATGTGCCCCAAAAGCTGTTTTGGATCACACTGACAGTGTTGGTACCCCTTGGGACATGAGTACTTCATAAGGAAAATTCATGAGTAAGAAGAGATTTGGAGCACGACTAAAAGGGAGGGGTCAAGGGGGTGAAATAAAAGGACTTGAGAAGATAGGGCTGGACTTCCCCAGGGATAGGTATTGGATTGATTTTGCATATCCTCATTAATTATTCTGACAAAATGTAGGCATGTTATATTAATTCTGGCTAACAGCCTGATTTTTGGGGGTATGGTCAGAACAGAAAATCATAGTTCATAGGCAAGCAGCTTTTCTGGAAAACAAAAGGGAAAATATGTACATGAAATTTTTTTTTTTTTTTTTTAAATTCAATTTAGCCTAGCTGATCAGAAACTACAGCTGGCTTCCAGATGTGAAGTAAGATCCTACCTAAGATTTCAAGTGTGTTTTGCTGCAGCGATCATGCTTGATACTGCTTCCTCTCCCATTCTTCTATGCCTGTCCTTATACTGCTAGTACCTAAAGAGAGGAATGTGTGCAGTTAGTCATTGGTAGAGCAAAAAATGTGTGCTGTGAGCTTCTGGCTGGACTTAGGAATTGCAGGTCATGAATTTCACTGAATTTGTTCCTTTTTGCGTGATCACAGTTTTAACGAAGACTAGTCCTGTTTAACTACTCAAAAGCCTTATACAAGATCTAAAGCAACTATCCTTAAAGCATTGGAGAAATAAATAGCATTTGCTGTCAAAAATAAGTGCCTTACTTTCAATCTGAAGTTACAGGTATGTAACCATCAGCCATCACTTCTCCTTATGCATAGGACAAAATCATCCCTCAATCTTCCCCTAAGTGAGTGGATTGAGCAGTAGTGCATACATTCCTATCCTTTAGCAGCTCTCAGAGTTTTCATCAGTTTGATGCTGGTAATTGCTATAGTTTCAAGTTAACAGCTATGTTTCTTTTCTGATCAAAGGGAAAAAGGTTATCATCATCATCCTCTCAGGATGAGAAAAACCACTCTTTGGAGATGTGCACTGCTCTCTGCTGGTCACAAAGGGAACTTGGGGGTCAGATTTGGATGTCTGGCTCCCAAAGGACCACAGAAGGGCAAATTACTCTAATCTTATCCACATAAACCCTCTTCAACAGGTGATTTTAATAACTCTGTATCTATCACCTACCAGCTTGTTTCATCCTGCTTTCCTGACCTTGCAGTCAACACCAAACTTATCAGCTATGAGACTGCATTTAATTCCTAAACATTGATAAATACCACAAATAATACAGATCAAATAGCTTATCTCTGTGCAGTCCAACAGAAATAAACCTGTTCAGCATTGCCATTTATACACTTATTCAGTTGACTCTATAGAAGTCAGTTCAACAGTATCTGTTTTCCATATTAGTTGGTATTATTTCACTCCTTTAAATCCTTGCCATTCAAGTCCTGAGATCAGTATCAGACTGACAGTTAGACAAATTTATCATCTCATTTATCCCTTAAAAGCAATGGTATAACATGAACATCCCTACAAAATTCTGAACTTCCTCCTATTCAGTGGTTATTAAAAATGGAGCATGAATGCTACGAAGAGTTTCTTGACTCAAATAACTCCCAAGTGCAAGAACCTGGATTTCCTGGCTGAAAGATTTTATAACTACTCTTTAGAAGTTATAAACTTTTAGGAGATAAAGAGGAGAGTTGTCTCTAGGATCCTCATCTTTTGCTACATCTTACCAGAAGATGAATGCAATAATCAAGTTCTGACCTTACTAATGTCGTGTCCAGACGGGCACATAAAGCATGTAAACTTACTAGGGATTCACATATATGTGCTTGACAGTTTGAAAAGTTAGCAACATGTTTTTACATGGAAACACATTTTCTCAAAAATAATAATAACAGCAGTCTGTGATAATGTTATGTCACTGGCATCCACGAGGAATTCCTTCGGGACAAGTCAGGGTGTGTGAAATTCATGCTGCTTGTTGCATAGACTTCCCGCTGTTTTGAACTCCAAAGCTGAGAGATACTGAGCCCTGTTAATTAGCATCTGTAATGACAGTTCTATTTCCATCATTTTGAGACTCTGTAGAAAGTGTGAGTCTTATTCTATTTCTTCTCTCTGCTTGATTAGTTATGCCACTAACACCACCCTTAAACCCTTACCAGTTCTTCTCCATTTCACTTCCCTGATACTTATTTCCATCTTATGATGAAGAGCAGAACATTCTTCTCCAGAATTTGTGCCTCACATGAAACAAATACTGTTTCTTCAGACATCATTCCTCCTGGATTTTCCTTTCCCTCCTTAATTAATATTTGCTACTCTTTTGCACCTATTATTAGATAAAATTGCTAAGCAAGAACAATTATATGCAAACTGTAATAATCTCCCTAACCCAAAATAACAAACTATATCTTATACTTGGAACATTAATCTCTTGCCCAGTACTAGCATTGATGACATATTGACTAAAGTCTGTGCTCTCAGGATATTTTCTCCAAGAGGGAGAAATTGAGAAAGGTTTTTATATCTTTAGTTTTAAAAGACAAAAAAAAAAAAAAAAGGTGAAACAAATCAAGTGAGAGTGGAAGAAAGTGAGAGGAGGGATGGAGGGAGGAAAGGATGGAGAGTATGTCAGTGTGAATCAAAGCTGGCTGCTAAGGTTGTCAGTAGTTAGTAACCTCTTCTTAATACGCATAACAATTCTTGCTCTGGTCCAGTCTAAGTATCAGGTATTAATGCCTCTGTGCCTTCCAGTGATGATAGCCGAGACACTCCCTGCTGAGTATCAGGGAATTAAGGAGACAGTACAGGAAATTGAGATCCTCCACACAACATTGCCCTGTAACACATATAAAGATGCCCTTATTTCTTGGCCTGTGAGTGTATTGAAAATCTCAATTCCCAGGGCTGTGAATTCTGCAGTTTTCCAGATAACAGTTAACACTTGCTGAAGAAAGGGTGGAGATTACTAAACCAACATCAAGAGAAAAGACTCAGGCAGAGACAAAACTGGCAGGAGGGAAAGGAAGTGGGAATGTGAATTTTAGCCTTGAAGCAATTTGGGACCTAAATACAGGCAAGACACTAAGGCTGAGCTGATGCAGCTCTTCGCTCCCTTGGGTCCCATCTGGGAGCTCTGGCAGCCAGTTCGTGCCATGGTCCTGTGACAGGGAGCTCCTTCTGTCTCTCACCCACTAGGGCAGAACTGGCAAACTGAAGGATTTTACCTCTGCAAGAGGCAAGGTGGCTCTCAGCTATCCTCAGCCCCCTCCTCCCCCAAGAAAAGCAGAAAGAGCAGCATGAGGCTCCTGACTGGCTGTGACACCGTACACCTCTGCAGGGGCAATGGGCAGGCTGAATGCAGCTGCTTCTCTCCAAACACATGCAAGAGGAGAAGGGACGGTTATTATGTCAATGTTCAACTCTTAAAAAATGGGACTGTGGTATTATCCTACCCTGACATTTGGGCACGGGGGACAAGAAAATGGAGAGATGTGTTATAGGGCACAGCAGCCACCTGCTTTGGTCTGGACAGCAGTTACAGTAACAGCATGAACAATAGGATTTCTTAAAGTGTCACAAATTGCCTATCCTCCTCCTGATCTGATCTTCCCAATTTAAACAGCAATATAGTGTTTCTGGCTTAGGGGTTTTTTGTTTTCTTTTCCTTTTTTCTCCTTCTCCTAGCCCCGCTGAGCTCACTTGAGCAGACAGGCAGGGAAGGGAGCAAAGCTCATTGACTTGCCATTTTTTCAGCAGTTCTTCAAAACCCTGAGTCAATATTCATTGGAGGATTAGCACCAGAGGAAAGGGCTTGAAAGCCTGTCTCACATTGCATTCTACCAGCGGGAAAGCTCCAAATGAGATTATGTGAATCTGGAAGAGAACCACTCTCAATCGCAAAATGTCTGAGTGCTGAGAAGCTTGGTGGACCAGCCAGAAGCCTCCTGCAGACTGTTCATCCAACATTCTGTGTCTTTCTGATGTCCTCTAAAAATCAAATTCCAGTGGCATTCAAAGCCTTGTGTGGGCAAGTCAAGCAATGAATATATAAATCTCAAATGGTTTCATCCTTTAAGCAACACTGGAAGTTGGATGAATCCTGGCTTAAGCCTTTTATCTCATGCCAAGTTCTTTCCTGTCTGTGAAGCCCATGGTATTTTCTGCCATTCGCGCTCAAGTCCTGAAATGAGATTTAAAGTCTGTTCTCTGCTTCTATCCCTTAGCACCATTTTATTTGCAGTTTTAATTCAGATACACATCAATCCTATTAGACACTCTGAATTACGTGTTAATTAAACGTGGCACTCATAAATGGTTCTGCTGAAGTTAGTGGGAAATCTCTTATTGCCTGTAGCAGGAAAGGCTCCAAAGAATTTATAGAGTGCTGTTTTGATCACTGCCATGAACTAAAAGTGACAAAGGCCAAAAACAACTTTATTCCAGTACCACAAGCATAGATATTGAAATATGTCAGCATTTACCAGTCAAACACCAGAGGGCTCAGGTCTGACGACTGAGCCATTGGATGCAGGTAGTTGAACTGAGAAGATTATGGCATGTGTTAGAGCAATTTCTGAATTTGCAGCAAGATGATCTGGTTCAGGATTCAGTTGCCCAGACTTAAATATCTTGTTCCATTTTAGACACCTAATAATATCTCATGTGACTTCCAGTTGCTGCTGCAGAGCATGGATGTCCCAAACACCTTGGTGTGTTTCAAATACATAATAAAATGTTTTGAAAATTTAAAAATGCTCCTTTGTGCCGTGGAAAAACTTGCGTTCACCGACATGCATGAAAAGAGAAATAAGAGGAAACCAACAGGCCTTTGTCTCAGCCATTTATGGGAGGGAAGGAAGGAAGGAAGGATGACAACAATAAAACAAAATTAAGGAGAACAAAAATAAACCCAGAGGGGATGGAGGAATAAAAGTTTTCAAGTGTAGACATGTTTAATTGTGTAAGTTTAGAACGTATAGTGACCTCTAGATAGGAAAACTCTTATGCTTCTGAGGGCTTAAAAGAGACAAAAGAATAAAACAGTCATTTTGATTTTTCTACAGGGAAGAAAAAAGAAAGAAACTTCAATAAGAAGTTTTGTAAAAAATTGTAAAGAATGTTATTTAAGTCTGGGAAGTCAAACATAGAAACTTCCAGCTCAGCCATAACAGCTGAATTAGCCCTGTAAGACTGATGGAGCTCCAAGTAAGAGCTGCATAACTCAGAAGCTCAGTTTGGATGAATTCCATGGTAGTCCTGCAGGCATCCAAGCTACACCTGTATGGCTGGAAGCTCAGACCACGTGATCCTGATATTTTTCAAACTTCTTAACAAAGAGAACCTCTCAAGACTCCAGGTTGAGGCTGCTGACACAGCTGCCTGCACTGCAGCCCTGGAGCGGTAGAGCTGAAATTTTTGTTTTTCATACTCTGACGACAGACTGTACTTGTGAGAGACAGCACCTACTGCTGAGCTTGGATTCATTTGCAGCCTGCTGGGTGAATCGTCCTGTTTCATTTGAAACTTCCTGGATTCAAGTTGTTTCTGATGAAATATTTTCGTTTATAATCTATTAATGTATTACCTGATAACTTGGACCTTATTTTGCTAGGATGTGGTGCTGCAGTGCATTTTGGAGAAAGGTAGCTCTACCTGGTGAAGTACCTCTCCATTTTATTTGATCTCTTATGAATTTGTAGTAAAAGAAAACTCAACACACAACTGATTATTTTGAAACTGACTGTGAAAGGCTTATCCTTTGTTTTACTCCCTGAACACCTTGGCGTTTGTAGTCAACCTGATCAGAGATGTGAGTTCTGGAAGCCCTGGGCTGTCTAAAATGCACTTTATATTTCCTCAATACTCTTCTCCAGTGTGTCATTCTCCTTCTTTGGAGAAGATTGGTGGTATTCATCATCCTCTCACTTTTTCTTACTGCATGGGATTGAGTTCTCTCTTCTAATTCCTCTTCTCTTTCACTAGAGCTGTAGACAGTGGAGAAGCCAGAGGACATAGTCTGAAGAAAGTCTTTCACTTTGATGTATGAAAGCAGAAGTCAAGCCCAAATTCTCTGAAAAGAAAGTGATACTTGGAATCTCTCAAAACCTCACACTCAAGAGGCAGAACTAATTTGCCACTCCTCACTTGAAATTGTCGTAGTGGAGAACAGCACCTCAGAGGTAAAAGCAGGACCAACTCCAAGAGACTGGAGTAGGAGATCTAATTTTTCCTGATTCTGCGTAGATCTCTGAGTGAAAGCTAAGCAATTTGTTTTGAAGTCCTTTTTAAGAGTCTTACAGTCGTTGGGAGGTCCCCATCAGGAACCAAATCTTTCCCCATGGCCTTCTGGGGACTTGTCTTTGCTCTTTTGCTTCTCTCTGTATTAGCAACATCTGATAGAGTGAAGAGCTAGAAGCTCTTAATTTGATTTTCAAAATTTGTTCCTTGCTTGTATTATTCTGCTGAGTGGAAGCAATCTGCAGCCCTGAAGAATCTGATTTTCTGGCTTGGTCTAGACATATCCCACGGTTTTTATAATCCCGCTTCATATTAAGTCTTTCTGCAGACTCAACTGTCCTAAGTGTGGAAATAATGAGATTTATCAGTCAGTTCCTTCTGAGCCTACTGAAAAAGCAGCTCATATTGCTACTTGGTATTCAATATCCATATGTGTTTCTGGAGAAAAAATGCAGCTTTTACTATTTCTTTAAGACCGGCTGGATGGCACTTTTCCTGGGAACGCCTCGATGGCTCTGAATGTGCTGGTTCCCTGGAGATAGTATCACTCCACCCAGTTATGATTTTTCTACCTGAACCATGTACAAGTGCACAAAACCAGAGATATGCAATAGTTAAAAACTGTATGTGTTTGCATGAGTTTGTCGTTGCATCACAATTGGAAGTTTTTCACACATTTCATGTTATTACAGCCTAATATAACCTGCAAGGGAGCAAATTTGTTTTAATTCCAGCCCTGACAGGCAGCAGACTAGTGCTGCCTAGATCTTAAAAAAATTAGCCATTGATTCCTGGATATTTCTTTGCTTCAAGTTAGTATGATAACACAAGAAAACAAATAAATTAATTTCCCAATCATTCATTCATTACTAAAATGATGATGGCTCATTAAATAATAATCAGCTCACAGGGAGAAGTTTGCTCTTAACTTTCTGTGTCTGCAGTTGGTTTATGCCCTGAAGCAAGGACCTTACAGCTTTATGATTTCCATTCTCTGTAATATAGCTGTTGCTTTTTCTGGGGAGGACTAATCTTTATCAGGATCCTGTTAATGCCCATGTAAAATTTTGTGCTAGTGAGCTTGAGGGGTTATTATTGACAATTAAAAAAGGATATTCTTTCTAATGTTTTTAATTTTTTTTTGTGTAAATGGGAGCAATCTCACTACAAAAACTTCAAGCCTTATGCTGTATGTTAGTCAGAGATAAAGATTTCAACCAATACATATCTCCCAGCCAGACAAGTCAAGGTCGAATGTAGATTTTCATGTTCCTTGAGCTTGACCTTTTACTGTCTTGCCCTTTTTTTGCTGTACTATTTTTGGAATCTTATTTGATGCGAATCTTTTCCGCCTCATTACTTGCGCAATCCTCAGAAACATTTGGGGGTAAAGAATAGGTTTATTTGCCAATTAAACTGTTAATTGGTTTCCAGATTATTTTATGAGTCTTTCACAGGCTTTCATCAACTACCTTTGTTGCTAACCGCCCAGCTGAGCCTGGGGAAGGGACTGAATATTGCTGGAACCATCAGGCGCTCTGAAGCTGCCATTTTTAAGACGAGACTGACGAACTGTCTCCATTTCATGGTGAAACCAATACATCAGGCACTTGGGCATGCAGCGCTTGGCGCAGTTTGCTCAGTAAGCCGTCGTATGAAGAGCGTTTGACGCTGCACCTCAGTAGTGGCTGCAGGAAATGGCCATGCTAAGGATTGCCTGCAACGTGCTGCCAATGCAAGACAGGTCAGGTGTGTTACACTAGGTCTTTCTTGGAAAAATAGTCTGTTCCTGTGTGAATCCTCTATAGTCTTCTGTTTGGTGTTCTGTGAGATGCTAAGCTGCAGCCTTAACCATTTTAATGGGATTCCAGCACAGTTTTCCTCTAATGGTTCCTGTAACAGATACAAGGTGTGACAGAGTAGGTCTCTATCACCTCATAAACTTTCAGTATTTTGATCAAGACAGAGATGTGGAATAAAAGTCTAGTTACTATGAGAGCTTTCAAACTGAAGTGAGTATAATAATAAACTCTAGAAATCTGTATATAACTTGCTTCACAAGGAGTTACTACAGAAATCCTTTCACCAAAGCAAAAACCTGTATCAAAGTTAAGAGCACAAGAGTCAAACTGAAAGGAATAAATCCCTTCACAAAAAGACAGTGAGTGTTGAAGGTCATAGAATTTTAATCTTATCTCAGCTCAAGATGACAAACTAAAATATTCATATGTAATTCCAGGAATCACTAGCACATGCTTCTCTACCTATGGAAATTAGAGCAGCAAAAACCAGGAATTACCAGGATGGCTGAGTAGATTTTGAATTTTCTTTTTTTCTTCTCAGAAAATAAAGATTCAACAAAACAATAAACTTTCTCACAGTGAGTTTTTGGAAGTCTTGTTTCCAATCAGAAGGGGCAAACAAACAGATCTTAGGGAGTTTTTTTAAAATTGATGACAGCTTGTTTTGACATTTTCAAAATGAAAAATGCTGCTTTCTTAAGTCAATACATTTTTTGGTTTACTAGTCAAAATAGAGTTATATGTGCCATCACTTACAAGTGTAGAAGGTTGCAGCTTTTTGGATTGAGTATTGCGTAGAAGGCATATGCAGTGCCACAATTTCTGCTCTCAGGGTGTGTGCAGATGGATTTACATTCCAGATTTCATCAGTCTTTAAAAAGGTAAGCATATTTTTTCCATTTTTGCACTAACGGATCTTTCATAGAAGTCCCTAGTAGTTTGCAGGAAGGAGGGTTGGTCCCCAGTTAAGAAAAGTAGTCATTGTGTTAAATAAAAATGGAGTAGTAGTGCTTTGCTACACTAAAGCCTAGAGATGACTGTTCAAGATGAGTATGTCTACACCAGCAGCTGGATCACTGTTTAGTCTCCTGGATCACTCTTTAGTCTCCTGCTTGTCCACAAATTTATCAGCCAGGATTTTTCTCTGCTGCAGATCAGCAATTTTTTTCCTAAACAAACTGGCTCATATACGTATTTGGCTGGGCATACAAAACACGTTGTGAGAAGAATGGTCTGGGAGCGATCAAATTGAAGACTGCTGTAAAGGTTATTCAGAGAGGACTAAGCCAATTCATGAACCATAAAGGGTGCAAAAGGTTCTTCAACAAGAGGTCCAGAAAATAAATATTGTTTCTCCTGAAGCAGAGAATGAAGTCAGTATAGGCACGCTATTTAATACCATAAACCTGAAGGGAGCTCCAGGCTGGAAGATGCTCATTTACTTGGTTGTGCTGGGTGTCTCATGTCCCCTTACTAAGAATTCACTCCAGAATTAACGTTGTGTTGAAAAATTGTTACTAAACATTGTTTTCATACAGCACGATGTATTAAACTGTGTCCTATGATATCCTTCATTCTCTGGCTAAGGAATACCTCCATTAAAACTCATAATTATTTAAATGAAATTGCAGTTAAGGTAGCTCATTTTAATTGAAGATTCATCAGGTTCAAGAAGAATGTCAATCACTGCTCAAATGAAAGAAGCGTGGTCTGGCACTGTGTATTCCATCTCCAAAAACAAAGCTAAGTTATTAAATGTTCCTGTGTAATATATATCTACTGTTCTAAAAGTGCAAATAGCATGACTTCATTTTAATTTTAAATACAGCAAGTACAGAGGGGTTAACTCTGATAATTATATTTGGGTGTTATGCGCATAAATCATATTAGCATATAACAGGATTTGTGACTGCAACGCCCACGCATCAGCTCTTATATTTACTGCAAACACTCTAACTAAGTTTCCCTTCCCAAACGTCCCTTCTCCAAGTCTGATTTACTTCTCCAGGAACTGTCGTGGGGCCAGGCTGACTTGCTGAGTTATAATAGAGTACAATGCTTTCTCTGCTCTATTGATGTTCTTATTTCTCATCCAGAGAAGGATTATAAAGACAAAGAACCAGTTTCTCCTAATTGCACCGGCATGGTGCACACTGGAATAATTTTTGAGACCACAGCTGCAACTAGAGTTGTAATAAAGGTAAATGATGTACCCTTTAAATATGTGCAATTACAACATTTTCCCTCGGAACATCTTACCACTAATGGATATACAAGTTACTATGTGAAATGAGTAACAAAAAGAATTACTGTAACAAGGAAACTCTGTATATTTCAAAAAATGCCATTCATATGTTGAACTATGGGTTCAAACAGCAATGCAATCAATCCTCTTAGGAATGAATGTGGATAACAAGAACAGTACTATTGAAGTTTGTCAAAAAATACCTCCTGGACCTAGAAATTATTTATATGAAGCCCGTTTTTAAAGCAGTGTAATAGGTTTCCATACCAAAAAGAATCTGGCCCACACTGAGTGAATGACAGTCTGCTGTGTTGCCGAGGGGGACAGATTGTGCATGGGGCTTAGTGTCCTCTCCAGTACGCTCAGATTTCTGCCTGCATCCTCTTATTTCCCTCTCCCTCGTGCTTTATTCCTCAGAATACGGCTTAGAAGTCAGCTACCCACTCTTCTCATTGCATTTTCTCTTTTCCTTCATTTGATTTTCTTGCGCTTGAGGAAAAAAAAGTAAACATAGAGCTGCAATTGGCTGACCAACTTTGCCTTTACTTCCAGGTAGTTAGAAACATGATGCTGATTTTCTAGGTTGTCTGTAGCTGAAAGAGGAAATAAAGGAGCTCTCATTAAATGAGTTACCTTTGTGCTGTCTAACCTTCACGCCACATTCACATGAAAGGACTCATAGGAAAGATTTGCTGCATACAAAAAGTCATCAAGAAACACTGCACCTCTAAAATCATCTTTATTTTTACTAGTGTGAACATTTTGAGGCACAAAAGTCAGTGGGAAGGAGTATGTTTGAAAACCAAAGAATTCCTTCCCTTGCAGCTTAAAGAACAAGCTGACTTGTCTGTGACTACTTTTTTAACACCCCCCAAAAAAATGAGAAGAGTGAACTTAAGCACTTTTTTTGTCTCAGAACCCTTTTTTTACTCCTGAAACAGTCACAGAGAAGCTGGACACCTCAAATCTATGGATGCAACTCACCTGGGAAAGCAATAACATAGCCACAGGTTGTTTTGGTCACTGTGATTGTGTCGCTGTATGAAAGGTTACACTGCCATAATTTATGTGACTAGAGCTTTCATGGCTAAAACAATCGCATTTAAAATTAGCTGATTTGGAGAACAGTGTGAGTCTAATTATGGTAAGTTTAGCACAACTTACAAGACACACCTGGTAAACCTGGGCAGTTTGAAGACCTGCTGGCCACCATTGGACTCCAGGCTGATCTCAGTATTGAGTTATGAAAAGCCACCTGAGATACTCAGCCACCTCAGTCACCAGCGCAGAGCAGTTACACAGAGAGGTGCACTGTGAAATACCTGCATCTTCAGGTATCTATAATTTACTTCTATAATTACCTCTCAACAGTATTCAATGAACAGGCTGTACAGAGTAGAGACACACACTAACCGTGCTAACTCCCCAGCAAGTGTGATATTATTTGTAAACTATTTATACAAAGGATACCTTTAGGGTATTTTTGTCTAACCAGTTCTCTTTTAGCTTTGTAAAATGTAAAACATTTTCTAATGTCTTAATATTAACCGACTACAAACTTTGTTGTGATAACCTCCAATAATTCCAGTACAAGACTGAACTCTCTGGGCATGTGTTCAGAGACTGTTTTTTGGACCCTCATCACAGATTCAGAGAACTTTGGGAAGTCCAGTTCAGTGGTGGATGATTTTTCTGGAAAGAATCATTTTACTGAAAACTAAAGAGGTTATAGATTGAAATAATTTATCGAGGCATGCACCCACCCTGAGAGGTGAGCACATTTTATTATAGTTGCTCTTTCTCTTCCTTGCTTTTGTACCCAGCTCTGCACCAAGCTAAACTAAATGGGAACTCATGTTGTCATTTCTACCACTTATCTATTTTTGCTCTTTGTCCTTCAGTTTTTAAATGAAACTTTTGGACTACTTGTTTTCCTTGAAAGCCAGGCTGTCTTGGAGAGCAGTGTTTCTGTGACTTCTAATAGAAAAGCTTCCATTACTTTAGGAAAGTAGAGGTTTTTTCTTTCCTTGTTTGTGTTTGTTTGTTTGTTTGGGGTTTTTTGGTTGGTTTTGGTGGGTTTTTTGTCTTTGTTTTGGTTTTGGTTTGGTTTTTTTTGTTTTGTTTTTTGAATTTTTTGTGTCCTTGTACGAAAAATACTTCTTCTGATGACATTTCAATGTGTTACCTGAATGGAATAATTTTTCTATGCAGCCTTTACATTGGGACTGCATTATTAAAAAGGGGACTTTGAGCCCTTTCTCTCTCTCACATACACAAGTATGAACATATTTTGCTTTGTAGAAATCTCAAAACTGAATTTGGTGACATCTTTTACATCACTTATCATGATAATGCATGACAACTAAGATGTGCTGTGTTGCTATTTATATCACCATTCAAACATTAAATAACGAGTTACCAGAGCAACCAACTTGTCATCCAGTGGATATTGCAATGACACCTGAACAATGCTTTTATCTAAACCTTGTAGCTGGACACCCTCCTGAGATGAAAGTCGTTTTACACTGTAACCAATGGAAATCCAGTTCTGCCTGTTTTACACTGCCTGGATTTTGCCTGTGCTTTTGGATAAATGAGTAAACAATCTTGGCTCCCAGAAGGCTGTACAGTATCCCACTTTGCACAGACACTCAAAAAAACTGTGCTTGCTCTATTTGTTGAGTATGTTGTAAATAGACATGCTGTTCATCAACATGCTTTTTTAAGCATTCCTTTGCAGATAGCTTAATTAAAGTAGCTGAAAACTTTCTAATGACAGAGCCTACCTTGAGACCAAGGAGTTGTTCCTCTTCTTGATTTTGCAAAGTCAAGAGTTTATCATGCAGCCTCTGCAAAGTACAAATCCTATATAAGCCTTGAATAGGATTGGTACAGCCTCTGTCAGCAACCTCCTCTGTTACACGAAATATGTTTGGATAGTATCTAGCCTTTTTTTTCTCCAGATGGCTTTAGGGCACATTTCATATTCAGCAACTACTGCCTGCCATCTTTTTTCATCATACAGCTACAAATAATATGCACACAGTCCTGGTTTAACCCCAGCTGGCAACTCAGCCCCACACAGCTGCTGGCTCCACCCCTGCCCCTGTGGGACCGGGGAAATAATCAGAAAGGTAAGAGTGAGAAAACTCATGGGTTGAGATAAAGACAGTTTAACAGGTAG
Source organism: Melanocharis versteri (assembly GCA_013397845.1). Taxonomy (NCBI): domain Eukaryota; kingdom Metazoa; phylum Chordata; class Aves; order Passeriformes; family Melanocharitidae; genus Melanocharis; species Melanocharis versteri. Next base: position 422,412 of record VZTG01007110.1, on the reverse strand, counting down.
AGCAAAGCAAAGCAAAGCAAAACAAGGAATTCATTCACCTCTTCCCATGGGTAGGCAGGTGTTCAGCCATCTCCAGGAAAGCAGGACTCCATCATGCATAACAGTGACTTGGGAAGACAAACACCATCATGCTGAATGGTCTCCTCTTCCTGCTTCTTTCCCCAGCTTTGTATTCTGAGTATGACACGATACAGTCTGGCTATCCCTTAGTTCATCTGGGGTCAGCTGTCCTGCCTGTGTCCCTTCCCAAATCCTTGTGCAGTCCCAGCCTCCTTGCTGGCAGGTTGGGGTGAGGAGCAGAAAAGGCCTTGACTGTGTGTAANAAAAGACCTTGACTGTGTGTAAGCCCTGCTCCGTAGTAACAAAAACGTACTTCAATTATCAATAATGTTTTCAGCACAAATCCAAACCATTGCCCCATACCAGCTACTGTGAAGAAAATTATCTCTACCCCAGCCAAAACCAGCAAATATAAAAACTGTATGAAACAACTTACAGAGGGGTCCTCAATTGCTCCAACAGATTTATTCTTAGATGGGTAACACTAAATAAATCTGTATTAGAATATCTGTATCATCAAATTAAGAACAAGGGACTTTCAGGTTAACTGCCCCAACCTCAATGAAAGGACAGAAACCCTACAAAATCTACTTCAGAAAGCAATTTGTAAGTCAGACTAGATCCAAACATGGCGAGGATGCCATACTAGCTGTACACATATTGGCTTGCAGATGTGTTTGTCAAATCCCAAAGCACTGGTAGCTGGTTAGCAAACAGGTAATGCAGTCCCTTTGGATGTATATTGTATTTATTAAAAAAAGAATCTTTAGATCTCTCATATTTACCACTGTGCCTGAATAAAGAATTCTGGAATTGTTTAAGACACAGAAGGTGCAGCAGCAGCACTGCCTAGAGGAGTTTCTCTTTCCTTCCACCATAGCATTTACTCTTGGTCCTGGGCCATGCCTGTCACCTCTTCAGCTGTGTCAGGGAATTTATTTGGCTGCAAAACATTNGGCTGTGTTAGTATTAACAGTAACAGGGATCAAGTAGGGGAATTTATACCCACTTAAGCACCAAAGTGGATATATTTTATTTGAGTAGATTAGCTGGTTTTATAATAGGTGGTCTTCAATCTTATCTGGCACCCTGGCTTGTATCTCTGTGGTAATTACATTTGAAGAGTCTCATTCTAACCCCACGGCTTGTGCTGAGTGGTAGCCAGCTTAGCAAGGAGCCTTGCTCAACCAACATGCATTTGAGAGGTAACAGCTTATGAATCAATGCAACATATTGAAGATTATCATCTGTCAAAGAGGTAGAGAGCTTTCGACCAGGCAACCTCCCATGAATGAAAAAAAAAAGTGCAGACTTGAAAACAAGCTAGAAAAATTACAAGCAACCTTACACAGCAAATCTCAGTCAGTAGACAGAAGAGAAGGGGAAAAGAGATATAACATCCAGGTCTATATGAGACTCTAAAGGCTGTAAGAATACTTTTATCTGGATATCAAGCGAGCAGTGTGAAGATTTATTTCCTCAAAATCTATTCTCTTACTCAGCCTTACTACTGCCGGTGCTAGTGGCTGTAAGTAGAACTGGGATCAGTCAAAAAGCTGGAACTCTGGCTAGTGGGATAAACCAGAGAGGATCCAAAAGCCAATGTCAGCTAGAAGAGCCAAAGACCTCACTGCTCCCAAGACAGGGTCTGTGGATAGGAAATACCTCAATCCCAGCCTCTTCTCTTTGAAATGACATCTGCCTGATGTGCTCATGGAAGTCAGACTCTTGGGAAGCTGGGAGCACCAGAGTCACAGGGGCATTGCACACATTTCCCATATACAATGGATCGGATGCTGAGGTCTACAATCTATACAGTCTTCTATAAGGAGCTCCTCAAAAAAAAATTGCAAGGTTTTTATATTTTAAAAAGCCAGGCTCTGTTAGAGTAAAACCTAGGACAATTAACTCACCAAACTGAAAAATACGTGCAACAGATCAAAGAGAAAAGTCTGAAAGAGTGTTTGTACAGCCGTCCCCTGACCGTAGCTGACTTCTTGTTTTCACTCCTAGAGATGACTGATTTGGTGCAAGATTAGACACATAATTTAAGTGTCTATCTGCAGCTGTCATTATATGAGCAGACTATGTAATCTCCATTATAGTTGATGTAAATCTAGTTAATGAAATCTAATTGGGGCCTAGGGAACATTTCAGATCATAAAAGAAGACACCTAAGACAGGCTTCAGTTATGCAAGCAGAAACATCTGTCTATTGCTGTTTTATGTGGAAGTGTGCAGGAATTTTGGTGAAAACCAGCAGATATAACACACCTCTAGGAGGACCATGTTCTTATTTGGTGCAAGCTGGAGGTCAGGGAGGCTCTCAGAGCATCTCAAATGGCTACCACTGCTTTCAGCCCTTGCACCTCCTCTGTCATAAACAGGCTTGATATCATCCCCCAAACAAGCCTGATCTTCCATGTCCAGGAGGTTCTACTTGGTCAAGTTACTACTCAAAGGATCTGTAATCCCTAGCTGAAAACACCAAAAGCAACCCTGAAGGGAATAGGTACCCTCCAGCACAACTTCAAACATCTCTAGATACTTCCTACTCCTGGACATGGTTATTCCCAGTGACACCTGAACATGGTTATTCCCAGTGACACCTGAACATGATTAGTCCCAGTGGCCAACAGTTTTAGTAAAGGGTGCAAAATTCTTCTAGAGGAGGGAAGGAATGCAAGCCAACTTTACCTCCAATTACAAATATTTTGCCTTTTGACCCTATAACCTCTTTTTATCTTTGACTGGCATAAGAGTTTCATGAATTTGTCTAGGTAAAATCGAAGAAATTGAAATGCTAATGAGAAGACATTCCTACAAAAACTGCTGTATTACCAGACTCCTTTCTGGGCGTGTTGAATTTAGCATTTTCTGACAAGGCAAAATGTAATCTTTCTCCATGTCTGGATACAGTGGGAAATCACAAAACTCAACAGCTGTACTCTGGATCAAATAATTGGTTTTCAAAGGAAGCTGGCTGGGGCCAGAAGATTCCACATCCTCCAGCAGTTCACAGAAGAGTGAACAAAAAGACTTTGAAAATAAGCAAAGATCTCCTTTTAAGAAATATAAACTAAGAAGAGTTTCTGTGCTCAGAGGAAGGAAGGCTGCCCAGGAGGAAGGACAAGATACAAAGTCAGAAGGAAGCAAACGTCCTGTACTGTCACAGAGAACCCTGTTCCAGCCCGAAGGCAGCATCCAGAGTGATGAAGTTGTTGAGTCAGGAATACATGCAGAGGATCTATAACTATTTGTGCACACCACTGTATCTCTGATTCTATGCAGTAAATGGCAACTGTGCTTTAGAAGATATTCTTAATTTAGTTTCTAGCATATTATTGAAAGGTTGAATAACATACCAGAGCCCTTTCATTCTTGATTAAATACTATGGGATGTGCAAAATCCACTGAGAGTGAGGGCAGCAGCATTAAATTTTTGGCCTGCTGGGGAAAAAAAAAGTGTACTGCAGAGGGAGAGCGTCAGGTAAATTTTATCCAGGTGGTGATATTTTGCACAGCTTGAAATACTCTTTCACACACCAGTAACAGCTGTAAATAGGAAATTAGACATTTTCTGGCTCTTCAGAAGTTCATTGGAAAGATCAATTTTAAACCTGAAAAGGTAGGAAAAACCTAGGTGCAGAGGTGGAAGACAATTTATCAAAATTCAGCCTACCACTGTGCCAGTTTTTATCACTCTTTATCCAGTTCTTCCGAAGAATCTCCTTTCTTCTCACCAATGTGTGTTTGGTTGTCCTTCTTCCATTGCTACACTCTCTCTGCAGAAACCTGCTGGTGGAGTCTGGGCCCTAAGGTGCAAATAGATACAGATAACTCTGCCCAGCCCCAGCACATTAACATCTCACGGGATTCAGCAGACAGATCCTTTCCATATTCAATGAGCAGGACAAGCAGCAGCAGTCCCATTTGTGGAGTCCAAAAATAACAAATCCTAAAGTGGAAGTCATTAAAAAATGTATGTTACCTTGAGGTTTAGAAGTAAACACCCCATTTGAAAGCCCACATATCTGCATGACAGCATGCATAAGAAGCAGTGTGACCTCCATCTTCTCTGAGATTGAGGGCTTGGGGTCATAAATAAAATTATGAGAAGCACTAGAGCCTGCTCCTGCTTCACTGAATAGAAGAAAAAAAAGAAGAATTTAAATACAGCATGCTTGGGTTTTATCTCTACCTTTTTAAAGGACCACCACCAAAAAGTGGCCAGCAGAAGCTTTTTTTTTTTTGCAGAACAGAGCACTGTGCTGATTAAATATTAGCTCATTAGCAGGGAATATTTATTTTGTGGCAGCTTGTTGTCTTTTAATAAGCAGAATAACACACAGGGTTTTCCTTTAGTGGCTTAAACTTTATCTTTCATGTATTTTTAGCATTTCCATCTTGCTAATTCCATTTTTAAATGGCATGAAAATCCCTTGAAAGTGCAATCTGTCTTTGTGCAGGATCTGTGTCAGCTCTCTGTAGTGTATTGATCTCAAATATGATGGACTGCAAACCTAACTTATGGCCTTAAACCGCAGACTTGTGGCAGGGTTTTTCTAGAATGCAAAACTCAGCCATTACTCTTGGAAGCATTATTTTTCAAGTATTATATCTGGAGGAATGCAAAACAAGTGCAGGCATTTTCAGACAGGGTTGGTAAGTACACGCACTAACCAAATTAATCTGCTAATTCACCAAGCTGAAACTAAAATTGGGCTTCCAGTTCAAAACATGTAGAAAACATAGTTCAATAGCTTGAGCTGAAGGAAAGTCCATTCATTTCCAGTATGCTGGGGAAAAAAGGGGACTCAGAGGAGACCTTATCACTCTTCACAGCTCCTTGAAAGCAGGGTGCAGTGAGGTGGGGGTCAGTCTTTTTTCCCAGGTAACAAATACAAGAGGAAATGAACTTAAATTGCACACGGAGAGATTTATATTGGATATTCAGAAAGAATTTTTTACCAAAAGGGTGGTCAGGCATCAGAACAGGGTGCCCAGGGAAGTGGTGGAGTCACCACCCCTTTCGAATGAAAGATGTGTAGATGTGGCACTTGGGGACATGGCTTAGTGTTGGACTTGGCAGTGTCACATTTACAGTTGGACTCGGGGATCTTTTCCAACCTAAACAATTCTATGATTCCATTATTCTACTCCTCATCTGTTCTGCAGACTGTGAGCAGAGGGCCCTGCCATACGCTCCTCTGCACAAAGACCTGGTCCCACAGTGTTGAGGGCACAGCTGTTTTTCTCCCCCAATACAGATTTTTCTACTCAGACCCACTGACATCAACCTTGTAAGTCCATTCCAGCAAAGCTGTACAGAAAAATCCAACATTTACTAAAACATTGAGGTGTTTCTGTCTACACCTTCCCTGCAGTGAGCTTTCAAGGAAACACAAAACATAGGATGTACTGCATAAGAACTAGATTATTTCACTTTTTAAGCAGAGAACCATCAATGTGCCCAAAGGGGAAAGACAGGAGAGGAACAGTTTGTGCACAACTCCCATCCACCTGTTCCCCTCAAGATATAGCTTTGACTTCATGATTGTTTTCAGTTAATGCAATGACTTCCCGGGTTGTAAGTAACACTCCATGATCGTTTTTATTCCCAGGAATCTCTTATATTTCCCAGCTTCCCCACTGTGATTCTCACCCATCTTGCCCCTACAGTCACAACCAGAGTCTCCCTGGATTTCCTCACCTCATTTGTTCAGTATTTGGCAGGTAAAGAGAAACCTCCCACCCACTCCTTTCTTTTTACGTAGACAGAAAGCAGCTGTGAACAAAAAGGCACCAAGAAAGCACTTTCTCTTACGTTAAACTTGCTGTTTCTGAACACCCACAGGGCTTTGAGCATCCCAAAGCCCCGGGCAGCTCACAGGGCACTGCTGTTATGACTTCCCCAGTCACTCAAGCCAGAGACACCATTTACATTATCCCAACTTGCTGCTGCCTTGGACTGATGGTGACTTTCTGTGCCAAAGTTGCAAGAGTCAGGCATCTGATTAGCTAGGTAAAGACCAAAAAGGAGTTAATTTAGACCAAAAAGGAGTTAATTTAGGTTTGCCTTAACCTCAGCTATCCCTAGCTTTTGTCAGTCTTTTAACATAGGACAACTTATTCCTGTAAGGAATGCCTCTATATTATTAGCTTGTGGCTTCCATGTTTTTTTCTCTAATTCTGACTTGCGCACAGATTTGTTAATTTGGCTGGCCAAGAAAAAGAGAAAAAGTTCTGCTTTTGGTTTGGAGGTTCTCTAATGGTTATTTATGAAGTTGGTGATGGCATTGCATATATGTGCACATATATGTATGTGTGTGTGTGTATGTACACAATGACTGTTTCAAAGGATGCTGTATCACTTGAGTATTAAGAATGTTCAGTGAGATTCTGTGATTACAGAGTCCTTTGTGCTATTTCTAGATTTCTTGCATTGGGTTTTTTTTTTTTTTTTCATAATTCCATATGCAACCTGATTCAATAATTATAAAGGAAAATAACATAGTAGGGGATGGAAAGATACTTGTTCTTGACAAAGCTATCAAAATGAAGGAGGTCTGGTTTTGTATTTGAGTGAAAATATCAAGGAAAAAATATTGCAAGGTTGTTTGATTTGGTTTTTTAATAATTGCAAGATCTATAATTTAAAATGTGTAATTCAACCCAATATATAAAATCTGTCTGGGGCTCTTTTTTAAAATGATATCTGAAAAATAAATTTAAGCCAAAGGGGACACATTAGAACAAAGGTAACAGAAAATTTGANGGGAAAGAAACAAAGAAAGAAGGAAGAGTTATCAAAGGTTTGTTTTTATACATATAGGCCTTGTTTTAACACACATAGCACTGTAATAAAAATTGCCCTGGGATTTATGGCTCAAATGAAAAATTAAGAGATAGGTTAGAAAACAATCACAGTGATATTTCCATTTATTCCTCTTCCCCTTTCTTCCTCCCATCTTGTATCCTGTGTTGTTGAAGAGAACAGATGGTTAAGTAATCAACTAGGTGTGAAAATATACAGTGATGTTGCTTCACACATCTGATAACAGCAAAGGCCCATTTGTGGATGTCTCTTGGAAAAAAGAGATGTGATAGGACTTTTTAAATTAGATTTATTTTCTTAGGAGAAAATCTACTTTCTATTCATAGGTAATTGAAATTGACCTAATTCATGAATTATGCTAATTCCATTGTACCAACTAAATTTACATGCCTCTCCGTGTAGAGAGTTAAGACACATTCATCATCTGGACCTTCCCTGCCACAAAGATTGTGTCATCTGTAAATAGATGAAGAAAAGACTGCTGACAACTAACTGGAGTGCAGAGGCTCAAATGCCTCAGAGAAGGTTTCTATGCCTATCTGTCACTTTGGCTGCGAAAGTACAAAATTTAGAACCACAAAATCACTGGTGCCAAACTCAGGGGGACCTCTGTGGCTGTGCAGAAATGTCTGGGGTGACCACATTTCTGCTGCTGAGTTTGCAATAATCCCCATAGCTATGAAATCTACAAGCTGCTTAGTGCATGAAGGTGGGCAGGATTAGTCTCTTCATCGCTCCTTTACCTCCCTGAGCCCAGGGAAAGAGCCAGTGCTGGTGCTAGGGGTTATTCAGACACAAAATCTGATGGGTTGGTTTGGGGGTTTTTTCTGTCATAAAATAGATGAAACCACACAGTAAGACTGTCTCTTTCTTGATCTACTATTTGTCCCAGGAGTCACTATTTTTTGGGCAGTAATCTGAGCAATAACTCAGATGCTATAGGAGAAATGGAGGGGGCTGGTACCCTTTTGATCCATTGCTTGCCATGAGGAGCTGTCTGCTGCAGCATGGCTGGGGGGTTTATAACCTCTTTTTCTGAGAGGAATAGAAGCCACTTGTATAACAAGACAGTTGTCTAACATTGAGATGAGATNGGTTTTGTATTTGAGTGAAAATATCAAGGAAAAAATATTGCAAGGTTGTTTGATTTGGTTTTTTAATAATTGCAAGATCTATAATTTAAAATGTGTAATTCAACCCAATATATAAAAGCTGTCTGGGGCTCTTTTTTAAAATGATATCTGAAAAATAAATTTAAGCCAAAGGGGACACATTAGAACAAAGGTAACAGAAAATTTGAAGTCAATTTCTGAGCTGTCCATCTAGACGAATGATTTTATCAACTCAAAAGATTAACACACCCACAGTCCTTCTAGAGAATGAAGTGAGTTAAATTAAGTGTGAATATTGTTACGTATGAGCTACTAAATAACTGATTTTTATCTAATGCACATAATGTTCTGCCTACAAAATTCTCCTCCCTCCACCTCCATTATGTAGTCATCCAGAGAGGATATGAAGAAAGTTGTGGTACATTTCCATTATTCTGATTTAAAAAAAAAAGGAGGGGGGAAGGGGGGGAGGGGGGGAGGGAAAGAAACAAAGAAAGAAGGAAGAGTTATCAAAGGTTTGTTTTTATACATATAGGCCTTGTTTTAACACACATAGCACTGTAATAAAAATTGCCCTGGGATTTATGGCTCAAATGAAAAATTAAGAGATAGGTTAGAAAACAATCACAGTGATATTTCCATTTATTCCTCTTCCCCTTTCTTCCTCCCATCTTGTATCCTGTGTTGTTGAAGAGAACAGATGGTTAAGTAATCAACTAGGTGTGAAAATATACAGTGATGTTGCTTCACACATCTGATAACAGCAAAGGCCCATTTGTGGATGTCTCTTGGAAAAAAGAGATGTGATAGGACTTTTTAAATTAGATTTATTTTCTTAGGAGAAAATCTACTTTCTATTCATAGGTAATTGAAATTGACCTAATTCATGAATTATGCTAATTCCATTGTACCAACTAAATTTACATGCCTCTCCGTGTAGAGAGTTAAGACACATTCATCATCTGGACCTTCCCTGCCACAAAGATTGTGTCATCTGTAAATAGATGAAGAAAAGACTGCTGACAACTAACTGGAGTGCAGAGGCTCAAATGCCTCAGAGAAGGTTTCTATGCCTATCTGTCACTTTGGCTGCGAAAGTACAAAATTTAGAACCACAAAATCACTGGTGCCAAACTCAGGGGGACCTCTGTGGCTGTGCAGAAATGTCTGGGGTGACCACATTTCTGCTGCTGAGTTTGCAATAATCCCCATAGCTATGAAATCTACAAGCTGCTTAGTGCATGAAGGTGGGCAGGATTAGTCTCTTCATCGCTCCTTTACCTCCCTGAGCCCAGGGAAAGAGCCAGTGCTGGTGCTAGGGGTTATTCAGACACAAAATCTGATGGGTTGGTTTGGGGGTTTTTTCTGTCATAAAATAGATGAAACCACACAGTAAGACTGTCTCTTTCTTGATCTACTATTTGTCCCAGGAGTCACTATTTTTTGGGCAGTAATCTGAGCAATAACTCAGATGCTATAGGAGAAATGGAGGGGGCTGGTACCCTTTTGATCCATTGCTTGCCATGAGGAGCTGTCTGCTGCAGCATGGCTGGGGGGTTTATAACCTCTTTTTCTGAGAGGAATAGAAGCCACTTGTATAACAAGACAGTTGTCTAACATTGAGATGAGATGGCAAAAATGCAGTAATCTCTATTCAATATAAATTACAAAAAGATAAATTTTATTTGTTTATGATTTGCCTGAGAATCGAGGGTTCCCACTTTCTGAGGAAGCTTTCCAATCATGACATATCTATGAAAGAGTAAGATCTGTCAGCTCCATCACTACTGGTTAACAGTTTAATGATTGGACTCTATAATCTTGGAGGTCTTTTCCAACCTTAAAGATTCTATGATACTATATATTTTAAGAGAAAATAATGACTCAGTGGTTTCTACCTATCTGTCTCTCACTTGTCCATTTGTCTTCTGTCTGGCATTTCCTGAATCTCAACCTTTTGTTTGATTGATTGCCATCCACTTTCTCCATGTATAAACAGAATATCTCTTCATACAGAAAATGGCAGTTCAGTGTTTCCCACTGATGCTGCCACCATGTCCTTCACACACATCTGATGGACCCCGTGAGTTTCAGTTGGTAGCCAAAGCTGTGGCACAGCTCCCTCACACATGACATGCATCCCTTTTTCTCTGTTGTCTGCTCTTGACAGCTTGTCAATGGCTCACCCTGTCAAGGGAGACATCACTTCAAAGCACTTTGTTTGCTTGAAGGGAAAATAATGTTGATATGATCAGAGGTAAAGCAATAGGCACAGAAGCTGCCAAGAAATCTCCACATGCTCATACACACATGCACTTTGTTGTTGTTCAGACTCTTTATTTTCCTGGAGGATGTCAAGGGTTTTTTAACAGAATATAAAAATAATATTGCTCCGGGCAAAGAATAGGCACAGCAATAATGAGAACTGGCAAGTGGTGATGGTGAAAGGCAACACACTGCACGTCTTTATGAGAACATTTCTTTAGCTCATCTTTCAGACTGGGAGAGCGTAAGCTGAAGGGCACGGCAGAAGCACATATGTTTGGAATAAAACATTTTCCAAGAGCCGGAGCACAGTATGCAGATTCAGAATTTCCTAGAGAGAAGGAAGAGTCATATACAAACTGCAGTGTAGATTTGATGTGTGGGTTTTAGGCCTGACATTTGTCTTTTCTATTCTATTGGTTTCTCAAAGCAACATATGCAAACCCAGAAGGTTTTGAAACAGAGGACACACACACATACACAACAGGACACCATTTATCTAAATTCTAAATATCACAATCTTTAAGGGAGTCTTGTGATTTGGGATAACACAAATCCTTTGGTTTAACTTTTTGTGGTGCCTTGAGAAGAGTGCCCTTACTCCTTGCAATCTATTCTAAATTTGTTTTCAATAAAAAAAGAGGAGAAATGTGACTGACCTGACCTGTTGGCAGTTTGCAGTGGAACATGGATTAATGGAATCAATACTTTTGTGAATGTATCAGGTTTTTTCTGCCAAGAAGCTACCACGGATTATTGATCTGACTGCCCTCTTCCCTAAATGGGTACAGAATGGATTTTACTTCCAATGCTCCAGCTGAGAGCTGGAGAGGAGAAATATAACCCAATATGTAAACTCAGTAAGATATAGGAAGATATTTCAACGGTCTGTCAGTACAAATGTTTTTTTGGTGATAAGGGAGTTCAGGAAAATGTGCAAAATGGAAGATAAAGCCTGTGAACATTGTTACATATTAAACTGATGTAATATCCACTCGAAAACTCAGTAAGTCCAATACTCTCTATGTTTTTTGATCTAGAAGCTATAAAAGCTAGTCAAGAACACTTGTTGAGTATGTATGCTTAATAAATATGGTTTATATGGACCTAAATAGGTCTGTATTCTCATCTCAGATAAATATGAGTAAAGAGCAATAGATACAGAAAACATTAATTTTAGGAAGTGTTATTTTACCAATTTGATGTCTGTTCCCCCCCTGTACCACTGAGGGAAGCTGTGCAAGGAACATCTTCCTATGAACATTTTGTACAAAGCTGTACAGCTTCAGAAGCAGTGTAATTTGTTCAGTGAGCACAAATACTTGTAGATTATCTTCTTTCATTCTGTAAAATTTGGCCAGGGATGCTCAAGAGGAACAAGAAAAAGTACACTGTTGATTAAAGCAAGACTAGGGAAAATGTAGGCCCACTCCAGAAGGGAACAGAAGCCTTGGTTACTTGGGATGTGGAGAAGACTGAGGTGCTTAATGACTTTTTTGCCTCAGTGTTCACTGGCAAGTGCTCCAGCCACACTGCCCAAGTTGCAGAAGGCAAAGGCAGGGACTGAGAAAATGTAGAAGATCAGCACAAGGGTGCCCAAAGGGCTGGAGCACCTCTCCAACACCCACAGGCTAAGAGAGTTGTTTTGCCAAGAGAAGAGAAAGGTCCAGGGAGAGCTTAGAGCAACCTTCCCGTTCATGAAGGGGGCCTACAGGAAAGCTGATGAAGGACTTTCCACAAGTCCACGTAGCGATAGGACAAGGGGTGATGATGGCTTTAAACTGAGATAGGGTTGATTTAGATTTAATCTTTGGAGAAAATACTTAACTGTGAGGGTGGTGAGCCACTGAAGCAGGCTGCCCAGAGAAATTCCTTCACTGGAAGTGTTCAAGGCCAGGTTGGATGGGACTTGGAGCAACCTGGTCTAACCAGATATCCCTGCCCACGGCAGGAGAGATGGAACTGGGTGATCTTTAAGGTCCCTTCCAATCCAAAGCGTTCTATGATTCAATGGGAAAAGGACGTTCTCCTCTCCCTATGCCCTCAGCTGAATCCTGGCAGTGGGAAGAGGGGAATGTGGTGGTGGGAACAGCCAGATGCAGTGCACATAAGGCGTGTGTGACAAGATATCTCCTGTGAAGCTTGAACCCTGGTATAAATGCCAGCAAGATCGTGGAGGGTGATGAACTCTTTTGACACTGCTACCATGTCATTTCTGCATCAAAACACATGGGTATTATCACGTTGTCATTCTCATTCCTTCTGATTTATCTCACACATTGCTGCTTTGAAGATGCTGCTGGTTAATTTCTGAGGGGTTTATGTAGGAGGAAGACATCTGTGAAAAACAATAGTTGCTCATTGTTTCCTACAAGGATTTCATGTGGTGCTGAACAGGGCAAAAAGATGTCCATCCTCAGGCTCTACAGCTTCAGACAAGTCAGGAAGGGGAATAAAACCTCTGACTTTTTCCTCTTGGTGGGTCAGAGGCAGACAGGGAAATGTTGCTAGGGAAGCTAACAAGCTGTCACTCTCCATCAAAACCTACCCTCCATGAATAAAATGCTATTTTGAAATTAAAAAGAAATGCCAGATTTTTATCATTGTCTTCATATCAGCCTCTCCTACATAGCCCCATTGAACAGTATTTTTTTCAAGAATAGGTCTCATTCCATTCTTTGTGATCTATGGATATCATAATCTCTCAGCTGAATATAGATCATAGAATCAAGGATTCATTTTGGTTGGAAAAGCCGTCTAAGATTATCGAGTCCAATTAACCCAGCACTGTTGAGTCCACCACTAAACCACACCCCCAAGCGCCACATCTACAAATCTTTTAAATACTTTATTTATATTGTACCTTTTATTTATACTTTATTTATACTGTACCTTTTAAAAAGGGACAGTAACTCCACCACTGCCCTGGACAGCCTGTTTCAGTGCTTGACTACCCTTTGGGTGAAGAAATTTTTTCCTAATATCCAACCTAAACCTCCTCCTCAAGACCATTCCTCTTGTCATATTGGTTGTTACTCGGGGGAAGAGATCGACCCCCACCTGGCTACAACCTCCCTTCGGGAATTGCAGAGTGAAAGGTTCCCTCCAAACTTCCTTTCATGCTGAACAATCTGAGCTCCCTAAGCTGCTCCTCAGGCTTGTGGTCCAGACCCTTCTCCTGCTTCATTGCCCTTCTCTGGACACATTCCAGCATCTCAACGTCTTTCTTGGAGTGAAGGGCCCAAAACTGAACTCAGAATTCCAGGTGCAGCCTCACCAGGGCCTTGCACAGAGGGACGATTCCTGCCCTGGTCTTTCTGGCCACAATATTTCTGTTGCAAGCCAGGGTGCCACTGGTCTTCTTGGCTTCCTGAGCACAAACTGGTCCATGTTCAGGCACTGTTGGTCAGCACCCCCATGTCATTTTCTACTGGGCAGTTTTCCAGCCCCCCCGTTCCCGGTCTGTACCACTGCACGGGGTTGTTGTAACCCAAGTGTAGGGCTTGGCACTTGGCTTTGTTGCACCTCAAACAGTTGGCCTCTGTCCATTGATCCAGCCTGTCCAGATCCTTCTGCAGACCTTCTACTCTCCAGCAGATCACCACTCTTTGCCAGCTTGGTGTCATCTGCAAACCCACTGGGGGTGCATTCGATCCCCTTGTTGAGGTCATGGATGAATATGTTGAACAGGACTCTCCCCAATACTGTGCCCTGGGGAACCCCACTAGTGACTGGCTGGCAACTGGACGTGGCAGCATTCCCCACCTCTACCTGGGCCCAGCCATCCAGCCAGATTTTTACCCAGCAAACAGTGCACCCATCCAAGCCATGGGCAGCCAGTTTCTCCAGGAAAATGCTGTGGGAAATGGTGTCAAAGGCTTTACTAAAGTCCGGGTAGACAACATCCACTGGGCAGGTCACTTTGCCATAGAAGTTCAGGTTGATCAAGCAGGACCTGCCTTTCACAAAGCCCTGCTGGCTGGGCCTGATCCCCTGGTTGTCCTGCACGTGCCACGTGATGGAACTCAAGATGATCTGCTCCATGACCTTTCCCAGCGCTGAGGTCAGGCTGACAGGTCTGTAGTTCTCCAGATCCTCCTTCTGGCCCTTCTTGTAGATGGGCATCACTTTTACCAACTTCCAGTCACCTGAGACCTCCCTGGTTCACCAGGACTGCTGGTAAACGATTGAAAGTGGCTTGGTGAGAACCTCTGCCAGTTTCCTCAGTACCGTCAGGTGGATCCCATCCAGCCCCATGGACTTCTGTGTGCCCAAGTGGTGTAGCAGGTCACTCACCATTTTCCCTTAGATTATGAGGGCTTCACTCTGCTCCCTGTCCCTGTCTTACAGCTAAGGGGGCTGGGTACCCAAAGAACAGCTAGTCTTGCTATTAAAGGCTGAGATAAAGAAGGCATTAAGCACTTCATCCTTTTCCTCATCCTTTGTCACTATGCTTCCCAACACATCCAATAAGGAATGGAGAGTCTCCTTAGCTCTCCTTTTGCTGGTGATATATGTACAGAAAAATATTTTATACTCTTTTACAGCGGTACCCAGATTAAATTCTAATTGGGCTTTCAGGCTTCTAAATTTCTCCCTGTATACCCTCACATCTTTGCAGTCCTCCTGAGCTGCCTCCTCCCTCTTCCAAAGGCCATAAATTCTCCTTTTTTCCCTGAGTTCCAGCCAAAGTTCTCTGTTTAGACAGGTTGGTCTTTTTCCCAACAAGCTCATCTTTAAGGTGTAAGTCTTAATAAAAATAATCTCAAGTTAAAAGTTCGTGTGTGTTTAGTAAGGGGAGATTGAAAATGCAGTGTGAAAATGTGCTAGTTAACCCTCTTGAACAACAGCATATTTAGATGAAGTGCACAAATTACAGTCCCCATTTCTCACATCTCCTGATAAACAAATCAGATTTTCTGCATCGTAGAATCATAGAATCATTTAGGTTGGAAAAAATTCTTTAAGATCATTGAGTCCAACCATTAACCCAGCACTGCCAAGTCAGGTAAGTCCAACTCCCATTTTCACTCCCTCTCCAATATCCAGAAACAGAAGATAAAAGAGAGGTTGCTGTCTGCTAGGCCACTGATAAATAGCAGTCCCTGGAAGTCATAACAATAAAGCCTTGTGCTGCACACAACCCATCCCTTCCCTTGCCAGCAGCTCTTGATGCTGTAAGTAGTTCATGCTGCTTTGAACCTCAGTGGCTGGAGGTTCATGTGGCCCTTAAAGCAAAGGGCAACCTTATGCCCCAGCTCATATTTTGTGTAACCCTCTGTACTCAGAGGGGATGCCCAGGGCAGGAGCCAGCAGCAAACATCAGCAGGGTGCAAACAGAATATAAATCTAACAAGCACTGGATGGACTGGCATTTAATGCACTTTAGAGCATCTCATTTTCCTACTACAAACCATAGGCCAATTAAAGCAGCAGAAATACAGAGCATCACTGGTGCTCAGCAACTCACTGAGGCACAACACAACTGCCTCTCCTGGAGCCTGTGCATTAAGACTCTGTGATCAGTTTTTATTTATCTCAGGAACACTGAGAGAGCACAGCTGTTGTCGTTTAACCCCAGACAGAAACCAAGCCTCACTCAGCTCCTTGCTCCCTCTCCCACCAGAGGACTGGGGAGAGAATTGCAGAGTAAAAGCCAGAGAACCCATGGATTGAGATAAAGACAGTTTAATAACGAAAGCAAAAGCTGTGAACACAAGGAAATCAAAACAAGGTATTAAGTCACCTCTTCCCATGGGCAGGCCAGTGTTCAGCCATCTCCAGGAGAGCAGGGCCCCATCACACAAAGCAGTGAGTTGGCAAGACAAACACCATCACTCCAGATGTCCCCCTGCTTCCTCCCTCTTCCCCCCACTTTATATAATGAGCACAATGTCGTATGGTCTGGACTATCCCTTTGGTCAGTTTGGATCTCCTGTCCTGGCTCTCTCCTCACAACTTCCCATGCACATCCAGCCCCCTTGCCAGCACGGCAGTACAAAAAGCTGAAAAGATCTTGGCTCCAGTGACAAAGTATTTCCTGTGAACCTCTCAGACAAGACTAAATGTCCTATGTGAAGACTTTTTTTCCTTATTTATAACCAGGACTTCACTTGATGCCACTTTTGACACCTGCCTCTTGATCCCTTCTTCATGCACCCAGCGTGCCTGGCATCATCTTCTCTGAGAACCTTGCACTTACCTGTCCGTTAGCTTTCTGGTCTCCAGGATGCCTAACCTGAACAGACAGAGCAAGCAAATAAAGACTCCTCATGTCCAATTCGTCTGACACATACAAATGTCTGTAGTGCAAGTGTCTAATTGTTTTCATGGATGAAGACTGGAGCCTGGGTTGATCCATTTATGCACAGATGTCTACACCAGGCTTGTCTAAAGTTAGGTGAAATGAGTCCTGTCCATTGTAGAGAGCGAATGGTCTGGATAACATACAGAAGAAATGCAAAAAATTAGGTGCAGTTTCATTTCAAAAGATGTGAAGTGAGATTTGTCCCATCTTGCTCTAGAAGATGTCAATGCATGTGTCTAAATTAGAGCTGGTTTTCTGGACTCCTTTACACTCAGTGGACACAAATAGACACTTCTAAAGTATAATTTGTTGTGTCTATTCCAGCTGTCACAAGAAGATGAGAACAGTGACTCTCCATTAGTTGACAAAAAAGAGAATCCAGACAACTATCACAGGCGTGTCTGTGGACAATCTATGTACCTAAAATCAAGAGAAATTAATCTCAATGCTGCATTTACCTGTGTCATATTATTTCCAGCATTCAGAGTTTTATTGGTATTAATTTCAGGTTTTTTAATAAACATAGTCCTAAAATTCCAGCACTGAGTTATCCCATGCTATATATCTCTCTGGTTCAAACCTCAGTGGAGACACTGACAGCCTGTGGAAGGGCACAAGTGGGGTTTGGCTTCTAAAGGTTGCTGAAATAATTGAATGGTTTGCATCCAAGTGCATGCCTGTACAAGGTGCAATTCATTACAGCCATATTAACATTCTGCAAAGACTCAGACAAAGTGACCTGGAGGGTTTTTGTCTTCAGGCTTTATTACAATGCAAATAAGCAGGTGTATCACTTAGACAATTCCACAAGTAGGCCTCTTCATTCAACATGCTGATAATGAGGTATTAGCCTTCATCTGTGCCTGCAATGGGCGATGCCACAGGTAACACACGTTAACAAAAAAACCCAAGTGGATACACACCAAATCTTTGGAGCAGATTCTATTCAATTCAGACTACTAGGAAGAAAAGGAAAAAAAAATGCAGAGAATAGACTGTAAACAGAAAGGCAGAGAATATTCATTGAGGCTGTAAACAGAAAAAATGGAGGAAATTCAGGGAAATTCAGCTCTGTGTAAGAGCTATTTGCGCACTTGGTTCCTTTGCAGGCACAGCCATTTCATTCTTATTGCCACAGCCAGAGACTAAGTTTTCCATATGAAATGGATATGATAATGCAGCTAAATGATTCACAGACGAGAGTGAGCTAAATTTTAGACATCTCAGAGCATGGGCAGAACTCTAGGACAGATCTAACACAGCAGTACAGACATGACTTCAGATTCTAGGAAACAAATGGCCAAGACACACCATAAGCAGATCAAAGACTGGCAGTTTTGGATGGGCAGTATGTCAGCTTGTACCTTAATTTCCCAAAATAGGAGTTTAAGAGTACTGGTAGATTTTCAGTCTGAATCTGGAAGCTTTGTGTCTCTCAAGTATGTCTTTCAGAGTACCTGTTCTTTGTCAGTCCCTACTCTGAAATATCCAGTGTCTCTCACCTTCTGGCACATGTGCCTGTAAACTGAGGTCAAAACTGAGGCAGGGATTGTAACCAGCTTATTAAAAGATGGGATCCAATGAGAAGAAGGAGATGATGCACTGACTAGAGTGCTTGGAAGATGTGTTTCTTTCTTCATATGCATGTAGTTCCTCTAAAGGAAACATTTGGTCTTTCTGTGCCTCAGTCTGTCATGTTTAACTAATAATAAGCTACCCTATGCCATGGAGATGTAGGACACAAACTCACGGAGGCCTGTGCTGTGTTTTGTGATTGCAATTGACAGGAGCATATAAATATCTCCTCTAGATGGTATCATTTTGCATGTGGGAAGGACATGTAGCAAGGGCACACTTACTATGGAGAAACAGAGGCAGGGTATCTGACTTACTTTTCTTACAAATGTGAATTAGTCAAAAAGAATCTGTTCACCTGCTTTGGAAAAAAACCAACATTTTAAGGCAAGAATAAGGTTTCTGAACAGTCTTATGATTAAGGCATTAGACAAGTATTTATAGTAACTAAAGGCTGAGAAATAACTGCTGAAGCCTCAGATATGCTGAGGTCAAAACCACAAGACTCCTGTTTTTTTCTGGAGTAAAACTTCACTTATACTATTTAAATAAACCATATTTTCTCTGTTTCTTTTCTCTCACGCCTTCCCTTCCCTTCCCTTCCCTTCCTCTCCTGTTAGGCTAAGCTCAGCTTTCAATATAGAAAAAAATGTTATCCGTTAACAAAAGCAAGATTGGTGATGCTGAAGTAAAAAATGTCTCCTGACTTGGGGACAATATAAATTAAAGATGTCAAGGACCTAGAAATACTGTTCATTTTTTCCACTAAACCAGCTTTATATGTGAGTTTAAATGGTCAAAATAGTCCTCAGCATCTTCAGTTAGAGCACCAACTACCATGAGCTGTAAATACAGTAAATCTGTAGCACTGGCATACGTAAATTTTTCCTTCTTTGAAATTCTGCTCTGTCTGCCTATGATCCTTTGTCTCATTCGTGCACATATTCCAGTTGGCAGTTTTTCTGGGTGAATATTTAATGACAACTCTTCAACTCATTCAAACCACTTAAAGGTCTCTGCTAATTTCTTCCAGTATTGTCCAGCAGCACAAGCAGTATTATAAAAGGGAGAGAGGAGAGGGAGAGAGAGAGCTGGGGCTCAGTGATTTATTAACTGTTCCCTATACTGTTCTTAATCAGTTAACAGGACTTATGGTAACCTACTTACTTGGATTTAGTAAAGAAACTCACACTGAGGAGACTAGCACTGCTGTGGCCTAAACTGGTAATTTAGAGACTGTGATAACCGGTCATTTCTTGAAATTCATCCCTGTGTTTTATTGAGATGAAGCATTCTGAGGTACTTGGGGTTCGTATAGAAAATTTATTTATGGTGTCTGGATTTTCACTTCTGGAATACTAAGGAAAAATTCTGATCTTATTGGCTTGAGTATAAACACAGACTGACTTCACTGACGTCAGCAGTGTAAAAGCCACATGCTTCTCCTCCTGGACCTGGCTTCAGATGAACTAAGAACTGATGGGCACCATGAGCCTTTTGGGTACAAATGAGACAGAGTCTGTTTGCTAAATCTTTAGTGGTTGGGGACTTTCTCTTGGTAAGACTTTATTGTACCATGTTGCAGAGCCATATAGAGAAAAAAAAACTTGGGGCAACTCTGCCTAAAAATTGGTTGCTTCAGGATGAAGAGACAACAGCATGCTTCAGACATCTTGTGAAATGTAAGGCTAATTGAGAAGGTAAAAAACTAGCTGGAAATACGCCGTCTTTATTCCTTGTTTGATCTTTAATACCTAGCCTATGTTTGGAATGACAAGTAGCCAAGCTTCACTTCCATTAGAATTGTTTCAGTCACAGACATCCAACATGCAATAATAAAGAGTAAAATATTTTTGCAGGGAATTGTTGGATAACGTAACATTCTTTTTTTTCCTCAGAACTTTGAAGTTCATGGGGGGAAATGGAGCTAGAAGAAAAGGACTGATTTTAAGATAATAAAATGATTTTTTGCTTTGTTATGTTCTAAATCTTTTACTTTATTAACTGCAAAGTTATCTTGGGCAAAAATTAATCTTTAAGTACACACTCAATCACATTTATTTCTATTCAGCAAGAAAGAAAGAAGGAAAATTAATAGTTATGACAGGTGCTAGTTTGCTTATACTGGTGTAGATCCATGCTGTTGAAGAGCAGGTTGGGCAGCCTTGCAAAGGCACTGATTTCCAAAAGCCCTAATCACCCTTAAACACTCTCACAGCTCTTTTCCTCACTCAGATATGGCAGCCTTATAACTCAATAGATTACTCCAGCCAGTGTGTCTAGAAATTACTATGATAATGTACCAGATATGCTGCCGTCACACTTCATCACTTCTTATTATGTACAGCATCAGGTACTGAGTTGATGGGTTTATAATCAAATCTCTTGTACACAGCTTGTTTTTCGCCAGATAGAGAAAAAATTGCAAGTTTCACACCTGAGCCACATGTTTATGGGTGTAATCTGTGCCCCTATTTTTTGCTAACTGATTTTCTTTAAGTTAATTATTGACAACTTCTGCTAACCCTTATTAAACAAAGAGCTGTGGGTGGCCTGAAGACTGACTGATTCTGATGAGGCAAGAACAAAAGATGAGTATGACTCATAGATCAGCAGTGCTAATCCTTCACGATTGCAGTCTTCAGTCTGCTGAGCCTTTCAAACATCTACTCCAAGTCCTTCTCACCCCTTCTGCCTTCAAAGCCATCAGACCACAAAGGATTAAATGATACCAAACACTGTATTCCAAAACTGGAAAAAAGCCTAAGAAATCTCTGGTGTTTCTGATTCAAAGACAATGGAGGATATAACCATTTATAGTTATTGCAGAATAAAAATCCTTCCTCAGAAAACCCCTAAACATAGGTAGGGAAACATTTCATGCCTTGTTCACTAAGCATCCACTGGTGCTATGAGAAGCAAATTGTTGAGAGGCTTGTGCTATATCTCTTATGCTGTTAGCGTCAGCCCTTTATACTCCTGCAACAGAAGGTGATTTGTAGGGTGAACCGAGATCCCCATAGAAATAAATGCAAGAAAACCACAAGACAGTCTGTTGGTGGGAAAATCCACTGAATAACGAGGTTACTGTAAGCAAATCTCACTGACCATGATCATGGGACACTTCTCGTTTGCACTAAAAGCAGCAAGACTCTTCACTCAGTGTCTTGTCTTCAGCTTTGCCACTCATCTTCTTTCTTAAGGAGGAATGGAAAAAATAATGGCAGTCAAGTTATTCAGAAGACAGAAAATATATTCTTGGCCTTGCAAGACAAACAGCACTAATTTGGATTTACCATGTAAATCACAGTTATGCATCCTTTCCTATGCTCCTGCCTGCATTTTGGGGAATATCAACACATTAAAAACCCATAGCTTCCTCTCAGAGACTTCAGTTTTTTTCATTCTGGGTCCACATCTCTCCTATAATTTTTCCCCATAAGTTTAATTAGCTCCATGTTGGAATAATGCAGTATTCAGACCTTATCTGTCTTATTTGGGAAGCTATTTCAATGCTTGTGATGTCAGTTAATTTTTGGTGTAAACATATTTGTGATAAGTTTGTCTGTATGATTTTCTGCCAGAATCATCATCTAACATAAATATTTCTATTCAATTGCTACTGTTAAATGTTTTCTTCTCATGCCAAAATGTACTTACAGGAAGTAATTAATTTCCCACTCACAAGACTAAACAACCCAAGCTCTGCTGATTAATCTTTTAAAGTGTGTTTAGTATTTCCCCAATCATTCAAAGAGACTTTTATAGACGCTGCTTGATATGTGATTTACATACATGGTTCTACATCAGGCCATCTTAAGGTTTATGCAGTGGACTTAAAATCTTACTTGTTGTTGTAAAAAAAACCTCTAATTTGATACATCCAATAGGTGCATTATAACTTTGCATGACCTCACCACCTTAATAATTCATACCTGTCTCAAGAGCAACAAGAATCCTAAAGATATCTAATTTCTTTTGTTGCTACCCAACCACTACAGACCAAATTATTCCATGAAACCCTAAATTGAAGACTTTGCACTGTACATACTTTGTATTTTTCTGGTCAAAAAAACTCCTTCTTTTATGATGATCTGTCCCTTGCCAATAGCCTTCAATTATGTATAGATTTCATAGCTGACTCCCATACCAAGGAGTAAGAACATGGTCTGTTGTGTACATTCTGTAGGTCTCAGGCCAGCCTTGCAGGAATTGAACTAATAACAGCTCTCCACTCACATCTTATTCACACATCCTTGAACTACTTGGAGTATTTGTTCAGTTTGAATTATTTTCAAATTATGTCACATATGTGTCCTGAATCTTAATAATTAAGTCAAAACAGAGTTCCTGCAATTGTACTTCCATGTTATCAGCTTTACTTTTCAGTGGCTCTTCAGTATGTAAGGCAAAAGAGAACACACTAGCTTATGTCTTTGTTTCTGAATGGCATTCCAGCACTCAGGAATGAAGGTGATAGTATAATACCATCAGATTGTGTGCTAGCTCTGTGCTAAAGATGCTGGAAAGTGCCAGTCCAAAGCAAAGGTACCCACACAGAAATACTGGCTTTTTCTATTTGCCTGTGCTGTTACATTGCAGGCATTGCAAAGGAAAGTCTGACAAACTGAAGGTTACCTTTAACTACAGGATAATTTTTTAGTAGCTGCTTGAAGATCCATAAGGAGAAAAAATATTGCTGCATCAAAACTAAATGTGTGCACCATGACCCACAAGTTAGAAAAGTCCTTGTCTTTGGTTTGGATTTATTTTTATGAGCTGTAAATAACTTAATCACTTCATTTTTTAATCTGTCTTACTGATATATTAAAGCCAATTTTCCTTAATAAAATGTATTTATCAGAACAGGCCTTGTAGGAGAGAAAAATGATATAACAACTTAGAGCAAGAGATTCAAGATGCATAGCTTGATTCAATTCTTATCAAAATCCATGGGAGTTCATTAGAGTTTAAGAACCTGTCTTCTTTAGATATAAATTTCTTGTTAGCTAGCTAGCTAATCTTTTCACTTTGGGGGTGCAGTTTCATGGCTAGTTTAACCCAGTGTTTGGATGGGTTCCTGGAAAAAGGGGTGGGTCTGCCTCTCCTCTCATTCTCAGCTGTGTGTTCCCAGAGCTTCCCACAAGGCCATCGGATTAAAAACATGCACAAATCCACAAAAGTGGATTTGTTTTCAGCCACACTTCCAACACCCCAGTCTGACTAAGCAAACACATGTTCCGACTTTAGGAAAGTGGGTGACCAAGTGCTTGGGGGAGAAAGGGGAAAAGAGAAAACTGCCTCCATCAGCAATGGTACAAATCAGCTGCACTGAATGTGAAGTTTAGCCTACCTTTATGTAAAACTGCCATATAGTTTGGTCATTTGCAATTTATCATATTATCTTTTGATTAATGTAGGTATTTTCTATCATCTTACACTGGAATCTATTTAGTTATTTTTATTTCAGACAATGTTAAAGGCAGATATCAATTGCAGGGAAATGATGCTGCAGACGAGAAGGAAAAAATCAAATGTCCCATTTTGCATTGAAAATTGAGGATCTGCTGCCTAAGGCACTGGTTGGGTTGCCAGTGCTTCAATGGCAGCTAAAGGGTGTGAGCCAAAGGGATTCTCCCTGAGGACTGATTGTAAATGGCAGAGCTGAGCTCTGGATCATCTGCTTCGGAGCATTTATATGCCAGAAGCAAGACAGAAAACAGAAACCTCAGAGAACTCAGGGAACAAGAAAATCACTCTGAGCATCTAAACATGCAGCAAGGAAACACCATTTCTAAAATAATTTCACTTCTCCATGGAACAAACTGGAATTGACCCAAAAATTGTATAAAGTCTCAGATCTTGCTATAGAAAGATCAAGTCTTGCTTACTTCTTATATTGAGATCATATAGCCCTTTTCTTTCTTACTGGCCCATATGTCTCATCTGGTCTTCATCTGAGCTCATTTGCTGATCCTGGATTCCCACCCTTAGGTTCTGATCAAATTACTCTCAGTTGCTCATTGTAAACCAAACTGGTCAATAATGTACCTACTGCTTCCATCCTTCTCACTTCCCTTCTGGCTGCCCCTTCTCATGATCTGACAAGGAGTAGCCACTATTTAAAAGTCCCTAGATCTCATTTTTGTTTGATTGGTTTTCTTTTCTTCGTGGAAAGTAGTTTATGCTGGGATGTTGAACCAAGGAGCAGCAACCCCAGTCCCTCACTGCAGTAATTAAATGGTTTATTCCATATGAGCTGATCTTCCTGATATTTTCTTTTTGTGACATTTCAGTTCTATATCTTGTTTGAATACAGCTTAGGGCAATATTTAAAAGAAAAATCTTTGTGGAGGAGTTGAAGGTTTGGGGTTGGTTTTTTCTAAAACCAGTATATTTCTTTACCTTTATTAGTTTGCACTGTTTGGATTTAAACTGTTTGACAGTGTTTGTCAAAAGTCTATACGCTGCTTTCCTTTCAAAGTCTTTTATTTTCACAGTGGTACAGCAAGCAGCATAATGACTCTTCCACAACAACACTTCAGTTTCTTGACCTTTCAAAAATAAAGCCATTTTTTCATTGATTGCAGAGATTTTACAATTCCTCTTCAGCAGAACTGTCTTTACTATTTTGTCACCTCTGAAAAAAAAAAAATCAACATCATCTTCTGGATCCATTAACTGGGTAGTCTCAAAGGCTCACTTTCCTTTGGACAGTTAAGGGAGGTTCCTGAATTAGGAGTGCAATCATGCTAAATTACTGCCCCAGTCCAAAGAGAGAAGAGAGGGACACATTCCTAAAGAGTAATTCAGAGCTCCAGCTCTTTGACTCTTGAGAGGTCTGTATCTCTCTGTCTGGAAAAAAAAAAAAAGAATCCCAGGAACACCGTGCAGAACCATACCACCAACTTTGCAGAGAGCATTGGGCAGAGAGGGGGCTTGAATGCTCAGGAGGAGACTGAACAGGCTCCCAGTTTCCTCTCCAGGATAATGGAGACTGACATTGAAAGCCATAACATTTCACTCTACCCTAGTCCTAATTAAAGACAATATGTAAAAACATAAATTCACCCATAAACATCACCCACGTTAGTTTGCAGGAATGTTTCATACCTATTTTAGCAAGATTGAGATATTCATATCTTTTATATAGACTGGAAATTGCCGTCTTATATGCACATTGAATATAAGACACCAATAAAATTATCTTTAGACGAATGCTGGCCAAACATTCAGTGGAACAAGGACTGAACACCACTGAACCAGCAAATATGACAGTCCTTGCGTATTTTTAGAGATCCCTAATAATCTCTTCACAGATGGAAAAATGTAGTTTTAAAATAGCTCTGTTGCTTGGGCAAGCAAGTAACATCAATAGAGAACAGATGAGTCTACATCTTGCACCTTATACATTCTTGCCAAATGCACTATTTAATTTAAAGATTTATTAAGGATGAAATGAGTATTTATTCAAATGAAATGAAGGGAGTAGCAAAGTCCTAGAGAATTCAATGACAAAATTTCCTTTGAGTTACAAGAGGTCAGAATATCATTACTCAACAGATTTTGTTCCTTGAACATTTGCTGTTTCCACTTATTTCTATTACTTAAGTGACACAGGGAGTGTCAATTTTTCTTTATTCCCCTTCTCTCCTAGTGCTACTGAAGTGGACTAGATGATTCAATCAGCCATCCACTAGAAATCCTATCCTGGTCCTGAAACAGCTTAAAAAGGGAACTTAAAGACCAAAAATGTTTCATTGAATAATACCTAATCAATTCTAGTTCTTACATCTAACAAGGGTTCAATTTGCCTAAAAGCATGGGGGCCAGTCACGCAGGATGGCTTCAAGACTACACATACAAAGGGACTTGAGTGCCACCCACAGCGATGGAATCATCACCTGGACCCCATCTTTTCCTGTGCCATCACTACAGACATGCTTTGCGACATGAAATATGTTCCGCTTTTGTTTCGGTTCTAATGTGATCAAAATTTGTTTGGTTTTGAGCTAAAGATTGGACCTGATGTCCTCCAAAGGCTTCTTCCAACCTACATTATCCTATTATTCCCTGTACACCATTGTTTTTGTTGTGGTTGTTAATCCTTCCTTGTTGTCAAGTACAAAAATTGTTTATATATTTATTCGATTAGTAATAATTATATTAACATGGTGCAATAGCAACTCTGTAATTTCCTTTGCACCCTATTCTTGATCCAGCAGGAAAACCCTGTAATAAACTAGAAGCCAACAAAATCACTCCAGATATTTCCAAGTCTGCTTACATTGAAAGTGTTCAGCAGATTATTTATAGCAATAAGTGATGTTTTAGATATTCAGAAAACGTCTCTCATTTTGTGATTTTATGCTTAATGGCTTTACAGAAAGAAACAAGGATTTGTACTTCTGGTCCCTAGCTATCTACCTATCTATCTGGATTTTTTTAGGCTCTTTCTTTGCAAACTGAATTATAATTTCAAAAGAGGTGTAAGAAAGTGAAACTTCAGACACAGAGATGCCTTTTACTTTTCATCAGTTCTGCAGCATGGTCTCCAAATAAACTCCCAGCCTGCTGACCTTCTGTCAGGAAAGTATCATAAATTGTCAAGATAGTAAAATCCCAGAAGTTCTTATGTTGATATCAGATTCACAGCCACGTCATAATTCACTTAGTTCCTGAGTCAGCCTGACACCTACACCACAGCTGCTCACCTGAGAGAGAAACATTTAGACAAGAGAAAAATATGTCAGTTTATAATTTTTATGTTTTCATTCAAAACAGATAAAGTTTAAGTTCATGACAGCAACTAAAGATAAATTCTGCATGGGCTCTGAAGAGTAAAGGAGATTTTACATACTGCCATAGGTGTGCAAAGCTCTGTCAGGGGAACAGAGAGAGATGACTTGGATCATTGTGGTCTTCAATGTCCCCACAAGGGGAAGAGAAGGGACACGTTCTGATCTCTTCTCTCTCATAACCAGTGACAGGACTGGAGGAAACAGCATGAAACTGAGCTGGGGAGGTTTGGTTTGGAAAAGGTTCCTTACCCAGAGGGTGATTGGGCAGTGGAACAGGCTCCCCAGGGCAGTGCTCACTGCACTGAGCCTGACAGAGTTCACGGAGGGTTTGGACAGTGCTCTCAGGCACGTGGTGGGTTTCCTGGGCTGTCTCGTGCAGGGCCAGCAGCTGGACTCGATGACCCTGATGGGTCCCTTCCAACTCAGCATGTTCTATGATTTTATGATCTCTGAAGCTATCTTGTTTGCTTTTCATGGTTCATTATTCATTAGTATTTGTACTCCGTTAATCCCTAGAATTTTCAGTTATGTACCAGAATAAACTGCACATACACAGACGTTTCTACATTCAAAAATTTAAGGCTCCTACCCTAGAGAAGTCAGAGCTTGAAGAGATGGATATTTACCAGGGAAAACCTTCCCTTTTATCCTCACTGATACAGCTGGGAGCAGTGGAATATGGGGAGAAAGTATTTATCCATTACCAGTTTCCACAGCAGCAGCCACACAGCTGTACAATGCCAAATTCAAGCTCATGTCCCTTTTGAGAAACAATCTTTTACCTGGAGTTATTTTTGTAGTTATTTCTCTACATGCGTATTTGAATAGTTGTTTATATAGGATGCACACTTTGGCACACAGACCGAATTAGATAAGCAGACTTGAATCAAGGCATAAAAATCATCCTGATAGCTCTTACTCCTACTAGGACCTCTAATATTAACAGTTCACTTTTAACAGTAGATGAGTTAGAGTATTTACATGAGTTCATATGTTATTATGTTATCCTGGCAGGTCTACATAAATGGAAAACAAATTTTGCTGGACTGGAAGAGCAAGAAATTTCTAGCAAGTCAGAGGACCCAGCATTATGGTTATGAAATCATATTCAGTCCCTGAATACAATAAAATTCTTAAATTTGTCTTATAAGTATCAATAACAATAAAAACAATAATGCCAATCTTCAATAAGACTGAAATAATGGTAGGCTAGTCTCTGACTTATAATGCTCCAATGCTTGAGTAATCATCTTCTAAACTTTTGGGTAGCCTCTCATTGCACATAACAGGAACATTGCTTTGAAAGCTTTAAGTAAGCATAGCATATTACAGAAGGAAGAAATACATTTTCAAACCACTCTGCACAAGCGTTTTGTGCTGTTACAGGCGATAGAGCCTGTGTTCACAGCTCGCCATCACTTCAGCTCAACCCTTTAGCCAGTCCCTCAAATTAATCAGAGCTGCACAATTTAAAATAGCACAAAATGATTAGTTAGAATCACTTGTCAAACAAAAGAGACCTCCTCCATGGAGGAAAAGAATGGGAAGGTAGCAGGAGGAAAAACAAACCCTTATAACACAAATGAATGGGATATCTGTCCCACTAGGAAAAATTAGAGAGAGCAGCAGAACTGAATAAGCTGGATAAGGCTGATTACAAGTGTTGGTTCAAGCTTTGCTTGATGAACTGCATCCAGAGCAGTTTCTCTGAGGTCTAAGAGTGTTTGAAGGCAGTCTGGAGGCTCCAGGACACTACAAAGCTTTCTGTCACTCCTGACCATCACCTCTCATATACCATCATAATTGTTAACTTTGTGATGTCTTTCACTCCTCTCAGCTGAAGAGGAAATTAACCAATTCAAAAAATGTCAGTAGGGACAGACACACAAGCAAACGAAGATCAACTAAGTCCAGTTGTTTGAGAAAACCTGGCTTCATGTGTGTGCCACACCTGTGCAAGACAGAAAGAAAGACTTTAAATAATGCCAAACATTTCAAATTTGGTGACCTCTCTTTTCCCTAGTAGTTAGTGCCTTGACCATTAGCTGTCCTAGCCCCATCTCTGCTCCAGTCCTTCTCTCCAGTCACCTTTTGGATTCTCCAGAATGTCTATAGTCCACAAAAAGCAGTCAGGCCTGCCTACTCCTTTACTCTCCCACCAAAATAACTCCAGTTTTGCAATCATTTAGCCTCCCTCTATTTCCATTCTAACTGGCCTATTGTACAAAACTACAAGGGAAAGAAGAGGAGAGGAAAGGGACCAAATCAGAGCAGATTTTTCCAGAAGCTTTTCCTACCCATTTATAAAACAACTCAGCTCTGTCAAAGATGAAACCCACACAAACTCTTCCCCTCCCTTTCACATTCTGTTATCTATTGTGATGAGCAAAGGTGAATATTTTGCTTTTCTGGGAGCCCTGAAAGGCAGGATGCTTGATTTTAATCTGACATTCCTGTAGAGTATCATGTCTTTCTCCCAAAGAAGCATGCTGTCCTTTGGCATGTGACTCATTGCTTGTTGACACCAGCAGTGCTTTGTCCAGCTGGTCTGTGATGTTTTGTTTTGAATCCCAGTCATGCAGAAGACAAGATCTGGTGAAGTCAGATCTCAGAGAGACCACAAAGGACATAGCAACAATACCACTGGCCTGGGGTTCTATGCTTCTTTGACTGCAGATCATGTAACATGTCTGATTTGGCTTTAAATGAAAAAGAACAGCTTGTCATGGCAGGAGGATGCAACTTAACAGCCTGAGTTCTTATCCTGCTTTTTACAACCACTCTTAGTTGCCACTTGCTGATCAGTTTTGGGTACAGTACTACACCAGCTGCAGAGCAGTTCCTGAAGTATATTTGTGTTTTGAGAGTCATCTTTATGTTTCTTTAGACAACTTCTAATTTAGTACTGAATGTAGTAAAACCTTATCCATTACAAGGTGCACCTGTTGGTGGTGTGTCCAAGCAAGCTGGAGTGAACTGTAAGACTAGAACAGGTCCTAAGGAAGAGGTTTTCAAATTTCTGCTCTGTTCCAAAATACTACAATTTTATTTCAAAGACATTGTCTTTTGGAAACTGATTTTTTCTCTAATCTGTCATTTTAAAAGAGCACTGGTTACTTGTTGACTGTTTTTTTTTTTTTTTTCTTTACCAGACAACTTCAGTTCTATGTATCGATATCTAACTGAAACTGGAAACTAAGCCTTGATTTCATTTCATAACAGGGAGAATCTTGGTATTCCCCTCTCAGACAGGCAGAAGAAGCAAAACTTAAAGCTTGATGGAGAGTGCTCAGAAATCATTAATTCAAGCAGCAGAGTACACTGCAGAGCCCCAAACCCGTCATCAGCCTCAGCTAGTGACTCTAAATGAGCAGAAGCACACTCAGATCTGAATGCAGCATGTCAGGCAAGTGTGACCCTGAACCTAAACCTCTGAAACTCATCAGAGCTCATTAGCAAGGTCATAGTTTTGTGAATATCTGGCTATTCCCTTCCTGCTTTTAACATGTACTTCTCTGGCTTGACCGTCCCTACACCGCTTTCTACATTGTGCCATGAAGAGGGCAGCGATGTAGCAGTATCCAGACCATGGAAACTTGTTTATCCTCATTCATTAGCACAGCCATACCATCTGCAAAGATTGCTCGTTGATTTATTGGCTGATGATGGCAATTTTGCTCGCCCTTGATTAAAAGGCTCTACAAGATTGGTCAATCTCAGCTGAGAAAAAAGCCTTCAACATGGTTGCCTTCTTCTGAATCCTTCGGCAGGATCTAAGGATGGCATCAGAGCCAGACATAGTAAAAACCCCCAAATGCATGTCTTTGCCAGGCTGGCTGTGACAACGTGCAAGTATGTTCAGAATGGCCTCAGGAGCATGTTCAGTACTCCCTGGACAGCATTCTTGCTGCCTGCTCTGGTGTCTCTGTTGCTGTGCTTCTCGTGCTTCCTGCCTAAAGAGCTAATTGGATTACGACTGACATGGAGTTATCTATTCTGCCACAGAATATGGGGAATATGCTTTTACTAACCCAACCCAACTCTGCAAGAATTAATTTCAGTGCTTTATGTAAAAAAATATGACAATAAATGTCCATTGTTTAGACCTTTCTCATCAATCACAAAGATGCAAATAATCTGCACAGTGCCATGAGACACGAACTGAGGTTTCTCTAGGCAAGTGGATAACTGCAATTAAACTCTGGAGGAAAAGCCCAAAGGATTTGAGACAGAAAATTAGCCGTAACTGTTAGCAGCTTTAATGCAGTTGTTAGAAGCTTCTATTGGTTTTTAATATAAGTAGAAAAATCAATCACCTCAAACACTGTTCTCTGTCTTTAAAGCATTTTAACATCTTTTCCACTTCACAAATTAGCAGCACAGACTGAAATACTAAAAGTCCTTTCATTCTATAGATCTGGAGCCCTGGTAGTGTACTGCAATGCAGCATTTACCCAAGACCTGTCCAAAATTGAATAGATGAAAGAGATATGCTTAGCAAGACAGTGTGTCTTCACACACACATTGGCTAACTTGTGTTGGACTGAAAACTAAATGGAATGCTAAACATGAATAAATAAGTAGCATTTTTGCTGGGTTTTTTCATGTTATTGCAAAAATCAGGGTTATTAATATCTTTCTTAAAGCCACAAAAACATCAACTTGTATGAAAATTATATGTCCTATTATTTTTCATTCCTAATAAAAAGATTTAATACTTTTGCTTTTATACAGTGAAGTTCATGTTTCTAAGGTTTTCTTTACCCTTCTACTTGTTTGATTTCTGGCATAAAAAAGACAATGTCTTAGAATTCAAGTCTCTAAAAACTCAGGCTTTCAGAAAATATCAAACGTGAATCATGAGAATAAGTGACATGTTAGAGACGTGAGGCATATGGCATTGTTGAGCAGCTTTCTGAAGTTCTAATATGTGTAATGATACATTGTTTATCTCATAGTATTTTCTAAGGATTTGATAGATATTGGAAATGCAGAATACAGTGAGAGCTACTGTCACCAACTACAATGGTGATAAATGCTATCATCTTAATCATACATGATTAGCTGATTTTAAAACTGGTCCAGAACTATTTAGAAGGATTTTTATCATTCTTTCAAGCATAAATCCATTAAAAGCTTAATAGCTGCTATTTAAACAGAATTCATGCCATCAATTGGTTCTTTTGCAGCCAGATAAAACTTTGTTTTTCAGTAGATTTACATTTTGAATCATTTTTTGTCATATTGTTGAGTAGCTGCAGTTTTCATGAATGCATTAAAATTAGTAATAACAAGAATCTCTCAGCTAGTAACAGCCATGACTTAAAACCTGAATTGTTTACTCTCAAAATGAGTAGAGTTCAGGAAAGATTTTTCATGGAAAAGGTCTATGCTTTAAAATTCCTAATCACGCAACCAGTATAATGGATATTTTCACCTATATCAGATATGTGGAAATACAAACATGGTAGAAACATAAAAAATGTGCAGATTGGCAGGGCAACATTGCCATGAAAACAAATGGTAAATCACCTTTGCAAAAGTCATAGAACAGTAATCTGCTGAGGGATAATTAAACATAAACAACACCTTTTGGCTGAAACATGGGAGCTGTTCACCTATTGCTAAAATCTGCCTCCAGAGGCTCAGCACGGCAATCAGGCCAGGCCATTTCATAAAATAGCTCCCTTTGTTCAAGAGTGCACCTTTCAGACTATGCTTCATTTGGGTATCTGTATGAATTCCCTTGAGATGTCACGTGCATATGGATGTGATAAACAGGGTAGTAACCATGTCTCCATCAGCCAAGGTAACACGAGCTCTCCTAGGCCTTGGGGGATTCTGGAGGATACAGATTCCAGGTTATAGTCGGCTTGTGACCCAAAAGAAGAGCTATTTTTAGTGGGCCCTTGAGCATCTCAAACGGGAGACAGCTTGTATGGTAGCTCTTCAGCCTGTCCAGACAGGACAAGCTGTGCAAAATGTGCTCTGCTCTGTGGTCAGGGAGCATGGCCTGATCGGGAGCCTCTGGCAGAAAACACGGGGAGAAAGCCCAGGTCAGCCATTAGGGTTTTGGAGCTGAGAGAATTGGGGTTCAGAAGCCCATTACGTCCCTGAAAATTGTAAAAGAGATCCCCCTTCATTTTTCAAATGTAGCAAGAGACACAGAAAAATGGGAACAATGATGCTGCCTCTCACAGGGCTAGCACAACACAAAGGCTGTTAAGATGAGCTAGCAATGAGTCCCTGATTGAGTCACTCATGCGTTGCTCCACTTCAAGCCAGTGAAACTCTGATGGGATAAAGCTTTATTCATATATTTATATGAACATTAAAAAATATTCATATATTCAAAGATATTTATTCATGTTACAGGAGAACCAAAAATCTCTTAATGAGCCTGGAGCCAATGTAGCAGTGACTGTGATAAAATATTGAAAAAATTACCTCTATTGCAAATAATTTACTGTGGATGAGGGAACCGATTCATTCGAGATTATAAAGACAGCAGCGAGATCACAAGAGATGTAAGAGCTGGCTAATTATCCTAACAGTACAAGTAAGACTTTAACTCATGGCATCTGGCTTCATTACTCTGACTCAAGGTACAACATCTCTGATCCTTTCCCTGACAGGTTTGGGGGTTTTTTGCCACCCTCAACTCTTCTGTTGTTTCTGAATTACCCTCAGTACGTCACACCACAAAGTGTTCCTGCCCCAGCACCATCACTTCTGCTGAGAGCGATGGGAGGTTCTGGGAAGTGAAGGACAGATTTCCAAGTGCTTTAGCAAAGAGACCATTGTGGAAGTGTTCCATGATTTCTTGTTATCTCCTTGTATGAACTTGTCTTCTTTAATTTCCCTTTGCCATTTCGAGGAAGAATTGTTTGGGGTAGTGTGAGGCAAAAGAAAGGAAAAACCCTAAGAAATAAAGATTGTGGAAAGAACAAAAAGCTGTGGTATTTCACAGGGAGCAAGGTTGCAAACAGGGCAAAATCTTTGCCCCACCGGATCACGGCCGCAAATACCAATGTCTTCACTACTAAAGAGAACTGTTAAAAACTTTTTCAGGTAAAACTCTTCAAAAACTTATTTTCAGCTCCATTGAATGTTTCAGGAAAGATTCTGTTACTACAAAAGCCTTCACTTTTTGTTAAAAAAAAAAAAAAAAGTTGTTTGGGGAACGTGACATTTCTACTTAAAAAGACAGTTTATTCTTCGGAGGTTTTGTATGCTTGTTTGTTTATAGTGACATTTTCTAATAAAACATAATCCTACTCTGACATCCCAAAGTGCAAATTCAACATAATTTTCATGAACCCTCTTTGTGCTGTGAAAAATTCTCTATGCTCTTTTTCAGGTGCAAAACTGAAGCATGCAGACTTATTAAATATCCTATTACAATTTTTTTTGCTTAACAATATTTTTATAGATACATAAGAATTACAGGATGTTGAGTAATCAGTCGTTTACTCTTTCCCTGTGAAGCAGAAAAATATAAATCCATGCAATATTTCAAAGATGTTCTCCGATATTTATTATAAACTTCCCACACAGAAGATCCAGTAGTTTACCCAAACATCTTTTCAAAGGTCTTACTAACCTGATAATTAGAAAATTTTCCCAATCTCTATCTTACAACTTTATATCGAAATTTCTGCCTCAAATATTTCGGTTTGAATTAGGTCAGCATTTCTTGCAACACATGTATAGGATGTGGAGGAAAAAAATGGCCATCATCATCTTAAAACTAATTAATTCCATTTAATATATCCTTATGTTTCCATCTGATCTTGTTTTTACTGAATAAGTAGAATTCTTCCAGCTTTTTGACATAAACTGTGCTTTCTTTTTCTCTCCTTTCGAGATTGTCCAGTTTATTTACACCTGTCTTGTTTTCAGACTGGGGAATGGTGCACCAGCTGAGGTCTCATCACTGCTTAGTACAGCAAAATAATTACTTCCGTTGTCATGCTGTTAATACAGCCCAGAATGAGATTTGCCTTTTGTGCAACCACATTATCTTGTCGACTCAGACGCAGTTTGTGAGCCATGATGACCTTGGACCTCTCCTCCCATACTGCTGTTCCTCCAGTTATTCTCCCATTTGTATTTGTGCACCTCAGGTTTCCTCCACAGGCATTACTATGCATGGCACTTGTCGTTATTGAATTTCATCCTCATGGTTCAAACACTTGCTGCAGTTAACAGCATGGTTATGAATTCTGGTCTGCTCCTCCAAAGTACACACAGCCCTCCTCACCCGAGAGCTGTAGGTGTGCTCGGCTCCTTCATCCACACCACAGATATAAAGATTAACCAGGAATAGGACCAAGGCAGATCTTGGAGGTGCCCTGCAAAACCTACCCTCTTTTTTTGATAGAGAAAGGAATGAAAATCACCCCCTAAGTGCCATTTTTCAGTCAGCTGAACATTGACACACACTGGCTATAATTTCCAGCTTCGCTGGTACAGAATGTTTAAAAGCTAAATACAGTCAGAATACTTCACATTTTCAGCTTCTTCTCCATATGCTAGGCAAGATCATTCATCAGAGAAGGAAATTTGATAGGTTTGACGTGATTTTCATTTGATAGATCCACACTGGACATTTTCAAGAATTTCATGTTGCTCTTGGTTCTTATCTGCTGATTGTTTAAGTTAGTTATCTAGGATCAGCAGTATCTACCCTGCTGTCAAAGTTAAAATGACAGGTATATTGATTTTGTAGGTCTTCCTTCTATATGTGTGAAAGTAGGTACAACATTTTCAGTAAATTCACACTTTATTTACCCTGATAGAGAGGTAGCCACATTTTCAAAATAGGTAAGCATAGCAGGAAACTACACTGTGATGCAGAATTTCATCATAAATGTCACAAAGAGAAGCCAGCATTTGAAAAAACATCTCTGCATCATCTTCCAGTGTCTTTACGTCACTAATACATCACTAGGTGAAATCTTGTTCATATCACCTCACCCGAGTTTATCTATATTCTATTAATCCCTTTCTTCCCTCTTTCCTTTTTCAAAGATCAGGGAGGATTTCCACCACTTCTCAGGCAAACCCAAAGTGTTCTGTGGCCAAGGGAAGCAGAGGAGTTCATCATCTTTCAAAGCACTGAAGACTGATCTGCCTGCGTGTTCTCTTTGAACCTGATCCTGCCCTAGCCCACATAAGCATTATTCATATCCAGCTGTTTTGGGATTAGTCAGTCTGATACTTTTTGCACATGAAATGTTTATTGAAACAGGGACTTGAACACTTGCTCCTCTGTTTTTCAAATAAATTTTCAGACAATGAAAATATCTTTGGAAGGCATATCTGACCCAACACACACACATACAGTTTAAACACCTGCATCTTAATTTGACCCTCTTTTTTAACTGATGATGAGAAATTGGTGGTTTTACTCATCTCTTTTTTGCTTATCTGACTCACGCCTTAGGAGCAGCATTTCTCTTACTGGCTAGAGAAGGATGAGGCTTGCACATTCAGACATAGACACTGGGCAAAGATTTTACTTAATGAGACTAATTACAGCCTTTCTCTCTCCTCTGAACTGGAAGCTCACCAGCTTCTCTGACAGAGTAAAATTTTTCATAACTGGTGTGTTCTCTCTGAAATGTGTATTTTTGATGTATGACCATGTAATGAGAAAATACCAGTTGAATTTACTTCTGCACATTGTTGAAACAGAGCTTAAAATCAATTTTTAAAAAATAATCCATGTAGAAAATTATACTGTGCATCTATGAAACACCGTTTTCATGCTTATAACCATAAACCCATGAAGTCATTAAAGGAATGTACTCAAGAAATTGTAAGACACATTAGAACAAAACATATTCATCTCTTCCAAACTACTGCCATGAAAGATTTCTGATCAGAAGATGGGCTAAAGAATGTAGTTTGGTTTTTGGTCTGAAGTCGTAAGCATCTAAACCAATTTTACTCAGATCATCACACCTCCTAAGAATTGCTGCTGAGCTGTAGATAGGACCAGAAAATTCCAGTTCACAATTTAATTTACAAAACCTTACAAATGACTGACTGGAAATAAAAACAGAAAAAGCAGGGAAACTGAGAACAAAAATCACATTTTAACCTTAACTGTACCTTTTATAAATTTTGTCAATAAAATAACCCTCTTTTAAGTAATTAATTTGTCTACAAGAAGAATACAGCTCATTTCCTAAATTTCACTTTAAATATTGAAGTACACTGGTTTTGTGCCAGACCATAATATTCTCATAATGAAGAATATGTGGGAGGTGTTAGGCTTTAACATTATTGCATGGAACTTCACTGATTTTTTCCATAAAAATATTTGATTTAATAGTGTAGGTATTCATACAGTAAATTAAAACCTAAAATTGCAAGGAATAATACTGCTTTAATTGCCTGACAGGATGCGGATCGTTTCTTACATTCTCTCCCGCACAGATGAATTCAACCTTCCTAAAGAGGAAATCTATTCACTGCTGAATAAGAGGACTGCATTAATATATTGAACTCTAGGAAGCCCCTAAATAATGTAGTATAAGGTATTAGCATTTTTCACCCCTTGAAGATCAAAGCTGAGGGCATTAGTTGTATGATGTAAGATTCATAGGTTATATCTCTGTGAATGCCAAGATGATATAGCAGGACTAAGTCTTACTGGAGTATAAATCTTAGAATTAAAAGAAAGGCACGGGGCAGGGAAATTTTGGTGCGTTTGTTCTTCTCCTCACATACTGCATCCTGCAAAACAATTCCCAGGGGCAGCTTGCCCTTTTTAGTATCGTAACTGAAATGTGAAATTTGTGCTTCCATCAGTAGATGTTGATGAAGCTCTGAAGGAACTGGGCTCTGGAGGAGATCCTTGTGCCCTGGCACACAGCAGCTGTCCGAGAGGGTTCAGTTTGGTATTCCCTCAATGTTTAGGCATAACTCTTTGAGCTGCTGAAGGGACCAGCTGCATTTAGACCTCGAGCAACTGGATCTGAAAACTGTGTATAAGGCTCAGATGCTGGACAGAAATTCTATGCCGTGAGTGCAGATGTTTGAACTGATTACAAAACCTGAGCAAATAATCTTAATTCTTTTGTGAATGCAGCACTCCACAAATGCAGAAGTGCTGTTTCTGGACGCAAGCCGAGGTATCAGTGAATTCAGTGGAGCTCACCATAGAGGCTGTGGTAGTACTGGGATTTCTGCTCCCTGTTCTTAATGCATGGCTGCTGTGAGATTCACAGCAGTGCCAACATGGGTGACATGAGCTGTGCCAGTTGCTCTCAGTGTCAAACCCCAGCTCTAACATTGTTGCTCTCAGTAGACAGAACCAAGACATATAATATGGAAATCTTGTCATGAGTGTGGGGATTCTTCCAGCAGTAATTAATCTCTGGAAATAACTGATAGCCAGGCCTGGAAGGCTCAGAATGGATATGTGAGAGAAAAATTAAGGTAGAACCCCAGGAACTTCGCACTACATGAGGTTTTTCCAATTAATATGGAAGGTTTCCTGACCTGGAACTTGCAGTGGCAAGGTGGAGTACAGCCTTTCGGGGACGGCAGATTCCTCACTCGGGAGAACTGCTCCAGTGAGTACTGTGGGCATCCAACCAAAGTATTCCAGGACTGAGGTATCCCCAGGGATAATGTAATATATCCCCAGGGATAGAGAAATCATTAAGGTCCAGCCTGTGTACTTCTTCCGTAGAAATTTGTTGGAGGGTGTGAAGTATTTATTTGTTTGTTTCTGTATTTCTTCTCTGCTCATCATATAGCACATAATAAACCCCATGCAAATAGAAAATCCCAATTAAATTGTTCTAAAAAGCCAACACTCAATTCTCTTTCTACATGTGACATTATTCTAGTCACTGACAGTAGAAGGTAATCCCAACCACCTGAAATCACAAAAAGCAGCTTTCTTCCACTGGTTCTTCTTCCCTCTGCTTCCTTCAATTATTGCAAGCAAATAGCCACCTTAGAGAACACCTGTGCTCTGCAGGTGCCTGGAGCTTCCCCGTGGTACTTGAGCCTCTGAGGGCTGTAACATGCCTGCCAGCATGCTCTGAACAGATTGCCCCAGTAATGGACACAGGAACACAAACTGCTGCATGGGGTGAGGTGATTCGGGGAGTAGATGGAGGAAGATGTGCTTGTCTTAGGGCCATAACGAGCTGCTGATCCAAGAACAAAATTCTAGTGAACAACCCACCAGGCTTACTAGGAAAAGTTTGT
This sequence comes from Melanocharis versteri, assembly GCA_013397845.1. Lineage (NCBI taxonomy): Eukaryota > Metazoa > Chordata > Aves > Passeriformes > Melanocharitidae > Melanocharis > Melanocharis versteri. Next base: position 383,220 of record VZTG01007110.1, on the reverse strand, counting down.
AGATTCAGTATTATTCTAAACTGGTAAAGGAACACTAAAATCTATAATTACGTATGGTTGCTAAGAAAATGGTATCTCTGAGGGAAAAAAAGTGGAATATTTAGAAAATTCAATAGCTTAACCGTAACTAGAAAAAAATCTGTGTTTCTCTCTGTTATATTCACTGTTCTGCTGTTTGATCTCATTAACTCAGTGATTTCCAAAGTGGGCCTCTGTGTCATATTTGCAGATATGTTCTTTATCTTTAGCTTTCTAGTGAGCTTTGGGTATACCCTTCCAGAGGGTAAAAGTATGAGGGTCAACCAGAGTTTCCAAGGGTTTCTTCTATATCACGGCCCTGTTTCGAGCTCTGCTTGGGATCAGGTATAATGTATGTGTTTGCTGTTTTGCAAGTCTTAACCACTGAAAACTTGCGATGGAGTAAGTCATACAGCAGAAAAGGCATCAACCATCCAGCCTGTGTTCAGGCAACTGAATCCAGCCCCTTGCCAGTGGAGCCCAGAAAGCACAATTCATCTAGAAACTGAGCCAAAAATCAGCCTCAAACATAACGACTGCTGGGCCCATAACCACTTGGCCCTCTGGTAGATGGTTGGATGCCAAAGACTAAATTTAGATTGAATTACTCCAATGAGTTGTTATGGGAACAAATATTTACATGTATTTAAAACCTAAAAATTTTCCTCCATGTTGATGCACGTCCTCAAAGTTACTGACTTTCAGGAGGGAAGTGGGATGCTGGTCTTGAGTAGTTTACCAAAGATCGCTTAGGAAAGACTGTCACAGCAGAGAACTGAACCCAAACAACCCATGCTTCAGCTATCAACCAGGTTACAGAACTTCCTGGGCATAACAAACTCCACTGTGAGATAAATACTACCACTCCTTGAAAAAAACCCTCCTTATATATGAAATGCAGAACAGATAAGGGCAATCTGTGCGGCACTTTAGATACTGGCAAACCACCTCCTCTTTCTTTAAGTGTGGCAAATTTGAAAATTTCCCAAAAAATTGTTGACTTAATTTGAAAAACTTCTCAGTACAAGCATCCACACATAAGCCAGAGAAAAGCCAAGGAAAATGTAATTTTGCTGTATATATACATACAGGGAAATCCAGGTGCATTCAAGCCTGACTTCAAGCTATAGGCAACTGCTTGTCTAATTTCAGCTCAAGTCTTCACTTGTTACAGGAATTTTGCATGAATGGACACTGCTCATCAGTGTCATGAATGTGACTGAATTCAGGCTAAGCGCTGCACTTGGAATTAACGTTCCAGTTCTTCACCTCCACTGAGAACTCAACCATAAATTCTCAATTAAGGTCTGGCTGAGGCTCAGTGAAGCATGAGTGGAGATTTTCTTATGTAAATAAGATAGCAGTCAAGTCATTTAACAAAACTTCAACAGTAATTGAGCAGCAACCAGCTCATATTGCATCTTTCACTTCATCTTGTGCTCGATTAAATAGACAAGGTCTTGGCTGCATTCCCCTTTATTTTCTCAAGTCCTTACTTGCCCAGTATCATTTCAGGCCTGACAATTGTTTCTGATGGAAATCTGTGTCAGACTAATTGTATAGCTTTGTCTAGATCTTTATTGGACAGCTACTAGTTCTGAGTTTTTATTTGCACTAGGTAATGAAGGCTCAGATCCAAAGACATTATAATGCAAAAATAGATAAATTTCTGTTTTAAGATGCTGTCCTGATATTAACCCCCAGTCACTGGGTGGTTGGTTGGTTGGTCGGTTGGTTTTTAGAGCTTTTTGTGGTTAATTTTTGGGAATTGGGTTGGGTTTGGGGGGTTTTTTGCCGGGGGAGGGGTGGATTTGCTGTTTTGTTTTTTGTTTTGCTTCAGGTGTTGTGGTTTCTGGGTCTTTTTCGGGGGGAACAAGGGTGTGTGCTGTGTTGTTTCTCCAGATGGGTATCACCGTTTTCTGTGGAGTACTAAGTCAGATGTCTAATTAGGGCAAATCATCACTGAACTATTGATGTAAGTGTATCTACCACAGAATTTATGTCAATTCCTACGTCCTGTCTGTCCTAGAGATTTTCATTATGAACTGTAGTAGAGTGTTCTGTAAAATCATAGAGTCACAGAATAATTTGAGTTGGAAGGGATCCTAAAGATCATCTCGTTCCAATCCCCTTGCCATGGGCAGGGACACTTTCCACTAGACCAGGTTGCTCCAAGCCCCATTTAACCTGGCCTTGAACAATTCCAGGGATGGGGCAGCCACAGCTTCTCTGGGCAACCTGTGCCAGGGCCTCACCACCCGCATAGTAAAGAATTTCTTCCTAATTTCTAATCGAAATGTCCCTTCTTTTAGTTTAAAAACATTCTCCCTTGTCCTTTCACTATCTGCCAACGTGAAAGCTCCCTCTCCAGCTTTTCAATAAGCTTCCTTTAAGTACTGGAAGACCATAAGGAAGCAATAAAACTCTTCATGTTTGTGTCTGTTTGTGTTTTTGTGTGTGTTTTCACTGCATAATATTTTGTACCTGTATAAAAAATACTTTTCTAAAGACATAAAAGTGACATTTGTGGTACAGGACTATATGTAGCACATTCTGAAACTCAAATTCATTACAAAAATTTTAAAATCTCCAAGGGGTGTCTGTGCATTTCTTTAGTCCAGTCTGGTTTTCATGTTAATGCTTTGAATCAGCTCAAGAAACTGATACCGAGGGATAGCTAAGAGAGGAGCTAAGCAGACAAGAAAAGAAAAGAACAAAGGCTTCTTAGCTGAAATGGCTAAAAAAACCCCAAACAATAGTTTGAGCTTATGCAAATGCAGTGTCTCTTTTAGTGCATTCATCCAGTTTTAAAAGCACCTAAATGTTATGGTCTCAAAAATAATTTGTAATGGAAAGTGTAATAGGCTTCAACGGCTGGACTAAATTATTCAGTTCAAAAGAATGTGCGTGTGAGGGAGAGAAATAACGTTACACTCTTTATATACCACAGCAAAGGCTGGGTGCTTGCACTGAGCATCCAAGTTTTCTAAACCACATAGGCTGGCCAACCCCATTCTTAAATTTAACAAATATAGCTGACCATCACTTTGCAGGAATTTAAGGACCTGTTTATGTTATTTCTTTAGATAGTCACATTGCAATCACACACAACTTTAGCAATATGCAAAAAATTCAGGAACTAAAAGAGTATTTCTTTAATTAGGGTCTATGTTAATGAGAATTAATGACATCGTTTGAGGATTTCCCTACAAAAGAGAGTTCTCAGAAGGTTTGGAAGGGTTTTCTGGGGTTTTTTTTCACCAAATTGATAACCAGTAACTCCTCCTGGTGAGACTGACCTCTAATCCATTGCTATCTATCACAATTTTTGAACCCAACAATGCTAGATGAGGCATGTGAATTAAAATGCATCTTTTCTCTCACTGCCGATGCATAATGAATTTAAACAATATTACATCAAGAACGAAAACATAATCTGTAATTAGGTTTGGATGACAACTCCTCCTATAAGAATATTTCCCATGTTTTCACTTACTAAGTGAAATGTTTTTAAATTTGACTGTTCAAGGTGACATTTTATATGCTGGTATCTGCTTCTGGCTGCTTTTTGTAATTATAACCAAGTTTATTCAGCTGTTTCCAAGAATGTAACTAAGGGGGAAAAAAAGTTGGTTTTATCCATATTAAAACTCCGCTAACCTTTGAGAAGATCCAGTGTCCTTACACTGTGGAACAGGAATTAGAGACTTGGCAAGGAAGTACACTGTTATATCAGCCTTTTTACTGTCCTCATGTTCACCTTGCTAAGGAATAATATTAGTCAGCAAATCCTTTTTGATGGTTCACATCCAGCTCCTCTCTATTCTGTCTATTCAGAGGAAGGGCTGGAAGGAAGATGGTTTTTTATGCAATTTTTGAAAGCATGAATTCCGTCTCTCTACATCCACCAGTATGGTTCCTCACAGGTATCAGGATCAGTGATGTGAATGCAAAGAGGGAGCAGAGTTGGAGTATGGTAATATAAGGAAGGAAACTGAGCAGAGAAGAGCAGTTCCAGGGTCAGTATGAGGAAAAATTGTTGTCATAAAAAATTGGTGGGATTCCAGCCTGGAGCTGACTGAGAAGGAGTATTGGGGTATAACACAGGGATGAGCTGGACTGACAAACAATGAGGTGGAAAGATCAGGACAATCTAAATAAGCTTGAAAACAGGAGCAGGTGCACAATGAGAAATTATTCTGATTGACTGGGGCCTTCCTGTCAAAAATAAGTCTAAAGAGCTGGAACGTGGAACCCTGGAGGACAGAGAAGAAACAGAATGAGTACCAAGGGGAAATGCGGAAGAGCTCAGATGCAGCAGCAGAGTGGAAAAGATTGGGTGCATGAAGAGAGAGAGGCAGAGTAAGGATAGTGAGAGCAGAAGGGGAGAGAGGTAAGGGATATTTGGTCAGGAAATCCATCAGAGGAAGTGGAAGAGCAACTAATTAAGAGATACCAGACTTAGATGAATGTTGCAGAGGTGCCAGTCACAGCAGTGTGGCTGGTGAGAGACAACAATTCACTCACAGGCACAGAGAACTCATGACTGAGAAAGAACTGCAGAACTCTCTGTTCCTTGGTACCATTCAGCTTCTTCTGGTACTGAGAAGTGTGGGACAAGATAACGCACTATGGAAGAGTCAAAGGTGTCCTTTTTGGGGTGGACTGACAGCAAATCAATGTTTCACCAAACTGTGGAGTAACTCTTTGTGGCTGGAAGTTATGGTGTACGTAAATCCTTACACAGAGATATAAACACTACAGAAGATATTTATATTTCAAAAGTAAAACCAGAAATTCGGTTTTTTCACAATTAAGACTCTGTTTTAAAATCCTGCTTCTTTTAAAGAACTTTTTACAGATGGAAAAAATATTCAATATTATCATACCTGTAGGCTAAAATAAGTCCTTAAATTTCATTAATAACTGACCTCTGTTTGAAATATTGCCATGCATATTTGTGCTCTTCCAGGACTGCACCTTTACTATAGCTAAAACTGCACTTTTTCCAAAACTGGGTCATGGCTAAAGCAAATATTTTATTAGGAGTTTTTATTAAACATATTAAATTTTGCCAGATAGATAATAACAATTTTTTACAGCCTAAAAAGAGAACTGCTTTTTAATTTTTTTTTTTTTTTTTTTTTTTTTTTTTTTTTTTAGGTCAGGGAGAGAAAATCCATATAACTAGTTCATTGTGCCTAATGAACTTTTCCAGCCTTATTGCATAGAAATATATTCTGTAGCATAGGATCCAGCATCCTTAAAGGGAGTGGACAAGGGTCTGCAATAAGATGTATATAAATGAATTCCTATGCTACTGTGAGTTCTAGAAGTTGTTCTTTGCTCCTATGGTTACCCTAGGGAATATAATATGGGGGAGGCAAAAGAGCTGGAGCATAGCAAGACCTCATAGCTTTCTGAATATTTGTGCTTCAGGGACTGTAGGAGAGGCAGAATAAATTATAAGAAGACTTTAGGCGTGCCAACCTCTATAAGTATGTCAGCATGTGCTGGGGGAAGCTATGTGGCTATGCTGTCAGATATTTTGCTCTCAGCTGACCCATGGGGAGATCATTCTGTTCCTAAATTCCACCTCCTGGAAAATCTTACCTTAAAAGGAAAAATCAAGCAGTGAAATCACTGCAGAGTTCCCAACGCCCTCAGTCATGCCAATAACCTAAAAAGCAAAATAAAACAAAAACAAAACAAAACTTTAAAACCATTTTTTCTCTTATTTTCCTCAAGCCACTGTTTACTTCTTTACTGTAATCCATGTGGCTTTTTTAATGGACATGGCACCGGACACCAGGTCTCCTCCTGCAAGTGTTGTCACCCATTGGCTTTAGACTATGATTGCTTTTGTTTCCACCCCCTCTTCAAATGAGCACTCCAGTGATGCCATTTCTCTAACATAAAGGCATGAGAACAGTCTTCCATCCAGACTGGTCTCAGAGTCAGCTCAGTCTTTCTACAAATGCTGATATCTTCTTTGTGGTATCCAGTGATGGGACATATGAAAATGCTTCAAAGCTGTGTCAGGGGAGGTTTAAACTTGACATTAGAAAACATTTCCTTACAGAGAGGCTGGTCAAAGCCTGGAACAGGTTTCCTAGAGAGGTGTTTTATGTACCATCCCTGTCAGTGTTTAAGGAGCATTTGGACAGTGCACATAAAAATATGCTTTAAATTTTGGACAACTCTGAAGTGATCAAGCAGCTGGACTAGATGATTGTTCCAAGTCCCTTCCAGTTGGAACTACTCCATTCCATTCTATCCTGTCCTAAAGAGTCATGGTCACACCATCAGCATTATTTACTTTTTTTTCTTTTGCAGTCCCTGTGTTTATCTCTGCAGCCTGTATTGTGTATATTTAGAGAAAGGCTTTTCGTGAGGTAAGTGGCAGGACAGTTAGAGCTAGCCCAACACCTGGCAGGATTTATTGTGAACTGGGTGTTTGGCTGCTCCAGACTGTCAATATATCCACAGAATCTCAGGGCACTCTTAGGCTCTATGTATTTTGGTTTTTTTCTGTTTATAGAATACAGATTAGAAGTTCTGCAGATTTGGAATTTAGTTGCCTAATGCTGCACTTATATCCTTGTGTTCTTTTCCTGATTTAACCAAGATGTCTTGCTGAAAACTGTAAAATCTCTGGCAGAATGATTTCACTTTAGCAGTGTATTCTGGCTAAGTCTACACTCATATTTCTGATTAGCACGTACATCATCTATCACTACGTCCAAGAGCAGGAACTGCATCTTCCTTTGCGTGTCATTCCTCTACAGCTGCCCCAAAGCCATCCCTGATGTATGGCAGGCAACGTATTGCTGAAACACACCCAGATTCTTTGCACCATGTGAAGACAACCCATGGGTCTGCAAGTTCAGTTCTCTTTACAAGGGGGTTTCCACATATGCATTTTTGGATACTGGTTCAAATTTTTGGGATTCCTGCAAAAAGAGAAGATAAACCCACTGGGAAGTGAAGCTGTGCTGAGCATTGAGCAGTGGGTTTTGTGCCCAGATGTTCAGCTGATCCTTCTGGATCCTGTTGTGCTTGCATGGCTGGATGTGGCTGTATGAATGCTCTTCAGGGCTGATGATGCCAGGATGAGAAATGCCCAAGAAACAGTTCAGATCCTTGCTTCAAATCTCTGTTTGATTACTTGTCCGATTAACGCTAAATAACAGACACCCCTAAACAAACAAATGAACAAACAAACCCTAATTAAAATTAAAAATTCAGCAAACAAAACCCCAACACTATCATTCTAACAAGCTATGCTGCTTATGGGACTTATGCCAGTGGACTGTGGACAGGATGCTGATGCACTTGCCAAAAGAAGTCCAAGTTACAAACAAAAGGCATAAACCTCTGACTTAGGTAAAAATTAGTTTGATTTTTTTTTGCCTCATGTATCCATATGTGATGGGTTAAGCACCATTTTAAAAAGGACAAGGAGGTGGGGAGGTGCAGCAGACTAGCTTGGACTGCAAATCCTGAGCTTAAGATAAAACCAACTGAGACTAAACTGCGACGCATGGATAAAAAGAACACGGTATTATGAATGCTTATCACTCTTTAGGTCCATACAGTCCAATGACAGTTTCAAAAGGATGAACTGATAAAGGATTTCCTGGTAGTTTCACACAGTGTGTGGTGGTTCCAGTAAGCCTCTTGCTGAACAAAGAGCACTGGGGAACTTCTGAAGCCTAAATGGATGACTGACAGTGCTGAGGAAGTACTTTATCCAGGCTTTTGTCATTTTTTTGAACTAACTGCACCAGTGTTTAAGCTGCCATCTAAGCAATTGCCTTGTTAGTCAGAGCATGAAGCAAAGTCTTAAATGTTTGCAAAGTTTGTGATGCTTTCTTCTGAGGTCTCAGGATGCCTAGAAACCAGTTTTCAGAACTGCTGGAATTTGAGTGAAGACAGCTCAGCTATTTGGGCTGGATTCAATACATCTGAGATCTGGAGATTCCCTACCCCATTGCCCATGCCTCCCACTCACCCAAAAGTGTGATGGGGTTCAGAATCCAAAAAACAAAACACCTACCAGCTACAAATCAGGCAAACATGATTTCCCTTCTTGCACCAAATCAAGCAGAAATCTGTGACACTTGAAGTCCAGTGTGTGATACAGCAGATCAGGCCTTTCTCTGGCTTTGCCAAGTCTCACATAAACTATATATCCATTTTATCTGGCAATCTCCCCTGAGCTTATGTCTTCCCTTCCCTGCAGCTGGAATCTCCCCACAGAAATCAACATCGCAGCACTAAGAAGTGCTTATCCAGTATGATTTGGGAGACAAAAAGATAACTTGACATGAAAAATTTCCAACTGCCTCAGGGGAGCTGGAGGAGGATAGGAATGTTCCCTCCACGGGAGGCTTGGACATCCTGGCAGAAGACAGAGAGAGAAAGGGAGGATAATTAAAATAGTTTCTCTGCAGATTCACTGAATCATGACAATTCATAACTAGAGACACCGTAGGAGGGACAAGCAGATTTACTGGATCAAGGAGCTTCTTATAAAGGAGGAACAAATTAAGAATATTTAGCATGAAAATTAACACTGGAAGCTAAGATTAATACTGACCCAGATACAGATAGAAAGCTACTCCCTGACTAAAATAAAATAATTATCAGCAGAGGAAAACTCTTTAATTCTAGCCATCTAGATTTAGTTAAGGAGTAATGATATTTGGAGAGCAAGCAGGAGGGGCAGAACCAGGGCCTAATCAGACACAAATGCATTAAACAGGGAGAGAAATGTAGGTCATACAGCATTACCAGAGACAGGCAGAAAAGCAGCATGGCCAGACCAACAGAAGCCCTTTAGGGTGCAGCAAGCACCACATGCGAGGCCGATGTACTGGCTTGGGCTCAAAGCCACAGTGATGCAGTCAGACAACTTTCAGACTGTGTTTGCCAGCTCAACAACAGCAAAAATGGATTCACAAGCTGACAAAACACTTTCATGGAGATGTGCCCTTTTTTTCTTCTGCAGGGACTGCGGTGGAGCCTGGCTCTCACCAGAGCTCTCGGGTCACAACTCACTGCGGTGCAATCACAAGTGTTGCAGTGAGGAACACAGAACGCGAGAAACCAGCCCTGAGAGAAAATTGCTGATTTTCCCCAGTGTAGCCTCTCACACTACCACAGCTGTATGATTGCAAAACTTGCCAAAACAGAGCATTCCCACAGCCCAGGAGTGCTGAGCATACAGGAGAGCCTGGCAAGTGTCTTTGGGAGGTTGTTAGGGCCTTGTACATTCCCTTGCTGCTATAACCAGCGCTGTGTCGCTGACAGATCCCCTGGCACCTGTCTTGTCATTGTACTGTAGGTATGGATGTTATCATGGCACTACACTGAAATAAGCCCGCAAGTGCTTATTCAGTGGTGATTCTCATCACCAGTCTGTACTGCCTTTTCAGACAAACTATCTCAGAAAACATGCTTCTCCCCAAGAACCATGGCAAATACATCCTTTGAAGCTGACAGAAGATAATAATCTCCAATAAGGGGTGAATTTGAAAACAGCACAGATAGGAATCAACTTATTCTTTAATGCTTTAAGCAAATTTCATTCATTACAATCATTTCTGTCTCTAATATCTAGAACTTTGAGCTAGCTAAATGCTGGCTTTACTGTGCCTTCAAAGGTATTGGATGAGCTGTCTGGCACTCATGTCCACTATTTGTTTTCACATGCCTAAGACTTCCAGTCCCACTGATTAGGACACTGTCTGTCAAAAAAATTCAAGTAGTCACTGCTTCATACCAGTGGTCAAAGGATCAAATGTTTTAAGCCTTCAAGCATCTAAGTTTTTCTTGGTGGGCAAATTCTCAATACATCCTTCCTGGTTTTTCTATCGTAAGTTGATCAAGCAGCTTCAGCTGCCTCAGATGTCAGTCATGAGGAGGTCATAGTGTGCTGAAACACCTCCCACCACACTTTAAGGAAACAAGGTAAATGCTCACAGTTTTCTCAGCATCTTCTGAGCTCTCCACTACCATCAGCTAAGCTACCTATTTTAAAACTAGTTTAAGTAAAAACTACATGGTTCTGCAGTGATGAAATGCCCTCTGTCGTTTCCTATTAAAAAATGCATGACCCCCTTTCTTCATTACACAGAGCTTTAGCATATACTAGATGTTATTTCCACTCTAATAACACCCAAAAATTTGAACATATTTATACGTACCTATAGGTGTATCCAACAGCTCTGAAATTTCTTGTACCCTTTCCTTTTTAAGCAAGTCTCTGGTAATTCAGCTGTGAAATTAAAGAAACAGGGGACATTGTAGTGAGCTCTACTTTCTTATTCTCCTTGTGAAGAAATCTTAATAATGTTTAGTTTATGGCTGTCTATATTAAATAGGAAATGCAAAATGCTACAGCTTCAGATAAAGAGACAAGTTTCTGCAGCTGGTGGCTGGAACAGTTAATTTTCTCTCTTGAATTAATCCAGAGAAATACCTGCAGCATGGCAGTGAAATGCTCTAACTCTTCTTAGTAAATAGCAGGAACTCGGTAGTGCTGTCTCTACTTGTGGTGGCTGTGCTTTCCTTGATTTTGGTACTAAAGCATTGTGGAGTATCCAAACAAATAATCCCAGATTCATCCCACCAAGTTTTAAGGCATCTACATTAGGAACCTACTTGCCTTAGATACTCTGTATGGTAGTCAAGGTGAAAAGCTTAGCAACCCTACAGAGTAGTTCACCCCTCCAAAAAACCTGCACTGAGGCTGGAGCTATTGTACCCTGCCTAGGTTTCTAATGGAAATGTCTCATTAGCTATAAACCTGAAAGGAAAAAAAATCATGTCTGGCCATTTCTATTTACATGAATTGTGAATATTGGCTGACCATCATTTGCTGGGCTTCACTGATGTGATCACAGTTTGATTGATCTTGACGCTCAGTAGTACATGGTATAGTCATAGTTTGGAAAATACAGATCCCTTTCTAGCTAAAACAACATGGGTTAGCAAATAGAAAACTAGGGAGTGTTATTGCACAAACTTGAGGGGTTTATATTAGCTGTTAACCCGCTCCTGGCTGTCCAAACAGAGGCAGTTTTATGAAAAGGCTGTTGTGAGTGCAGGTTAAATAGGACTGGTGGGACAGCTTCTGCAGGGCTCCTGCTGTTTCACTCTCAGCCTATATTCCTCTCCTTTTTTTTCTTGCAGCTAAGTACTTGCAAACACTAAGTGACTCAAGTTCTAGCTTTAAGCAATGGAGAGACAGAAACACCTACTCAGCTATGTGTTGCCTGATCTTTCCTGGCTACTTCTTTTTGGAAAGGAGATAAATCTCTCTCTGTGGAAATAAACCTGTTCTTCCTCAGACTTTGGACTACAGACCCAACTTTGAGGTAAAACAGAAATTTTTATCACTCTGGGAGTGCTTCTGACCTAAGGGCAAGATGCAGCTCATAGATGAAGACACTGAAATTTCCATGTCCACTATGCAGCCATACCTCCCACAGCTCCTCTGCTGTACCTGCCAGCTCTTTGCAAGCTTTCAATACACTTATGCAGCTGCTACTGAATGCACAAATTTAAGCAAATACCTACAATCTTGTACTCATTTTGACGGGTAGGGCTAATTTTCTTCACAGTGCCCAGCACGGGGCTATGTTTTGCATGCGTGTTGAAAACAGCATTGATAATATGAGATGTTTTTGTTATCGCTGAGCAATGCTCATTCAGAATCTAGACCTTTTCTGCTTTTCATGCTGCCATGCTGGTCAGGGGACTGAGAGTGCATGGGAGGCTGGGAGGAGATCCAGCTGGGACAGGTGACCCAAACTGACCAAAGGGGTATTCCAGATCGTGTATCATGGTTAGTATACAAAGCAGAGGGAAGAAGGAAGAAATGAGGGAAGTCTGGAGTTATGGTGTTCGTCCTCCCTAATCACCCAGAGATGGCTAGACAATTGCCTGCCCATAGAAAGTGGTGAATGAATTCTTTATTTTGCTCTGTTTTTGTGGGCAGCTTTTGCCTCCCACATTAAGCTGTCTTTATCTCAACCCATGAGTTTTCTCTCTTTTCCCCTTCCAATTCTCTTCCCGATGCTGCTGGTGGGGGAGGTAGGGAGTGGCTTTGTGACGCTGAGTTGTTGACTGGGCTTAGACCATAACAACTTCTAACAACCCAAGCACCCAGTGCAATTCATATTGCTTCAAAATAAGCATCTAAGATGATTCAGGTGAGTTGCTTATCTGAACTGCCTACTATTTGCCACTGACTCTAAAGTATAACTCACTCGTACTAAGATAGTTAAGTCTTTAATACCAAAATAAATGAGGTGAATCCCCCTTTCTGGTCTTGAGCCTGTGTTATTCCATCTATAAAATGCTGCTGTTATTGCTCACTTGTATAACTTATCATCAAAAAAGAATAAAATTGTGCCCTGCTATTATACATCATACCAGCTACCCTTAGTGTGCTGCATTGCTACCATTCCTGATTGAATTTATCTAATGCAGACAGAACCTGAGAGTTTGTCAGTCATGTGGTACCTTCCACTTGCATTTAGGGGGAAGAGCACTTAAAAATTTGTTCAATATCAATTAATCACTGAGGAGACAGCAAGCAAAGTTGTGACACTAATGAATTTATACAGAAAACACTGAAGGTTGGAAAAGGGATGCTTGTTCAACTAGTTCATTAGTTAAGGCAATAATGTTCAACAATGAAATTGTAGGACTTTCTCACTCATTTGGAGTCTACAGCAGTTTGAGGCAGGTCTCATTCCCTTACACTCTGTACAGCAATGCATCTTGAAACTAATGAAGTGCTATGTCTTTATGAGACTTGTCATGGACAATAAGGCTAATTGGAAAAGGGAGTATTAATGTAATGACTTTACCTTCATGTCAGTAAACTATGAAGGAGAATTAGAAAACTTGATGGGATTGCTTTGTGCAGCAAACTTTCTTACTTTTTTACCTTAATATCTAATAAAGTTCTGAGTAGTGCTGCTTAATACACTGGATTTAGAAGATTTTTTATATATTAAAAATCTTTGCATTTTTTTCAATCGGAACTTCAAGGAAGTTCTTCCTACTAATCAGCACTTTAATTCTTTGGTCAGATGAGAATAAAGACCAAATATGTTTTTATGTTCATCCCGTCAAATACAATACCATTGCTAGAGCTAAAATATATAGTTTATTCAAATCAGTCTGAATTATCTACTGTATCCTACCAAACTAGCAAACAAAATGTTTGGTCTGTGATACATGAGACACGCAACTGGACTCTTGTGCATGGAACTGGTTATTAATTATTAATGAAAGTTTCAGCTCCTGATCCCTTATTTTTCTCTGGGGAAAATGCAAGGGAATTTTTCTGAAGTCCTTCTATACTATACAGTCTATCCAGCTGGCACTGATATTCACCAGTGGTAAATCAGTTTTATACCAGCTGACATTATTATAGCCTTTATCAAGAAGGCAGGTTTTTGATCATAACTACTCAAACACAAATGTCCATTGCTATTTCTGTCAGTTATTTAAAGAAATAAGAACTTAGTAACTTTGGCTATTATTGTTGGGACCTGGCACTGGCCCTACTTATTCAACCTCTTGGAGAGAATTAGATAATAAAGCAGCATCTTCACTAAAAACCTTAAAAAATCGAATCCAAAAATAAAGCTATCATTACATTGATATGGAAACTGCAAGCAAAGTACTCAGGAGAGACAAAACATAAAACTATCAGCAACATTTTAGCTGGTCAAACAGTATAAGCCATAGCAAAGAGTGACTGTGGTTTGACGAACAACTTTGTAGATTTTCTAAGGTTCACTGCCTCCAAGATGTGGCAGAAATGAAAGAATAAAACAAAAAAAGAAAAAAAAACTTTAAAAGGCAGTTCTGATTATTAAAATAATGAAAAAAACCTATCTGTACAAAGCAGTGTCATTTTTGGATATTCACATGTCAACAGGTGACAAATGAAAGATATGATGGATAGTAAAGAGAGGAATGTGGATGTGTCATACAGTGTTAAGGCAAGTTTTATACTGAGAAGAAGAAAGTGGTTTATTAGTCAACTAATTAATCTGTGCAAGTCATTGTCACAAGGTAAAATGGAGCTAAGAATTATAGAAGGATTTGAAAAAGCTCAGGTATTTCTGTGAATAATAAAACCTTCATCTTTTCATCGGAGAGACTGTATAATACACAAAACCTCTCATATTACTGTCCATGCTGGGCACATCAGATTAGATTAGATTTTCTAACTTAATATGGAAGTTCCATTGGGCCTTTCTGCCATCTGACTCATTGCAGTCTGACCTTGGTACAGCAGAAGATCATGGAGCAGATGATCATGTGGGACAACCAGCATGGACTTATGAAAGGCAGGTGCTGCTTGACTAATCTGATCTCCTTCTATGACAGGGTGACCTGCTTGGAGGATGAGGGAACACAGTCGATGCTGTTTACCTAGGCCTTAGTAAAGCCTTCCACCCCACTGCCCACAGCATTCTCCTGGAGAAACTGGCTTCCCGTGGTGTGGATGGGTGCACTGTTTGCTGGGTAAACAAACAGCTTTGGGGCCAGGCCTGTTCAATATCCTCATCAATGATCTGGATGAGAGGATTGAGTGTTCCCCCGGTGAGTTTGTACATGAAAAGTTAGGGGAGAGTTTTGATCTGCTGGAGGTTTGGAGGGAAGGAAGATGGATCTGGACAGGCTGGATTAAGGCACAGAGGCCAGTTTTATGAGGTGCAACAAGGCAAACAAACATAACCAACCCCATGCAGAGCTACGGGCTGGGGACACACTGGCTGGAAAACTTCCTGCTAGAAAAGGACCCTGAGGGAGTTCATTGATGGTGACCGAACATAAGACAGCAATGTGCTCAATTTACCTCGAGTTGGGCCAAGAAGGTTTAGCTGGATACTAGGAAACATTTCTTCACTGCAAGGGTTCTCAAGCACTGGAACAGGCTGCCCAGAGCAGTAGTGGAGTCACCATCCCTGGAGGGAATTAAAAGACATGCAATTGTGGCACCTGGGGACATTAATGGTGGTCTTAGCAGTGCTGGGTTAATCGTTTGACTCTATGATCTTAAGAGGTTTTTCCAACTCAAAAAATTACAGGATTCCATGATTCTATTTGTCATTGTTACCATGCATTAACCTGACTTAATATACTCCTGCAGTGCTCTGTTTTATCGTTGGGATCATTCTGACAGCATCTAGCCTATTCCTCTTTTTCAATTCATTGAGTTTTAAGTTGCCAAGGGTTTTCAGCTTTTCTATGAATCAGTGTTCAGCTGTAGCTAAAGACATAAATATCTATAAACTTCTGAATAACACTGCATTAGGATTTACAAGATGTGACATACAACATATGTATTCTTCCCCCTCTACAGCATTTTCGCTCCTTGATATTTCTTCCTCCTATCTATTGATTGTCTTAAAAATGAGTTATGGAAAACTGAATTTAAATCCTTTGCCTGTGGTCCTGAAGCTCTCTGTTAGAGAAACACACATGTCTCCAGTGTTATGGTGAGAGGGACTCTTGGAGGTGTCCTGGGAACCCTGGCAACTCTTGGGTGAGAATAACCCAAGACTGTTCTCCTCCAGCTTCTCAAAGGACATCAAGCCTCAAAACACTTAGGACCCTCCGTGCCATTGCTTCCTGCCTCGAGTAAGAGTGGTGAGTCATTTCCCTGCTCTTTCAGGGGTTAAAAAAGATCCCTTTGCTCTACAAAAAATCAGGCCAGGTTTTTTTTTTCCTTCTTGGTCTACACAGATGAAGGTCATAAGGTGTGAAACTGTTTTCTCTGTCTGCTATTCTTTTGCCCATATTTCGTGTATCTCTGCAATATTTGATGGAGTGTTTCAAGTCTAGAAACATAAAAATCACAGTTTCAAACTGCACATGACAAATGTGGGTTGAAATAACCAAAGCTTTCTCAAATCTATAAGCAAACTGGGTGCTACAATGGAAAGTTTTGAATAAGCTTAATAAAAGCTGATGCCTGCAGCCCTGCCTAGAATAAGCACATAGAGAAGCTGCATTGAAAAAACCAGCATGTTAATAACCATGAAATTCCCTTTAGCCTTTAATAGAACAAATCTCCATCTCTTAGTGTGAAACCCACTGTTGGAAAAAATTCCCATAACTTTCTCCTTAGGAGGGTCACATGTAGGAAGATACGGATAGAGGGAACAATAATGAGGGAACTACAGAATGAGGGTCTGAACACAGATCTGCAGGGGAACACAAGCAAACTGTGAGGTTACTCAAGTTTTCAAAAGTCAATTAGCAGTTGATGGAGAGATAAATTTAAACAGGCATAAATCTATTTCTTTGGTTAATAAAAGAAGATTATACATATGAAATTCTTAAAATTACAGGGAAATAAGGGAGTGAATAAGAGCAAAGTTTCTTTCCAACTTCATTAACACAGCACTCACTGGTTTCTCTATTCATGATCTTCTGGTGCTTTTCTCTAATGCAGTTAACAGTAGTTACCTAACTGTTGTTCCTCTTTTTGAGTAGAAGGACTCCTATTATAAGAGTGTAGAAAACTGCTTTCATCCTCTTACTAAGCTTTTAAAATTTTTCTGGTTTTCTTTCACTATGTTAACTGTATATTTTTCCTTGTCGCTATCAATTATTACTTCAAGCAATATTTTTGAGGTTTGCTTGTTTTTTTTTTTTCAACCAGCTTTTTGAAGCAGCAAGGTTAAACATCAAAGCTGGCATAGCATATACAACCATGTCATGCTCACTGCTTTACAGGGAACTACCAAGGGCCACTCACGGAGTCAACGCACATATATTCAATACAAAAGATTTTTCCTCTGTGTGAGCCCTGCCCATTTTGTGATAGAAAATTAAAAGGCTTTCATACAATTTTTCTTCAGATATAAGTCCAAACGTACACATGATACATTGTCTGCGTATCTCCCAAACTTTTTTTCTGCAGTTTAGACACCATATTGCAAACAAAATTATCTGCGTGTCTTTGAAACATATCTCCTCCTGGGTCTGTTCGAAAACAGAATTATCAACATTCAAGATCATGTAGCATTGAGTTTCTAAGGACTAAAAAATAATAAAAAAAAAGAAATAATGGTTCTAATATAAATGGCATCTTTCTTGTAATGACTATTTTATCCTCCTCAAATAGAAAATCCCATCTAATTTTAACTTTTCAACTGAAAGGTTCAGTAGGTTGTTGTGTGACTATTCTATCAAATCTCAACAGTAATAATTTGCAGTTCTTCTTCCTTTGCTGCATTACTCTTTGCACGGGTCATTTTTCTCCTCTTCTATTTCATTATTTTCTCCTTTTCCAATATATCTGGGGTATCATAAATTTGAGCTGGAGCAACATTTCGCTTCTGCCAGTTTGGTTGTTGGTTCAGTGCTGGCTGCCCAAGAAAACTGGACCCAGATTTCCAGCTAAGGTCTCCCCCAGTTCTGAATGGAGAGACGGATTGTGTTATGAGGCTTACTCCTGCTTATACTGATTTTTTGGAATTTGTGGGGTTTCTCCAACAACCTGTCATTGTGTTTCAATGGTCATTTGTGAGCAATAGAAATATCTTTTTCTATAAACCTGCAACCCAACTATTTCTTCGCTATCCTGTGTTAGGAGACCTGACTGGTTTTGCTAAGAACAGTATCTGTATCCCAGTCATGACGTATCAGCATTTTTGTCAATTCTCACTCCCAGTTCCATAGGATCACCTGCATTCCTGCCCTCCAGTTCTTCAGGCACTCTCCAATCAATGCCACCTGCAAAACTGCAAAGATCATAACAGGTCATTAATGACAATACTGAATAGCAACAGACTCAATACTGTTCCTTCAGGAACAACATTAAATTCATCCTTCAGTTTCAACACTGCATCATTACACACCATTTTCCAAGCATGTTTTCCTATGCTATGCACTAAATTACTTTCTTACATTTTTCCTTCCCCTATTTTTATGAATTACTCTGGACGACTATCAAACAGTTAGCTCTTGAAGCTGGGCTATGTAACGTAGGACATTCTCCATACATCCTCTTACTCTATAACAGATGAAATTAGGTTTAATTTGGTATTATTTATACTTATTCAGTTTATGGCTGTTACTTTAATGATGACTTTCAGGTGAATGTGATTATTTGCCTAACTTTTCCTGCCAGGAACTGATTTCCACAAACTTTGAACTCAACAGGTTGTAAAGCTGCTTGCAGAGATTTTCAAGTAGTGCCATGATTACTCACAGTTCCCTCATTACTCTGTTTCTCTCTACCATAACTGTTGATCTGAGCACTACAGCACTACCATTTTTTTTTTTTTCCAGCGTGGAGAGCAGCATGCACAAAGGGAGGACAAAGAATATGTCATCAGTATAAATGCATGCTACTCTGGATGTGTCTACAGAGAACTTCTCCTAGACTACTGGGAGAGGAAAGATGGGCTTTTAATGAATTGATTCCTTTTGAGCCACAAAGAAACTCTGGGACTTCCAGTAGCCTACCTGAGATCATCAGGGCTTGGGAGCATTTAGCTCTGTAACAGGCTTTTCCAGGAGGTCGGCACTGGAAGAAGATAAGAGACAATTCTCCAAACTCTAAGACTGGTTCTCTCTAAATGGTAATATTCCCATTGCAGACAATATTCTTTTTCTCTTTTTATTTAATTCCCATCCCGCCAATCCATTCCCTGCACAGAGGAAACTGGGGCTGCTCCTGGGGACAAAGGGCTCCACAAGGTCGTGACATGTGCTCCGGGTACAGGGCCGGCATGACGGCAGGTTGTTGCAGTGACCCCTGCCCTGCTGGGCACCTCGCTGGAGGGGCTCCGCAACAAATCCCCGCTGGGCAGCAGCTGGGTGAGCGGGCTCTTGAAGCGGAACCCGCACCGCAATCGCACTCAGGGTGCGGTGAGGAATCGATAGAAAAAGCGCTGGAGGACGAGGAAGAAAGAGGGACTCTTCGTGAGGCTGCAGCAAGGGAGGGTTTATTCAGGAAGCGCAGGGAAGACAGACGCGGGGAAACGGGGCACGAAGAGCCCTGAACAGGGGTTACACGAGCTTTTAAGGGGCTGCAGAAGGGAGGGGTTACATAGAAATCCACCAATGCCTTGCTGGCACAGGGGCGGAGGGTACATAACTGACAAAGAACCTTAACCAATAACCATACAGNCACTGAGAAGGTGCCCGGGGCATGCCAGGGATGCCCTTTGCCCAGAGGGCCTGTCATTCCCCCTCTTCAGCTCCAAGCCACTCCTCTTCTTGTTCGCTCTTGCCTCGCCATTCCATGGCTTCTGCTAATGGATGACAACGTATTTAGGCCCGAGAAGCTCCAGCTCCTGCTCCTGAAGGGAACTACGACCCAACAGCCCAACAGGGAGAGCTTCAATCCACCCAGTCACAAATTTTAACAGTATGTCTTCTAAGATATTCTTTCTTAGAATGTGTTTGTGAAGATCTCTCCCTAAGTGGGGACACTCCTCCGTTACTTCTCAAAGATACACAAAAGGTACTTGCCATCGTTGTTGTTATGGCTAAGTGACATTAACTTTTATTTAATAGTTGTTCTTTGCTTGTTTTAATATAATTGCTTTAATATTGCTTCAAAACAGTGTATTATACTACCCTAGTTTTTATAGCTCCTATACTGTGTAGTAAGCAAGTCTGTTTAACATATTTTTATCTAATCACTATCATAATAAATCATTTAAATGATATGAACATATTTGGTTTGCAATCCTTTATCCTGAAGGACAAAATTGTATAACGATTTAATTACACCTGTAAAATCTGTTAGGCATAAACTTTTGAAAAAGTCTGGGGCTAAGATTGGATTCAGCCACACCTAGGTTCCTCTCTGAGGAGTTTAGAAAGCAAGGGGGTCCTTTTTGCACCTCATGATTCAACAGGAGGGCTTTTCTAACAGATTTTGTCTCCAGCTCCCACTCTGCCCGCAACAGTACTCCTCTAAATTTACCCAGGTTTTCAGCTAAAAATGTCACCTATGTCACTTCTAAATTATCCCAGATTTTCTGTCAAAGGTGCTGCCTCTGTCTTTTGTGATACAAAATACTTCCCCTCAAAAATGCTCCTTTTTCCTCTGTAAATAACCCAAGTTCACCCATCAAAAGAATCCTAATTTTGTATCATCTAAATTACCTCAGATTTTCTGTCAAAAATGTGACTTCTGACTCCCCAATAGACTACCTCAGATTTTCCCTCCAAAACATCCTCTAGTTATGTCATATAAGGTCACCTAAGATTTTACCCCAAGAATCTTTGTTCTGTCCCCTATAGATTACCTTAGGTTTTCCCTCCAAATTGTCCCCTACAAGTTACCTCAGATTCTGCATGCAAAATATCCATTCTGTCCCCCACAGACTCCTTCAGATATGCCCTCCAAAATATCCCCTACATATTACCTGAGATTTTGCTCCTAAAATGTTCCTTCTGATTACTTCAGATTTTCCTTCAGAAATGTTCTGTTCCATAGAGATTACTTTAGATTTTACCTACATTCATTTCCCTGCAGATTACCTGAGATTTTACCCCAAAAATATTCCTTCTGGCCCTTAAAAATTATCTCAGCTTTGTCACAAAATTTTCTCTGCCTGTTCTCCACAAATTACCTCAGACCTTTCCACAAAAACAAGATCCTAGAGATCACCTCAGATTTTCCTGCCAAAATGTCCACTCCGTATCCTCCACAGATTAGCGCACCTTTTGTTCCCACACTGCTCAAGTTTACCCCAAAATGTTCATTCCATGCCCTACAGGTGACGCCAGGGAATTCCACCATTCCTCCCCTATGAAGTTCTTGTTGTTCCTCCTTGAGTTACCTCAGCTTTTCCCCTCACAAACTGAAATACTGTGCAGTCCTGTGACGGCAGAGGTCCAACCATTTTTTACCATCAATTCCCTGTTCTTGATTTTTCAACTGTCCACAACCATTTCTCCCCAGTGTGACATTTCTTATAGTTCTTTCATTCCCATCCCACAGGTTTCCAATCCCTGTTTTACATATCCATTCCAGACATGCATCACAGCATTACTTTTCCTACTACCATCTGTCTTCCCCATTATCCTGTCCTATTTTCTCCCCTTAGCATTCAAGTAACCTTCTTCCAGCTTGCTCTGTCATTTCCTATGAACACCCCAAATCACACCCAAAGATTTACTTTCCCCTTCCTGAAAATAAAGCAGTTTACCCTTCTGGATGCTCAGTTTGGGAGCAGGCTGGTAGCAGAGGCGCTTTGATTATCAGTCTGGGTGACTGCTTTTAGCACTCACAGGTGACCCCACAACCATAACCATGGTGTTCTGCCATTCCCAGGGCTGGAGATTTCAGCCAACAGCTTCAGGATATTTAATGACTACATAGGTATCCATTACAAAATGCATGGTTTTTTGTGTTTTTAAGGCTGTAACTGTAAACACTTTTGTACAGTTTTGGTACGTGAAGAGAAAGCGCGTCCATCTGAAACAAAGGCTACCACCCTCTTCCCCCTGATAATTTTTAGCCCTCACTCCAGACTTTAGGAAAGTTAGAGACAGGTTTACCACAGTGCTTTAAAGGCTTTTTTGTACCTTGAGAGCAGTGTTTAACAGCCTCACCTCTAGAATGGCTTTCTGCCCAGAGAAACTGCCAGAGAGCCGAGCCCTGTGGAGACAAAGGCACACTGCAAACTCTCACACAGCTTCAGAGCTGCTGGGAGAGGAGAATCTGATCTATTGACTTGTTCCCAAAATAGCACCTGGTGGGAGGTGACTGACTGGCTAATACCTGTGGTGTTTCCATTACCGATTGAGATGAAGTCTGTTGCCAGGAATCCTGGGGTGGTTTCCTTGACAACCAGAAGAAATGCACAACCGAGATGCACATGACTTTTCAGGTGCTTTTTTAACTCCTCTGAAACAATGAGCTGCCCTACCAGAACTCAGATAAATAAAACCTAGATCTACAGCCATATGGTGAACAGCATTTATGTTCAAGGGCAAATTTGAGCTGAGCTTGAAATCTGCCATGAAACAAACCCTCAAGAGAGCAACCAGCCTGGAAATATTTCTCCTATTCAATAGGGCAGAGATCTTGCAAGATTATCTACTTTGTTGTTTTATAGCCTTTAGATGAGAAATTTCAAGAGATGGAAGGTATTTCCATGAGACATATAGATATATCTAACATTGAATTTATTTGAATGTCACTATTAAATCCAAAGCCTTCAAATTTCAAAGTTGATTGCAGACAATGCACTGTTCATCAGAAGCACTAGGGGCATTTATTGAAATCAGAACATACTTTGAAATTATTTTAACAAGACAGTGTAAATTTTAAGCCAAAGCATAAACATTAATAGGTGTAATAGTACCTGGTTACTCATTGTTTGTATGTAGGCATGGCCACAGATTTTCTATGGACAGTAAATTCACTGAAAAATTCATATTTTTGTGAATTCAAGTTATACTGAGAAGAAGTTTAAGTCCAATTGTGGCCAATATTTTTCAATGAAGGATTCCATTATAAAATATCAAAATATATTATCAAGAATTTCAAAAGGAAATGTTCTTTTAGGTTTCATAGTTTTGGTATTGTGTTTGACAAATTACCTACTCTTTAAGGGAAAAAAAAAAAAAAGAGAGAGAATCCCAAGAACTATCATGTGTAATAGATTGACAAGCAGTGTTAAGACTGAAAATATATTGGGGATATTTTTGGCTTTTGTTTTTAGCCCTTTTAAATAAAGGACCAAAATATTATTATTCCAGTTGAGCATGGAGTTTTATTTTTCAGTTTAGTAAATAGTCAGAAACATTCATTTCCCTGCTTTGCACTTGGGAGGAATAAGCACATTTGAGGAGGGTAAGGAGAAATTGAAGGGGATGCCATGGATAAAATAAGCAAAGCAGAGGGAGTAAAGAAAGGTCTTATCAAAGGTGACAAGCCAGATGACAAATGTTAATGTTTTTGAACTCTATCTGCTGACATCAGGAGGCTGAATCCACTCACTTCTCTGTTAGTGTTGATGGATGACAAACGCTGGAGAAGCGCTGAGGTCCAGAACTAATTTTTTTTGAGTTAAGAATCTGGGGTATAGTATCCTAGATAAAATTTTGGCTGGCGGATCATAAGAAATTTCAGAAAACTTCCCTAAATTTTACTTGTGGCTGAGAGTGAGCTGCTGGAAGAGGAAGGTAATAAAGTGTTACTGTGGCAAAAAATAGCTGCAGAATACAAAGAGTGTTGCATAAGGAAATAAATCATCCTAGTCTGTCATCAGTGGGAGTCAGGCAAAAAATATCTGAAACAGAGTGAGAGTGGAAGCAAACCAGGTAATATAGAACAATGTGCACTATTAAAATAATCAGGAAGAGTGGGATTGACCTGGCCATTTTAAATGAGGACAGTGCATGCAGCTGAATGAATCATTAGTAGAGATTTAGGTGCTTTTCTAAAACAGATTACATTCATAATAAATAGACTTGAGTAGAGAATTTTAAAACCATATTAGTGGTAAAGGTTGATGCCTGGGGCCATATTAGCTCAGCATCAAGCTCTGATCTGTCATAGATCAATGAAATGTAGCAAGCCTGAATTACTGATTCAATTTAGTATTCATTTACTTTCAGAGCAGAACATAAATAGTAAGGAAGAAAATGTGAAACATGATCTCTGAGACCAAGATCATTTTCTATGGAGAACTTAGTATGCATGCATGCATTCATCTCGCGAATATTTAGGGATCCAAGTGCTGAAAGAGCCCAGTTTTGAAGCTGAATCTGCCCCAGTACCCCAGAGGCCTTTTACCCCTAAAGTTGAAAGAAACTTTTGTCTTCCTTTGCAGCCAATGCTGAATACAACCATGCTGAGTGCATAAGCGAGAATGAACCTCAGCAGAGTGGCAGTGAAAGCCCCCCGCAAGAATGCGGTGATTGTAATATCTGATTTAAAATCATAGAACCACAGAATACCTCCAGTTGGAAAGGACTCTTAAGGATCGTTGAGTACAACTCCCTGCTCCTTGCAAAACTACTTAAAGCTAAACCATACAATAAGAACATCGTCCAGACCCTCCTTGAGCTCTGACTGGCTTGATATGTGACCACTTCCTTGGGTAGCCTCTTCCAGGGAACGACCACCTCTCTGTGCTGAAGCTTTTCCCCATGTCCCACCTGAACTTCCCCTGATGCATCTTGATTCCATTTCATCATCTCCTGTCCCTGGTCACCAGAGGGAGGAGAACAGCTCCACTCCCCAGCCCTGGGAGAAAGGTGCAGCCTCTTCTCTTCTCCAAGCTGAACGAAACAAGGGGCCTCAGATGCTCCTTACAAGTCTTGCCCTCCAGGCCTTTCACCATGTTGATTCTCCTCCTTTACATGCTCTCCAATAACGTTATATCCTTCTTACACTGAGGCACACAAACCCACACACAGCAGTCAAGTCGAGGTCAAATTAGTGCAGAGTAGAGGAGGACAATCATCTCCCTCGACCAGCCAGTGATGGATGCTGCGCTGGATGAAACCCAGGACAGGGTTGGCCCTTTAATTTCTTGTGTGAACTCATATTCAATTTGCCATCCACCCATATCTTCAGCTTTCTTTCCATGGGGCTGCTTTTCAGACTCTCCTACCCCAATTTGTATGTGTAACCAGGATTGTCCCATCCCAGGTGGACAATCCAACACTTGCTCTAGTTAAATTTCATGCAGCTGTTTATTGCCCATCTCCGTAGCCTATCCAGATCTCGTGACTGAATGGAATAAGGTCCAGTCTGCAAACTATTGCGAGAGAAGAAACAGGAATACATTTTTTCTTCTTTCAAATGGCTTCAAAATGTTTCCATAGAACTTAAGGCAAGCTGACATGTCTTCAATAAATTCAAGAAAGATTGATTGATATTTAATTTATATTCAGCTATAGTTATTTAATATATTAGATCAGATACTGAATTCAAAGTCAGGACACATAAGTACGGTCACCCAGATCACCAAAGAATCATAGAATACGTGTTGTAAAGGGACCCTTCCTGTAATGCACGTGCTGCAATACCACAGCTTTTGCCATGACAACACAGATCTGCCAAGTGTGATCAGATGCTAGCACTGGGACAAAACAACAGCTTACAGCAGCATTAAAACTTGTCCAAATGTTTTGAAATCTTTTCCCAAAAAAAGTGCTTTAAATTGTAGCCCAGTCTCACAAAAGTCATCCTGGGATACTTCTACCTGAGCCAGCCCGTGCAGTCACCAGCCTTTAAAGGCAGAATTATACTGCGCCCTTCCTACTGCTCTACTGAGTGTTGACATTCTGCTGCTGGACAAAATGTCACCTCTTTATCCCATCTCTTTTGCCACGTATGACCCTGCGATGCCTGAATGCTCCTATCTCAAATACCCCTATGCATTTTTAAAGATTTTCTTTTCCAAAATAGTTGTGATATTTATTAATACAAATAACAACTGACAAGAAAATGTCATCAATCATTGACATAGCCTCTGAAGTTTAGGTTTGCTTTCAAACTCTTTCTACTCCACTTCTTATTTCGGTGTGACAATAAACAGCTTTAGATTAGAGTTGCATAGCTGATAGAGTGTATTTGTACTTAGCAACTGTCTATAGAAGTAAAGATTAGCATCAAGGCTATATTGGTTTTCCTGTCAGGATGCTGATCTTTTGAAGCTATACTATAGCCAGCAAATTCATATTTACCTACAGATTTAAACACTGCCAGTGCAGATAAGAATATGCTAACAGTTGGGGTAGGAATAAAAGATTAGTTTCTTTCATGACCAATTTTGCAGTAATCCTATCTCTGTCAAAACAATTTGAATGGGGAGTCCTACAGTGAAAAGATACAGCTACTGAGACACACTCAGAAACAAGAATTTATTCTGCTATTTTTTCATTCAGGCTTAATACTTTTAAATGGAAAGTTTAAATTTACTATAATGCAAAAAGTTTCATCTGTGTCCATACATGCATGCATTTTTTCTTGATTGTGGGTATGGGTGCACACGTGTGAATAGATGTGTATTTATATATGTATATGTATATTCCCACAGGATTACATATATTTTTACTAGAAAGTGCTTTGATACTAACTACAATTTAATACTAACTAAAGTACTAAGTATTTTAATACTAACTAAATTTTTTCTTCATCTCTTGGTTTGTCCTGACATCTCTTTGAAACTTCAGTCTGTAAAGGCTTTAGGATTTACCAGCATTCTCTAATTTTTATGCATCATGTTTGTTTAGGATCTGACCTAAATCGCTGAATCCCGTGGGAAAGGAGTTGGACAAAGGTTGTCCCTGTCTGCAGTGTTTGGAGAGGAACATACTGCTGTGTTTATAGCGAGAAGAGTAGGACACTCTTGATGTTGAAAAATATTCTTGGCAGTGATTCAGTATTAAAGCTGCATAGTAATTGCTATGATTATGGTAGTCAACTATTGATTACAGTATTTACTATGCGTGGTAGCAGAATAAAAAGATATGCATAACTGGCAATGTGTGCTTTTCTATAATGACAATCATAACAACCACTATAAAAAATTACGCTCTAGAAACAGCACAGTTCTAAGGGTATGTACAGAGCTGCTTTTTGGGGTTTTTTTTGCTGCCAATTCCTTCCCTGACCAGTTGGGCAGTGGCTTGAAAAGGTCACTCATTTCTCTGAGCCTGGCAAAAACGAAATTTTTTGTGTATTTTTCAAAAGCAGCAATTAATAGCATAAATTCTAATTGTGGTAGGGCTTTTTCATGAACAGTGTATGTGTGCCATATTCAATGTACACTTCTTGGAATAATATTTGGTGGATATTGAAGCTGGGCAAGATTTAACAAAAGAGTTCCTCAATTTAAATATTCTGGTAGGTGATAGTTCTCAAAACACAAAACTGTGTAGGGGGCTGGCTGTTGTGTATTCAGTCATTGGAGCTGTCTCTTCTACAAGACATAGATATTCTGCTTTGCATCTGTCATATGCTTTCCAGAATCTTTTTTTAATTAGGATTATCTTTGTTGTTAAGACCAAGGTTGTTTGGTGTTGTTTGGTATTTTCTGGTTCCTGGACAATATACATATTATATATGAAGCTAAATATATGTATCATAAATGGAGCTGAATTTTAATATTGAAGATTCTTCTGATTTTCTCCCCAGGGAACCGTCTTCCACATTCTCAGACTGGTTCTGGGGCATAAAATCCCCAGGGCTCCCAAATGCACCCCGGGATGGCACCACCTCAGAGCAGATTTCTGGTGTGTTATGATTTCTGGTGAATCACGTCTGAGCATCTGTGCTGAACTGACCAGCTGCACTGGCTGTTGTGGTGCCAGTCCTGAAACTGCAGCTCCTACCTGTTCCTGCAAAACTTCAATAGGAAATATCCATGAGTCCTTTGTATTGTTGTATGTTCTAAACCACCATGATCTTGATCAGAGAAGTGTACCGCCACACTCTTGTCCAGAGCATGGAAGAGGACAGTGATATGCACTAGTGAGTGTTATTTTTGATCCACAGTAAATCCGTGTAGTTATATGATAGCTTACACACCTATTAAAGCCAGTTAGCCCCAGAGGAGCACATTGCTAATGCACCTGTGATGCTTTTATGTACATAAAAGTGACAGCTCCGCTGTGAAAACAACATTATGCAGTAAACTTTAAAACCCATGTGCAAATGGGACCAAAACCAGAGGTGCCAGGTGAATTTCAGGGATTCTTACAAAATGGTGTTGCAGAAGAACTCAGACTTTTCTGTTAAATATAGCTTCCTATAAAGATATGATCTGGAAGGCTTAAACAAAGACCTTCTAGAAAGTGGGCAACTACAGAAGTCAGTGATAAGCTCAAGAAACTGCAATCACAGTCTGCTGATGGGGGTTTTTTGAGAGCTAGAAGTGATCAAAGTTAAACTCAGTGATCCTTTCTGTCAAAGGTTTGTGTGTCAGAATTTGGGAAGTGCTGATTTAATGGCACTAAAACTATGAATTTCTCACATTTCTGAATTGTTTGCACTGAAAATAGAGAAAAAAAGAACCAAGAGACTAAATAATTCATTCTTATATTTTCAAAATGGCAATTTTAATTCAAAAATATATTTTTAAACATTCGTTTACCTTTTTTTAGAGGCTATTAACTCCATCATAGATCAAAATGATCTTTGTTTTTGATGAAACTGAATGACTATGTGTCATTTTTAGTTTCACTGGTGAGCATTAAAATTAAAATTACTGGTTGTTTCTGTCAAAACCTCTCTTAATTTTGTCCATATCAGATTCTAAATGAGCTGTCCTGCAGTTTGCAGAATTTGAAGAATAAAATTAATCTACTTAAGATGACACTTCGCTCTCTAGATAATAAAGAGCACGTTATCCATTAGTAATTTTTTTCATGAGTGTTAGGAATATTTGATGTGATAATCTACCATTGAAACTTTCTCTATTGAGAAAATAATCAATAAAACTCTTTCATGTGTTTCATTTCAAAGGAAAACTGTGTTAATTTAGAAACAGCTGGTAGTGATGGAGAGGGAGAGATTTTGACCTTGATAAGGTCAAAATTGAAAAAACTCCATTTTTTATGTGAGTATGTGATAAAGGCAGAGAATTGAAAAGATTTGTATTTCATTCCAGCAGACAGCACAGATGTACGCAATTATGGGCAAATGTCTGTGCTTTATAGCAGGTTCATTCAATGTCAGCTCTCAGCATTCCCCTGTGATCGGCAAGATGGGAGCCTTCAGAAACACAGAAGCTTTCTGCTCGTGTGGGTGTCTTGAGATCCTTAAAAAGAAGACAGAAAAGAGTAATTTAGTATGGAAAAAAAACCATTTATCAAGATTATCAAGTCCAACTGTACATCTAACAATGTCCCCAGGTGCCACATCTAGGCATCTTTTAAATACCTCCAGGGAAGAGGATTCCATCACTTCCCTGGGCATCCTGTTCCAGTTCCTGACGATCCTTGTAGTGAAGAATTTTTTTCCTAATTTCCAAACTACACTTTCCCTGCTACAACTTGAGGCCATATCCCCTTGTCCTATCACCTGTTAGTCATGGGAAGAGACCTAGCCCCAGCTCACAACAACCTCTTTTCAGGAAGTAGTATCCCAGGATGACTTTTTGTGACATTTCTCTACAATTTAAAATACTCTTTCAGGAAAGATTTCAAAACATTTGGAGAAGTTTTAATGCTTCTCTGTACTGGTGTTTTGTCTCACTGCCAGCATCTGATCGCACTCGGCAGCTTCACGTTCCTATGGAAAAAACTGCAGTGTAGCGGTACAAGTGTTACAGGAAGAATTCCTTAATATGACTGCACTTATGTTGTACTGGGTTTAAATTCAGCATCTGATATAATATAAATACAGAATAACTGTAACTGCATATAAATAGAATATTATTCAGTCTTTCATAGCTTTATAAAAGACATGTTGGATTAAATTTATAATGAATCAGAACAGTTTAAATGTCTGAACAAGGTCATGGACTATCTTGGAGTTATTTACTACTTTCTTTTGATTTTAAGGAGGGATTAAATAGTCAGTTATTCAGTTAACTGCACAAATGTGTCTAGTGACATGGTAGGTATTCTGGAGAATCTAAGATGTCTGTGTAGGACCAATATATGACATAGAATTTTCAGGAGATTTTGCCTTTTGGAACTGACAGCTAGAAGCAGCATGGATTTGTGAGGGCCTATCAACTGACACTGTATTCCTGTATTTAGATATATGAGTGAAGGCCTAGATGACTAGCTCAGAAGAGAGAACCTCTGCACCTTTGGTTTTCATCTGTACAATTGGGAAAATGTTTGGCTTCCTAACAGGAGTGTTGTGAAGACTGTTACTAAAGTGTATTTCTCCCCTCATGCTTCCTTTATATCTCTCAAAGTTGGCAGAATTTTGCCCACAGAAATTTCTACTATTTATGAGTTGCTACTCAGTAAACCAGACACAGAGTAGATCAGCCAAAGGAAAAGAGATTTGGCTGCACAGTCTATGTAATTTCCAGATTTGCCTGAAGTTGCGGTAAAGTTGTGGAAGGGCACAACTGCAGACAGTTCAATATCAACACTGACATTCAGAGCTCTTGGGTTTATGAGTCAGATAAACTACTTGAAAAGGACTCTGATTCTTGTCAGTAAGTACTTGAGAACTGATTCAAAATGAAAGCTTCTAAAATCACCTCTATTCCTGATTTTCCAAATTAAAAACTTGATGTGAAGAACAGTCACAGCTTTTCTGAAGGAAATCTCCTTAGAAGGAGATATTGTTCCCCTTTTCCTTGATAATTAGAGTAAATTACTTGGGAATAGAGTACTCAGCATTTTAACATTTTCTCTTCAATAAGCTTCAGAACTTGAGCGCTTTAAATCCTCACTATAAAGCACCCCTTGATGCTGTTTTGACCAAAGGAGTTTATTCACTCTGTTTTTTAAATAAAACAACACTTATGTTCTAATCTACTCTTAGACTTAAATAGAAGAAAATTGATTGCACAGAAGACAACTAAATTTTTTTTCAAAAGACAGAGAAAACCAGGCATAGTATTTTCTAGTATCTCCGCATGATGTGGCTCACATTCACATGTGGATAAACACACTCTGAATTAGATGGAAAAAATATGTGTCTGATGAACCTTGCCTTTCTTTACATGTGCATAACTATCATGTGAGAAGCAGGATTCATCATCTCATGAATCCAAATTCAGCTGTCAATATATAAGTGTCTACATTTGGGGTGTATAAACTCCAGCTATAGCCAGAGCTGCTCAAGAGCTCAATGCAGTTGCCAGAAGGTCAACATTTGGTGTTAGCGCTGTTTGAAGTGTTCTACACTACCCAGGGACCGGGAGATCATGGGATAAATCAGGTGTGAAGAGACCTCAGGAGGTCTCCGTTTCAACTTTCTACTTATCTATGAGGTCATAGAGTCATCTGTGGGATCCTTTCAGGTTTCTCTGGGTTGTTTATCTCACCAAGTTTTGAAAAACTCCACAAATTGAGACTACAGCACCCGCCAGTAACTTGTCTCACTGTTGGCTGTCCTGATGAGAGAAAAAAACTTTTCTTGATACCCCATCTGAACCTTGCTCCCATTCAGTTGGCACACGCAACACAGGAACTACAGGAAAACCATGTCCTCCAGAAGACCTGGTGACAGGCCAGCCAAAATGTTCTGCAGGCTCCATGGACTGTCCTGGTTAGAGCTCCTCCATCTGTGACACCTATGAGACATCAGACACCTATCCCACACCTAAAAATGTGGGGGTGGGATTCCATGACCCAAAATTAATTGTCCCAAATAGCTGCTTTTCAAAATGGAAGAGTTCTGGTGTTCTTTAAGTCTGATGGTGCATTTGCCTGCCTCTTGTAGAAGCCTGAATAATCTGGGATATCTCAAAGAACGGTAAAAGTCTAAGTATAGGCTACTGAAATCAGATGATATAGAGTACCCAAAGAGATTAATTTGGTATCTTTCTTCGTACTGGTTGAAGGGAGTTCTGTATTTTTCCATTCTTGACAGCCAATCATACATGAGTCTCGCAGGCTTCTCATATGCAGACATCAGACTGTGAAGTGATTTTTCCAAGAATTCTCATGAATAAGAGAAAAATTAGGAGGTTTAAACCCAAACTTATTTACTAGGATCTTTCAGTCAAATAGGAGAGGAACATCTGCATGCAGCTGAGAATGACCATTGAAAACCCTGAAATAATTGCAAAGTTTTCAAGTAGACTACATTCGATGATCCTAAATGATTAGATTATAATTTTGCTATCCCACAGCTGCATAATGTATGAAAATGTTAGAAAAGGGTGTCCAGGAAAGTGAATTGAACTACTCTTTTTTAAAATTTATTTTTTAATAGAAAGAAATCCTTTGTTTGCAAGTCACAAATATCTTTCCTGTTCACTTCTAGAGATGAAGCACTATAAATGCCAATTTATTTTTCACTGTGAGATTAGTCTTTGGAGTAATGGAAAATAATTTTCCTTTTCTTTAATGAATAAATCATTGTGGGAGGCTCTGCATGATAGTTTGATCCTGCATAGCTATTTCTTCTGATTATTAGCAGGATTTTACATTTAAATTCCTGAAACATTATTAACTCATAATCATTTGCTTTCAGACCTTTCTGATAACTTTGCTCTTTCATTAATTCCTTTTCACTGAGGTAATAGGGAATTACTTTGTTTAATGATTCTCTGAAGATCCAAGAAAGCTAAACATCGTAATAAGGTAATTTTATTTCACAAATAATATTGCATTCACCAATATAATTAAATTGGAATGTTTTCTTCTGTAGGCCATGTCCCTAGCAATGGGATATGCAACACCCTAATCCAGAGGCAATTTTGACAAAATGAGCTTGTCCTTTCCCAGAGCTAAGTATCAGTTAGTGGAAAATCATCAAATAGATTGTTTACTCTGAGAGAATATTTAATATCCCAAGAAAAAGAGGGAAGAACCCTGATCACTGACTTCCTTTGGAGCAAAATTCCCTTTGAATTCTGCTCCCATGGGCAGTTAAGCTATTGAATCCCTTGAAGACTTCCTTAAAGGTAAAAAGCTCGTGGCCTGGACACCCTGGGGTGAGAGTCTCCAACTCCACCCTTCTGTGCTTGAGCCTTCAGGCTGTTCATGGCCCCGGAGTCCTGCAGTGGGCTCTGGGTGTGCCCAAGTCTGGCCCGTGGTGATGGTGGCAGAGAAGTCAGTCCTGAGATTTATGGGATTTTTCCTTGAGAGTGAGCTTCTCTGTATGTCCTTCTCGCTCCAGACACTATGTCCTTGAAGCTTTTATGGATATACCCTGAGGAATTTTCCCCATCCTAGCCCACTCATCAAGAACTCCTTTGTTTCCATACTCAGGGTTTTGCAATAGTTGATATCCTCCTTTGATTGTAGGTGCAGCCTCAGGACAGGAAATTTTTCTCAAATTGTCTTCCCCTAATCAAAAGCTTCCTTGTCCTCTGTCAAAGAGTTCAAGTTTTGCCATTGTTTTGCCCTTCCTATTCTGTCCTTTTACAAAATTTTTCTTGATTGAAGTATTTGAAAATCCTTCCAGACAAAACTAAGAAAAACCTTGGGTTTGCAATAGTAAAAGCCTGTGAGTTTACTCAGTGTTATATTTTGCCCTGAAATTAAGAGAGATCCCCCTGGACTTCTGCGTGTATGTCAGAGCCTGGGTAAACGAATGCATTTTAAATCTGTGATCAGAAATACACAGCCATGGAAATGGAGGAACAAATGAACTTGAAATTTTGGCATATATTCCCTGTTCTGTGAATCCACAGGCAGAGTCACTTGCAGTTTAGAATATCTGTGGTTGATAACTGTGGCCTGCAAATTTATGAGCAATCTGAGAAAGATGAGGATATGCTGCTGTAGCACTCCAGCCTAAACCAACAGCATAGCACTTCTTCCAGTGGAAGGAAATATTACCCAAATCACAGCTAAGCCAAACAGTTTGAACTGGCAAATAATAAGTGGTTTTTTTAGGAACCTCAGGGTATAGCATGCATGTAGTGTCATAAACAGTCCAAGGATGTTCTGCTTGCATACAGTGTATTTCTCTTCCCTGCAGCTTTTATAGTGAAGTTTCCAAGCTGTGCATAAGCAGCAGTATAATAGGATCCCTATTTATTTATCCTCCAGGAATGCTGTGCATATTTACTTGCTCATATTCCTTCTATTTCCCCCAGTAGCTTTGCTAGAAAACAAGTATTCTCTAATAATTTGCCTTTTCCATCTGTTTATTTTAGCAAGCAGGTTTGAGATTTTTTTCTTTTATTGACTGATAATTTTCCTATATTTTCTTCTGACATTTTGCTTCCCTTCCTCACGACAAGAGTATAATAGATGCAGACTCTGAAAAAAGGGGTCAGGGATGTCTTTCGTGTCCTTTATCAGTAAAATGTCTCAGTCTGGAAAGAAGGATCGTCCTATGGATGTTCATTCAGAAAATTGGATCCAATATTTGGTTCTGCTAAATGCCTCTTATTGGTGTTCAGAGCCAAATTTGGAAATGTGAAGCAACTGCAGATAGAGCCAAACCCTCAAAATTCCTCAGAAAGGCTGTCAGTTCACATTATGCTGTCCAAGGCCAGGCTCTGAATGCTGTATTATCCTGATAAAGTTGCTGCTTATTTTGATCCGTGAAGAGGAACTAAATTTCATGGTCATTCTCATGTGTTTTCAAGATTACTCAGAGGACCATGTTTTATTTTTTTATGGGTCCTAGAATCCTGTCAGCCAAAGAGGGTCTCCTCTTCCACTCTCAACTCTTTCAGTTGCAGTGAAAGAGTTTACCTTGCAAAGCTTTCTGTTTCTGACTACCTCAGTAAGCAGCTTCAAAGTGTGTAAACGGAGATGTGAATAAAATAATCAAATCCTCGAATGTTGGAGGGCATTCAAAATTTGTGAGTACCAGCTTTATCTCTCTGCATTTCTCTGAAGTCTCTATGGAGGTAAAACCCCAGACTTTAATCTTACCTGTGGTCTTGTCATCCACCAGCTCTAGATGAGGCACACATTTATTTGAGCCTCATTCCACATCTTAATTCTCTCTCAGTTAGAAGGGTATTCAGTATGGTCAGTGACAGGGATAAGGGCAAGAAAAGAATCTGAGTGGAAGAGGAACTAGGTGAGATAAAGAGGCGCTATTTAATTCTTCAATATCATCTTTCAAGTGTAAATAACAAATTTTCTTTTATTCCAAGATGGAAATGAAGCCACACTATGGCCTCTGGGCATTCTCTATATCTGCAATAGTCAATATAAGTTTAACCAACCAGCAGTACATTCAAATTGAGCTTTTATTTGTGATTTCATCTGAGCAAAGTGTCTTGAAAAATTTCAGGGTAAGCAACCAGCCAAAACTTTCTCCTCTTTCCAATCAGCTTGGAAGCACAGCTTCTGACAAGTCACTCTTTTCACCCTTCTTTCCATTACTTTCTAAAAACTAGGTTTCCACAAAGGAGAAAGGTTTGCCACAAAAATAAGGGTGTAACATGTATTGGGCCTGTTTGAATACAAGTATGACAGCAATATTGTGTTTTATATTGATTTTTGAGTTGTTAGTAAACGCTCCTGAAGAAACAAAGTTTTCCTACATTTTGGAAAAAAAAATACTTTTCATGGCTCAGTAAGTCACGTAAAAAGAAATCAAAATAAAGGAAAGTAAATGTAGTAAATGTGACTCTGCAATTTCCTGGATTTTTGGGAAAGAGGGATGAATTGCAACCTGAGAGATATGTGAGTGATATTTCTGGATGCTGTTGACAAAACAAATACCTTTGACAAAAAGGGCCTCATCCCTGTGCTCACAGAGCTTTCTGGAGTTGGCCCATGAGAATTTCATGAGAACAGCCTCTTTACTTGCTTGCTAGGCCAATGCATGAAACCCCTGGGAGGTTTGGGAGAAAAGAGAAAATAACATCTCTTTTGCAATCTCTTCTGAGTTCTTGTGAAGTGTTTCTGTAGACTTCTTCACAGTAGAGGTTTCTGGATGCTGCAACCCATGTCTTTTCCATGAGCTCTAAGCCATAAATCTAAACTGGAGTGGAGGGGAAGAATTTCAAACACTCCACTATATTAAGCAGCTTTACAGTCAGTTCCCAGGGCTATCTGCTACACTGCATGCATTACTCTGCAGTGGCTAACACTTTCCAGGGACTGGGACCTTTCCTAAATTCCATGTTAATCCACCCGCCTTGGGTTTCTTCTTGGGCAGATGTGCACTTCCAGGGCAGGTAGCTAGTAGGAATCATGAGGATGTTGCTGGAAATTAGGCCAGAAAAACTTGAGCTAAGGTGCCTACCGTGGGAGTTCCAGCTTCCATTTTGGGAACCAGACACGGAAAAATAAATGTCTAGGCACTTCAGTCATTTATTAAAGCAAACATGAGACCTCTGTGGTGAAAGTTGCCAAAAATTGTAGTCCAAAGTGTAAGACATCCTTCAAAGATGTTGGGTTTTTTCCATCAGTAATAATTCATCCAGATGAAGATCTCTTTTAAGTCCTCTGCAGCTACTTCATGGCTTCTCAGCTACAAAAACAAGCAGCATATCAAAACCAGCACTATTTTGAAAACTGACAGTTAGGAAAACTGATGAAAGATAATGTAGTAGCA
Organism: Melanocharis versteri; assembly: GCA_013397845.1. Classification (NCBI taxonomy): domain Eukaryota; kingdom Metazoa; phylum Chordata; class Aves; order Passeriformes; family Melanocharitidae; genus Melanocharis; species Melanocharis versteri. The sequence goes on along the minus strand of VZTG01007110.1, from coordinate 347,057 downwards.
GCAATGAATCAGATTAACATGGACAACATGGGGAACATTCCACCTACACAGGGAGCAGTGCCTGATATCAGAGGGCTCTTTCATCTGTGATAACAAGACCCAGTGGCTGAGAGCCAAACCTTCAAACTGGAAATGAGATACAATTTTTTAGCAGGAATATACATAACCATTTGAACCATTTACTAATAGACATAGCATTTATGCCTTCCTCCACAGCCTTTAGACCACAGGTGATTCTCACCCAAAATGAGGATCAAGTGGGCTTGCAATGAACTGAAAGTTATCAGGGTGATTAAAACACTTTCTGGGTAAAATTTAACACTGAGCTATGGAGATGATCAAGTTGACAATGGCCTTAAAAATTAATTTCTCTATAAGTGAGGAAGCAGCTAAAGGATATTTGTGCTTTGGGAAGTCAGACTTTAGTCTGACTATTTTTGGTGAATTTTAGGACCCTGAATATTGTAGAAAACCTACACTCTTTGGGAGTTATGTGATTTTTCATAAAAACAGAACTGTTAAGCATGTGAATTTTAATATTCTGGATGGACTATATTTCTTCTCAGGAAACACTAGTCTTAAAGTATATCTTTGTGTTAGACAGAACTTCCATTTTTTTTCTGTGCAAAAAATGTCTTCCTCTGTTCTCAAGTTTTGTTTATTAACAACAAATCCTGAAGCTTGGGACACTTGCCCAGGTATCCACAACAGATAATAAATTAAAACCTACAAAAAGAAATCAACCACCTCTTTGAGATGAGCAACAAGAACTAAATCAACCTATATTTCAGTTGTGGTGGATAAATTACAGTATCTCAGACAAATAACTGTACCAAGTTCCACAACCTAGATTTGTAAAAGGCACTAAAAGGCATGGATTTAGCAATGAATAATCAACTAAAAACTTTTCTTACTCCAATTAATATTAAGACTTGCCTTTTCTTCTGTTACATGACCACTTTATACTGATCGTATCTTCTTAGTGATCTTTCAAGGATGTCCTCAAATCATTTGTGTTCAAATTTTGTGTTCCTATAGACCACACAGAACTGACTCTTTTATGGATGTTATTTGCCATTGGAAGAAACTTGCTAATTGGGAATCTGCCGCACATTCTGTCCTTCCTGAACAGATTGATCAGGTAGGTGTCACCTCATACTTTGCCACGGACTCTACCGCAGATCAAAATAACCTCGGTATCCAGGCACTGTATAATTTAATCACGCTCAAAGGATTTCCATAATTGTATCCACAAACATTACTGCAAGATCAGCTTTCTGCTCGACAAGTTTCAATTAGGATATGCAACACACCAATGCATTAAAAAAAAAAAAAAAAAAATGCTTCTATTCCTCTCATCTTCAAGAGGTTTTTATACAAATATTAAGCAAGTGAGCACTGCCACTTCTCACTTACTAAGTAGTTCCTTTTATAATAGTCCTCTCTCCTGCACTTCATGTCATCCTTGTAATTTCTTGCATTTTGCTAAAGGCACAGGGAGCACAGAATTTTACTGGAGATGGCTAGTGAAATATGGAGCCGTTCACTGCTAAGCTACACATAAAATATCTGGCCTAGGTTGTTCACAGAGCAAAGATGTATCTCCTGTCTGCCCTCTCTTCAGAAAGCTGGATGAAAACCACACTTAGTTTCAGTCTACTTCCTACTGAGTCAGGGGGGAATTAACTGACTGAGAGACACAGGCGAATTAAAGACGTTTTCAGAAGTGAACTGCCAAACATCTGAAAATCAAAGTGCTTTCTGAATAGTGACATTGCATCAAGGTGCTAAAATTTTTATATCTCAGTCTGAAAAATGTGGATTAAAAATCCCAATTGTCATGATATCTTGGCAAGTCTTGGAAAAATGGAAAAAGAAAGGACTGTTTAATGCTTCATGTTCAAGAGTCAAAAAAATTACAGAGGATTTTAAAATACTTAAAACACATTTAAAGCTAGATTCCCAATTATCAAGTACTTCTTCGAGACTTAATCAATTCAAACTCCAAGTTAATGAGAAGCAGTGATTATTGGTTCATCCTTTTTAATATGTTATTCTCATGATGATTTTGTCAATTATGGACTTGAATAGAAATTTAAAAGAATAAAACAAGAGAATGAACAAGGCTCCAGTATTAGTGCATTGAAAGAAAACATGATTTGTGGAAGGTAAATGAAAGACGAGAAGGTGATTGTTAATTGCTACCTCTGATTTACTAAGACCAGTCAGGTTTAATCAACCTGAGTTCCTTCTCTAATGAAATGTCTGCATCTGTAAATGAGAGGTGGTTTATAAATGTTGTTCACCTGAAATTAAGCAGGACTTTAAACACACTATCCAAGAAGTGCCCAGTAACCAAACTGAGAAAATGCCATCTGGACCACAAAGTGCACGGAAAGAAAACTGGAATGCTGGGCCCAAAAGTTCATAGAATCATAGAATAGTTTGGACTGGAAAGGACATTAAAGATTATCTGGTTTCAACACCCAGCCATAGGCAGGGATGGCACTCACTAGACAAGATTCCACAGAGCCCCATCCCAGCTCGATCTGAGAGAGATCCTGTAGTGGGGCACTGTGCCAGCTCAGCTGGGCAAGGATCTGGACAACCTGATCTAGCTTCACAATTAGTTCCGCTTTAAGCATTGGACTACAAATCCTCCAGGCATCCTTCCTAACCTGAGTGCTTCAAGGAAGCTAAATACTGAAAATTCCCAACCAGCATCTGGTTAACTGACACTCCCTGCACCTCTTGTTTGATTCTTTCTACAGTCATTTTTATGGTGAACTTCAATGTATTCTTCAAATTATGATTTTCCTGCTGTTGCTTTGTCTACAGATGTTTCCTGGATGCCTAAACCAGGTTTCTTTGAATAATGAATTATACACCTTTGATGATAGGTCACAGACTGTTATCATGTTACACAGCTCTCTGGATATCACCAGGGAAGGATATTTGTTCTTAGTGGGGCTGTCAGTTTTCCAGCCATTATTATTAGGCAACTTTCTCCAACAGGTGATTCCCCATCCATTTTCACTTTGTAAAACTTGGTCAATAAAAGTTACATGGGGATATATGAGTTGACCTTTCCAGCAGGAATCCATCAAAAGAGATTTCTAACTTTCAAATAAGCAATGCTCATAATGGGAAATAAGAACAATATAATCCAGCTGTAAGAAAAATTGACAAGGTTTTAAGTGCTTGATCAAAGTCCATGGAGACTGTTAGTAACTGGAATAGGTATTGGATCATGGCTATAGTCAGGAAAAAGATAATTTTTGCCAGAATCAACATTTGTAACACATTCCCTGAGAGCTGTTTTATGATAAAGGTGGGCCATTCCCTGAGTGTTGACACTGTTGGGTAACAGTCCTTCCAGCTCCATGGGCAGCTGCACTGAAGACCATGATCATGGAGTCACTCTTGCAGCAGCCAGTGGGGCTGGGATGAGATGATGAGCTGGTAACATGCCACACCGTGTCCTCCACAAGCATGAAAGTACCAGGAACAGAATATGTCTGACTTCCCATGATTTTAAGCTTAACTCTCAGGATACCATAAAACTGCACCGTTATATTCAGATTTAATGCTTGCTCTGATGAAATGTCTTAATATTTCATTTGTTATGCTTTCCTATAGAATACTTGAAAAAGACAAGCTGTAGGATAAATGTTGGAGGCCACCTATCTCATAACTTTTGTCCTGGTGATTTGAAAGCAAAAACTTCTGCTTAGTGACTTCACTTATCAGTTATCTCCCTCCTTTTTTCTCTTTTGTTTTGATTTTTATTGGTATATTCTGATTTTCAATCCCTTGTTGTGGGGCATGCCAGCCCAAAAAGTCATCCATACAACTTTGAAACAAGAAAAGTATGAGTATCTGCCATATCAAACTTCTTTGTATCTGTTCATAAGTACAGGAAGAGAACAAAAAGAATGTACTTTGTCTTTGCTTTTTATTAATCCAGTGTTTTGGGTTAATAACCAGTCTCAAACAAATATTTACATTTCTTTAGAGTTAAGATAATTTGTTAAAAGTGTAATCATTTTAGACAGTATTAGAAATACAAAACCCTAATTCATCATCTGTGGCAATACGATAAATTCTTCACATTCATTGCCTAGTGTTTAAAATAGGAGATGTTAGACAGAGCTGGCAGCAGTTTAAGCACAGATACATTCTAAGAGTGCAATTACTGAGAAAAAATAAATCAATTAGAATAGTTTGCTAACATAGAACCATTAGATAACATATTTTCTCTTTCATTTATGAGCATATGGTGAAGGATTCATCTTGTCTTGGCATAAGGACATTTCTGCAGAAGAAAAATGGGATTGACATTTTATTTTTACACCAAGTTAAATTTCCTTGTAAGATAATTATTTATGAAATATGATGTGTAAGTTGATGCATGATCTCTGGAAGAGGTTACTAAAGAAGGAATAAAACAGATATTTTTAGCAGTAATACATAAAATGTACACTCAGAGGTGCTATAAAGAAAATTGTCTGGTTACCAGCATAGGAGCTGATGCAATAGCTGCTCTGCTGGGTGATATTGATGGGATTTAACTTAGTACCTCTACAGAGAAAAATATCAGTTGTTATAGCTATAAAGCTCTGTTACCAACAGCTCTCCTCCTGACAGAATGAGTAGAGAGGGAGGAATTTGTAATATACACTTTCTATAAATGTAACTTCTATTATCTCTATGATATTATTCCTGTTGATATGTAAATCACATTAATGTTGATGATAGGCCACTGGGAATTATTGCCCTGCTACTCAGACTTAAATCTTGTCACAATTCTAAAACTGTTTAAGCTGGTTTGAAAGCTGACACAGCCAAGATCTGATCCATAGATGTTGGATTGTCACCAGTGCCAGGCTTCCCCTTCCCATAACCATCTCTTTCCATGGCAGGCAGCAACATATCTTCATCTAGTCCAAACTTCTTCCCATCTCAGATATTGATGATTCACCACATTTTTCCTTTATAGAGGCAACAGTCTGTGACCAAAATATACCCTCGGGTATGAAGAAACGAGGAGAGAAGAATCCAGCACAATTTTGTTAACTTCTCAAGTACATTTGCATTTAATTATTAAGTATTCACTGTATTAAAACTGTCTTTCCCAACTGAATGACATTTGGTGTCCAGACATCCATGTGGGCTTTCCCTGCTAGACAAAAAAAAGGCTGAAAACCCCAGTAGGATTCATTGGAATGTATATCCCCCATGTCTTGAATAACTAGAATAGATTTCTTTTCCAATTTTCTAATATTCCTTTGAAATTGTAGGCACTAGAACTATTAGTATGATAACAATCATCTCATCAGTACTATATAAGGAGATGTTTTTTATTTTAACTGCTGCCATATACAAGACTTGGAATGAGTGTTTTTGAAGCAGAAAACCACTGCAGAATCCACTGATTTTTTCCTCTACTATTATCCCTATATATTTTAAATATCTTCTGTATTTTCTATTCCTCTGCTGTAGAAATGACCTGCATTCCCTATACTTACATGGATAAAATTTTGCGTTTACCTGAAGTGAAAAAGCATCTTGATTGACTACATCAGCTCACCAGATAGTCTTGGTCATTGTATTTGACTGCTCTACTTCATCATTTTTCACCATTCCTCCACTCTTTGTGCCAATCACATACTTTATTGACCGTGTTGATATATTTACTACCAGATCATGGACAAAAATCTTGAGCAGTATCAAGTATATTTTCCATGGCGATTTTTGGCACTAGAAAAACCTATAATGAAAATTCTCCATGAATATAAACTCCTTAAATTTTGTCAATTATACCATTCATCAGTTCCTTCTTGGTAATTCACAGTGCAGTATTTTTAATTAGAATGTCAGAAGGTTCTAAATCCTTTCAAAAGTTAAAGTAATGTAATAATTAATAATTACTTGAATAATTCAGGTACTTCTGGCATCTAAAAGTTGTGATTTCTTCTAATTATTTTTTTTTTTTGAGCAGCCATAAAATACACTGGCATTGCTTACATTTGAAGCTTTTAATCTTCAGCAATCAAATTCCATTATTTTCCTTTGGCCTAGACAAAACACAAATATTTTTCATGAAATATCCCTCTTGAATACTTTTTACAGATTGTGGTAACTCTTCTGAGCTTCTTCTGAGTTCTCCTCAGGATGTGTCAAAATGTTCATCTCCAGTTTGGGCTGTGATGTGTAAATCATCTTGATCACACAAATTCCTCATCGCTTATCCTCGGTAGATGATATGTGAACTGAAAGGTACTTCATCTCTATTATGTGCAAATACATTATTCTTGCCTGTTTACAATTATGGAACAGAAATATTTATTGACTGCTTCTGCTTTTTATTCGTGGTTGTTAATTGTATCATCTCCTTCTACAAATTACCCTGCATCGTCTCTCATGACACATCTAATCTACTTCAGAAATGCTTCTGCAAAGGAAGGCAAAATGTTCCCTCTTTCTCTTGAATCTTCCAGCTGGAGAAATGCTATCGAGCTTAGTGCAGTCTCAGAAAAAAACCCGAAGCACATCCAACAAAACCAAAACGAGGACCTACCTGCTTTGATGTCGCTAACTCTGTGTGTTAATACATCTGATCATCTCTGCTCTCTTGCTGTGCTTTTCTTTGCAGAATATTTTTTTCCTCCGTGATTCAGCCATAAAAGCGACATCATGAAAGCTTTCTTGGGATACATTGTGCCTTTGTATCAAGGCTTCTCAGTATCCTTTGTCATATTTCAAGGTTCTCTACTCCCAAATGCAAAGTTATCTTTAAAGGTTTCTTGCAAAAAAGTTACCGAGGAAACAGCTAATAAATGTCGTTGTCCAGATAAGCTGAATATTCAAAGATATTTTATCCTTCCATTTGTTTTCTTGGAATAAATGTAACTTGTATATAAAATCGATTTTGTCTTAAACTCCATTAAACCTTTATAAAGATAGTTTTATCTAAACTGTAACAGAATAGAGCAGCAGTGATAAGAATGTTAGTTCCTGTATCCATATATTAAAAAATATTGCTGAGCTCGCGTAGATACAGAACTGGAGAGATCAAGTAATTTGCCTGAAGTCACATGTGAAAGCACAGTTGAAAGGCAGGACATGAACTATAGGATTTCTCTCCCACAGCACAGAATGTTTTCCACAAAGTCCTTGGGGGTTTTTTGTTGTTTGATTGTTTGTTTTGTTGTTGCTCTTGTCATTTTGGGGGTTTTGTTTGTTTGTTTTTGTTACAGATGTCGAGATTCTTTGAAAACATTCATCCTTATGGACAGAAAATGTCATTCTTCATGAAAGAACTGGAAAGAAAATAAAAGGGGGAGGTCACAGGGGGAAAGTTGTCTGCTGGATTTTTTGAACCCAGCTGTAAACCAGGAAGAAAATTACACAGAAAAAAACAAGTATTCATTTACCATTAGGGAAAAAAAAAAAAAAAAAAGAGACCATTTTAAAATCCAAATTTAAGTTGCAAGGATTAGACTGAAGCACATCTCTCCTCAAAGGTTCAACAGCTGTAATATTTATCTGGAGACCATTAGCTTTCTTCTGAGAATGAACTGAGGACCAGCAGCTGTAGAACTAGATTTTCTCCCTCTTCTCCTCTTTAATGTAACTATTTATTAAAAAAGAAACACAAAAACAAATCTAAGTAACTGATAGCAGAGTTTACATGGGCCCTCTAATTATTTATTTTGAAGCTGTTTGCTCATGAAGCAAAAGGCGTGTGAAAGAGAGAGGGAACATTTTATGCTGGGGAAAAAAAATACAATGTTGATTCAATTTATTTCCATACGGAGGCAATGTTGGAAGGCTCCACTAAGTTGCCTGGCACTAGCTGGCAGAAAAAAATAAATGAAAACACAGCTTTAAGAACAGAGCTTTATTTACTGATGCCCATAAATGGAGCAGAGATGGAAGGTGTTCAAGATTGCTGACTGGCTGATTGTCACAACTGATTGTTTTTCACATCCAAGTGTTCCACTCATTGATACACACACCCTGCCAACATAGGCTGCATCTTTTGAGGAGTCAAAACTCTATAAAGGCACAAAACATGCATTGCTAGCAGAATGTGTAGTCGTAAGTTTAAGTGCATCATTTGTACTAAATTGTTTTACATACGCATTGCGTTGTTGTGTTTCTAAGCAGGTTTGCTACCTGACAAACTAGAATTCACTCTCTTAATATATGATGACAGTGCTAAATGACTGCTTTAATAAGTTTTGCCCAGAAATGTCATTCCTGTTTTGATAGGCACTGATGGAACTTGATTTCAAGATTTGAACAAATACTAAAGGAAAGGCTTAGAAACCACCTGGTAGTAAAGGTACAGTTTGGAAATATCAGCAGGGCAAACACTCTCTGCTGCTTTCAGTGGCTGCAAGTACAACTGAAGTGTTTTCAGTAAACTAGTGCCACTTTCAGGTATGAATTCAGAAGCATAGAGTCAATTTCTTCCTATATTTCTATGCTAGTTATATCACCCGAAGTAATAATTAATCCATCAAAATTCATTATTTCCCCCCTAAATCTCTGTTAGTTAATTATGGTTTATAATATAGTACACACTCATCTATAACAATAACCCTTTATGTACAAACAACACAAAGATAACTATGTGAACTTGTTCTTGGGTAAGAGTAAAGCCCATATTATCAGATCTCTTGAGAGCTTTATGATCAGTTCAGGATGTGAATGCTAAAATCAAAATGTCTTGCTGTGATTTAATGTTCTGAGATTAGGTGCTCCTTAGTTTATGAAGATTTCTTGGTTGCTATTTGATTACTCTGAAACTCAAACATATGAGTTAGTGGATGACTTCTAAGTGTCTAAATAAGGCTCAATAAAACCTTGAACAATTATAACTCTTAATAGAAGGATTTTAGTACCTACTGTAAACAGTGAATCTACAAAAAATGAGGGGTTTTTATTTACTCTCCTCTACTCATCATGCTTCTCTCACTTCCACGTTTGATTTTCTCATCATACAAATGGAAAACAAGTTTTCCCTCACAGCCACTCACCCAGAGCCCCCTTGGTTTCTGACAGTGGGCCTTTCTTTCTGACACAACACCAGTGACAACAGAGGTTGTGTTAGCCAAACCACGATCTAATCTCCTTTTCAATTCTTCCATTGTCCTCAAAATGTGATCTCAGTGACACCAGGATAAATGTCTGTCAGATTTTTTGTCCTGATGGATATACGAGTGAGAGAGCAAAACCTGAAAATTCTGCTGTTGCAGAATTGGAGTTCAGGGCTTATTTTACCCAGCTGACCTTCATTATTCTGGCTGTAATTGTTCATTCACCATTTCCACATTAAAAATAAAGGGTATCTCATAACTATAACTATTATTATTGTTGTTGTTGTTATTATTATTATTATTATTTCTTCCACATTTTTTCTTTTCAACAAATGTTGAACACATGCATTTAAAACATTTTACCTCCTCCCCTCCTCCCTCCCTTTTGTAAGCTCTAGCAATCAGGACCTACAGTCATTCCCCTTTCTCCTTTTTATATCTTGCTAAATACACAAACATACTGTTACACAATTCAGAATGTCCCCCTGAAAATAGATACTGTGAGGGTATCTGGTAAGGACACATGTTGAAATTGCTGCTGGGCAAAGGGCAGCAATCACTGTTATCACAGTTACCATTGTTACCCATTGTGAATATTTTCTTTCACTGTGAATCGCCTCCACAGCTTTTCTTTCTCGCTCCTCTTAAAAGTCCCTCTGCTTTGTTGATATCTTTCTAGGAATTAAATGTTTAGAACAGGCTAGAAACCATTTCAAATGTATCATTTCAGGAGGGCGTGAAGGATAAAAATGAAGAGCATGTAGAGCTATAACTAAGAGGAAATATGACTTTGAGACTGGGTATGGTTCATGTGTTGCTGGGGGAAAACAGATCGCAGTGGACACCCACATGCCATATGCTGTCTACCATCATTCACAAGGGCTTCCAGACACCTCCCACCATCCAAGGTATTTGTCTCGGGTTCCTTTCCACTCTTAATGCATTAATGCTGCCACTTTGTGGTTTAAACTTTTTCTCAGACACTCCTCCAACCTGCTGTGATTTGTTCCCTGCTTGTCTTTGCTTCTTCACTTTATGCAATCCCCTCAACCACCATGCTCTTAAAATAAATCCAACAGACAGAAACACAGTCACATGCTCAATGGAAAATCTTCTTCAATATTCTGGAGGTTCAAAGAAGAGTTTTAACATACATGGAAATTCAGCAAATATCCATTGTAAAAATAAGTTTTGAGTACTTCAAACCTGCAAGTTCCAACACTCTTGCTGCATCATCTACAAACGTGAAGATCTTCCCCTCATTTAATGGGTAGCAAAACAACACCAGCCTTACGTAGGTCAGGGACACACACACAAAAAAAATCATAGTATCATTAGAAATCAGGGTGCTTCACCGTAGAAGAGGTATGAAAGTTCCCTGCGTGCAATCATAAGTAGTTCTGCCCCCAGGACTGGTATATCAAAATAATTCTAAATGGGCATCATAAAAACATTAGAGAATGTAAACTAAATTTTGTCTGTTTTTCTTGCTCAGGGGAAACATCAGTGTTAATAATAATTTGAAAGTGATTTAAAGTAAATGTCATTAATACCCTCAAGGCTTAGGACAGGCTAAAGAAACCTCAGGGTAAGCAGAAACGTCTACAACTGCCTTCTTTAAAATGTCTTTTAAAACCACAGTTGTTCTTTGGCTAAGCAACTTTTGATCTCATTAGTGACTGAGACAAATATCATCTGGAAACTGGAGCTAGAAACTAGGAATAACTCAACAGAAAGTCAATTCCATGACCCTGGGATTAACTCAGTTGGTGAGAGCATGGTGATAACAACACCAGTTGTGGATTCAATCCCTGTATGGGCCGTTCACTTAAGAGTAGGACTTGGTGATCCTTGTGGGTCCTTTCCAACTCAGAGCATTCTGTGATTATGTTTACCCATGGTTAATTATTATTCATTCATCAAATTGACACTGGACAGACCATTGAACGAAATATGAGTCAAACTCATTTGATAACTTTGTAACTGAAGAGACCACAACAAATGCTTTGACAGCTTAGGACCAAGTCAAGACTATTTTAATGAATGATCTAATGGTCTGTTACTACCATGCACATTCCAGGTGCCCACTCACAGCAGGGTGTGATGAATTCCAGCTGGATGCAGTGCCTGACGTGCTGGTTTGTGTCAGCTGTCTTTCCACTCATATTATTCAGCTGTCCCCTTAACACAGACTCTCACCCAAGGTACAGACTCTGTGCAGTGACATGAAAGAGGCCTTGGAAGCAGTAAAGTTGTTCTGAGTCATTGTGAAACATCACAGGTAAGCCTGGATTTCCCATTTCTAGCTGTTAGGCAGTATGGGTGATGGCATTTGGATTTTGACATTCAGTTTCTTAAGTTTCAATGACCTAAAATAATACTCAAGCCTCGTGATTCTCAAATCAATTCAGAAAATGGGATTTGAGCATGTCTGAGGGGTTTTTTTCTCACCATTTTTATCCCAACAAATTTGATTTAGAGCTTGAAAAACACCGTATAGACTTTCATTTGCATGTGTCATTCTACTTTACATTGCTGAGTAGTGACTGCAGCTTTCTACTCAGAACTTTTGCATTTTATTCTTTGATTGCTCAGGTTGCTTACAAGAACAAAGACTATATTTTTAAAGTCCATTAAAGATTAGTGTAATATCTTCTACTTCATAACAAATAAATTAGTCGATTGTTGTTGTTATAGTTCCCCTCAAAGGATTTCTAAGAGTTGAGTACACACTTTGACACAAACTTGGGATCTGTTGCTAGCATCAAACAATTATGAACAAATAAAAATACAATTAAAATTATACATAAAATCATAACAATAAAAGATAAGAAATGTATTTAAATAAATATTTAAAAATATACCGATAAAATATTTGGTATTAGTTTATTAATCTCAATCAAATTAAATACAAATTTTTATGTAGTTCCAATTTGACACTTATTCCACTTATTCCTCTCATTCCAGGCTGCCAAGAAGCTTACTCTGAATGTCATCTTGTTTATTAATTCCTTGGGAAAATGGTCCAGCTGATAGGAAACCAATGATGGCATCAAAGGAAACCCGTCCCCTGAACAGAAAATTTGATCAGATGTACTGTGGGTCTTGAGACCTTGGCCACAGATGGATTATGACTGAAATCTGGTATCTAAGCAAGGATTTTGAATGCAGCTTTGGATTTTCCATGCTTCAGTTTTGATGTTTAATATGAGCTGCCTGGAAGTGGATTTATTTATTGTAGTATAGAATCTTCTGAAAATCAGGGTCTTTTAGAAGGCAAAACTGTCTGCCAAACTTGTAACTGTCAAAGTTCTGAAAACTGTCTGTCTTCCATTACCAGAGTAAGTAAATCTTACTGCTTTTAAATCAGTCATTTTTGCACAGATCTTCCAGAAAAACATGCAGAAGGAAACCTCCCTTATGTCTCTAGAAACTGAGATAATACATGGAGGTGGGAATTTATGACATTTTGGCATTTAAAGAAAGAAAACTCACTGTTTTCCTCTCCTACTCAGATGTTTGAGCACAGTTAAATGGTTAAATGTGCCTCCAGAGAAAGGAGGAGAAGGAAAAGGTTCAAAAGCCAGAGAGAAAAGAGGAAAAAGAAAATGCATTTCTCCCCTTAATGACATGAAAATTAATCACACATTTTAAAATCCAGCAGCCCCGTTTTGATTCTTGGCTGCAGTTTTCTGGTAACACTTCTATCAGTCACATTCATTTGAAGCATGTGGCTACACGTATTGGAGATAGGAAGACACAGTTTCTGCATTTGCAATTTCCCGTCTTCAAAGTGCTTTTCATTTTTATGATAAATCTGGAGAAAACCCTGTGATGTGTGAAAGATATTTCTCCCTCTTTTTTTCTTTTTCTTTAAATTCATCACTGTTATTTTCTTTAGTTTCTCCCTTAGCCAGGATGCTAATATTTATTCGCTTCAAGGACATCTTTCAAGCCTAATGGAGCCAACATCCAGTATCACTTCCAGTTAAGCCTTCATTAAATGCAAATATCAACCAATATACTTCAGCAAAAGGGGAAAACTCATGTAAACATTGAAACATAAAAGCTTTTGTTCTTCGCTCTTAAACCTGAGTGGACCTGGACAATATATAATAGGACCCAAGAACTAAATTAGCATAATACTGAGTCACCCCTATTGACCTCCATTGGTTTCAAATACAATTCACTTTTGAGCACTCATTAGTCTAAAAAGATAATTGCAAGGAGAAGAAAAAAGACCATATGAAAAAATATCATTGATGTGCAAGAAACCCCTGAGGCTAAAAAAAACCAAAAAGTAGAAGAGAAGGACTGATTAATGTCAGAAATATGCAAAAACTAAACAGACAATGTGTGGGCAAATAAATGTTGGGTGCACACGTTCATTTATATCTATGTAAATGAAAATGGGAATATAGAAACTCTTCTAAAGTATTATGGAAAAGCAGAAATGTCAGTTTAGGTGTTTTAAAATTCTTCCTCTTCACCCTATTTCCCACATATATAAAGTGCCAGTACCTGTACTTGAAACACCATTGTGGCAGACTGGCAAATAATTGACCATGTAATGACTTCATACCTGGACCTCATCCAGAATCTCAATAAAAAAGCCCTTGAAATGAAGACTTATTCAGGTCAGTGGTGCTTCACAGCAGTATGTGAAGGCATTTCATCTGTGAAATAGTACTCTCAGATGACAAAATACAGAGTGATCTGAGTAAACTAGAGGTTTGGTTTGAAATCAGCAAATGAAATTTAATAAAATCATGAAGGATGCTACATGTGAAAGAAGGAAATCCAGCACTGAGTTAAAAAAAAGCTTCAGCTACAAACCAGCATCATATCTGAAAGAATAAAGCAAATCACATACATATTAAGGAGGAAAATTTTGTATGATTTTTAAAAAGGCATATTGCTATGTGACGTGATATTAAAGACTTGATTATAAAATAAACATGGGGAGGTTTAATTTGTCAGAGTGTGACAAAAACTGAGATAATCTAGAGAAAGTCCAAAGGTGACTGGAAAACAATAAGAGGTTTAGGAGCACATACTAAAAAATTGGATTTATTTAATCTAGAAAAGATTAAACAAAGATATGATTCTAATCTTCCAGTAGTTATAGTTTGTTTTTATAGTAACACCACAGAGGAACGATCAGTTGTTCAGACAGTTCAACAGTGGTCAAAGAAGAAGTAATTGTCTTAATTTTCAGAAACAAAGATTTAGGTTAGATACTAGGGAAAACTTCCTAAGTATAAGGAAGCACTACAACAAGTTGCCTAGACGAGCTGCAGAATTGCTTTCCTCTGAGATTATAAATCAAATATCTGTTAGAGGTGGCCTCACTACATATTACTTGCCTTTTTCAGTGAAGGGTGTGGGATTAGGAAGCTAATTAAGATCCTTCCCAGCTTTACTTTTTGAAGATTTATGATACATGAGATCATGGGCTCTGATATATATATATATATACCCTTTTTCTAAAGACGTGTATGAAAAATTCTCACCCTTAACTAATTTTTTTTTTCATTAAACAAGCATCTAATGCTTGTGGTTGAAGGACCAAATTTACTTACTTCTTATGCTCCAAGAAGCATTATTCAAACTTTAGCTGGATTTGGCTTCCTTTCTGTTGGAGGTCAATTGTGCAAAGTAGTGACTTATTGGCCAGCTGCCAGTAACACAAATGCCAAGCTCTGCTTGGTGCATTAGAACATCAAGTAGATATCAAAGTTAGCATGAACAGAGATTTTTCAAATTCCCTCAGAGACCAAACAGCCCGAGAGAAGTCAGACACCACTGTAAATCAGTAGGAAGCTACACACGGAGGCAGTATTTTTCCTACCCATTTAGTTCCTTCTGAAAAGGAATCCTACTTTGTGTCATCCAACAGCAATGCCTGAATATGTGGGAAGATATTGCAGGATATTTCAATTCATAGAGATGAGAGAAGCAAGTGGTTTCTGCTGCACTGGTTGGGAATCAAGTTACTGCTGCAATGGTCTTGTTTTCCTTGAGTGAAAGATGGAGGCTGAAGAGGAGAATGGGATGCTACATCCCAAATCAGGCCCTTGTCTCCAGCCCCTCCCAGGCAGAGAATACATGAGCATCTCAAGAGCCAAAGAATATAACCATAAAACAGAAAGACAATATAACCATAAAACAGGAAAATACATAGCGTAAGCTTGGTGGGGAGGGGGGTGGGGGGGTGGATGTCTCAAGCAGATTAAAATCTTCACATTTCAGTCCCTGGGGCAGTCCTGCTTTGGTTACAGTTCCTATGAAAATGCCTCAGACTTGCATGAATATCGAAGAATCTGACTCTACCAAGAAAAGAAAAGGGTGCTAGCTATGTAATTTTAAAATGCTATCTATGTGTTATAATCTCTTCTGACAGCTCTTCACTAATTGTTTGCTGTTACAGCCCAATATTTTACTGTGATGTGGTTAGGTCTGTGGCACTGCTGGGAGCTGAGGGTGAGGTGACCTGAAATGGGATGGGTCCTGCTCGTGGTAAGCTCCCCGAAGGCTGCTGTGGGCTTTTCCTGATTGCCTTGGAGCATGAGGGACTCTCTGAGCCTCGGCAGCCAGGCCTGACCCCCAGGGGGAACAAGGGTGCCCTCAGCACCTTTATTGTGGCTCTAAAAGGAGGCATATCAAGCATCAGATATTGGAGACCAGTGAGGGACTGATCCACCATTCCCATCCTCCAACATTTTGACGACTGTTTTCCCGATGTGACCAAAACCCAGTGGTGTAGCACTTCCCTGATATTCACACACACAGGACTGGGCTCATGCACAAGCTGTCCTCCAGCACCTCAACAGCACTATGGATCTCATTGTATGGAACAGCTCCTAGGGCAGTTGGGAGAGCACAAACAGACCATTATGCCAATTAATCATTGCTCACAGCTCCTGCCATGTGGGTGGCACTCAGTTCATACCTCCTCGCCAGGATTAGGAGCTCAGGTAGAATCACCTTTCCATATTTTATTAATAGTCACTATTTCAGGATCTAGCTGTAACCAGCTGCTCTGTAGTACCTGTGAAATTCATGGCCCACATTCTCAAAACTTCCCAGAGCCCTGTCCCATAGCTATTAAGGTGGATTTCTGACCCAGGAATTCCACACATTGTGCTACATACCCAGCACGAGCATTATCATTTTAAAATGTGAAATCACTGAGGTGAGTTTTGGGAAGTGCTGATGTGCAGAGAAATATCCATTCTTTTTTAACATCCACCTTGGATGCTGACAGCAGCAATCAGCAGCGTCATTCATGTGCTGCCTCTTCTGAGGAATATCTACAAATGGACCCAGAAGAGAAAGTGCACTGTCAGACTCCTCTATAGACAAGTTGTGTTAAATATAGTGAGGGCATAAAGACAGTTGCCTCTGTCCCTTCACCTCTCTTTACTCTGCATTTTGCACTCTGAGAAGAGATATTATGTCATCTGTTAATAAAGATAATTCCATCACTAAGGAATTGCCTTAAGGCACTAGGTCAGGTTCTGCAGTATTTCATCTCTGGGAAAAATACCAGTGTAAATGGATGTGGAAAAGGTGTTATATTTCACAGGAAGAGAAGGGAAAAAATTAAATGTGAGCATAATAGGTGTGTTTTTCTTCTGGCTTTAGCTTCTAGAATAGCATGAGTGAATTTTAGACATTTGCAATTGGTGGATCTGAACGTACTGCAAGATTATTGGAATTATTGAAGCCTGAAGTAAGCTATGGATCAGGGTCAATTTGGTAGCCAATACACCGAAACTGGAACAATTTATCTTGGCTCTCATTAGAGGAAAGTGTAAACTCAGAGATCCATAGAAGTGATGGTTCTTTCATGCTGTGTTAATTGCGAAACACCTAATAGTTCACCACTGGAAATCCATAAGACATTGTAGGAGTGAATGTTTCTACAGAGGGGTTTTGCTCTACCACTCACAGTGAAAAATGAAGTCAGTGAGAGAAGGGGAAACAAAACCCTCAGTGCCCATGTATTTGCATTCTTCAGAACTTCTCTTTATGTGTTCATAAAGACAACTGTTTTTCAAGACAATACCACTGCATTTTTAATAGAAAAAATGTTGTATTTTACGGCAGTAGCAGAGAAAGGATACAAATTTATTAGTATTTTGTATCTGATGCCTTTCTATCAGAAAGGTTGGGCCCTGTCCCAGGCTATTCTCCAAGTCAAAACAAACCACTGCCTTCCACTCTCCCTGGGCATGACCAATTCACTCCCTGACCCATGGAAATGGCATACTTGGCCTTTCAGAGTCAAGACTTTTCTACCAAGCCTGTCGGGATTTTTTCAGTAGTCAGTGGAAATGGACATCCCTTTTGAAGGCAACTCATACCTGTGTAAGACAGATGACTAGAAGACAGGAGATTAATTACTCTTTGGAGGTATTTCTCCCACTCTGTACTCAATATAGAGAGCCAAGAGGATGGCTTTAATCTAGTCACCTGAATTTCAAGGAGATGAAGTTAGATTAGATGAATCTCATATTTAATCTTTGTCAGGTTTTTCATTTCCTGCAGATAGTTCCATTATCTGTCAGACAATGGAGGTTGAATCTGGAGATGAAAGTTTTCTTTCAGTGGGACTTGTAGGAGTGAGCTTTTCACAATTATTTTAGCCAGAACTATTTTTCTCCTTTGTTTATGAGTTCTAGGGAAAAAAAAATTAGGTTCCACAATAGAAGATCTACACTATTTCCATGCATCTCTTTGTAGCTCATTATTTCAGGCTTTTTCTCTTTAACACAATACTCTTTAGCTTACTTCTGTGAGGAAATCATTATTAGCCAAAAGGTAATCAAAAGCTTGGAGATACGGCTTAGACGGTGAGCTATATATCATCTGAGCCACAAAAAATATCTTTGGCAATTATCAAATAACTTCACTGTCCCTAGTCCTCAGTTGGAGACAGTTTTAAGGAGAAACTTTTTGAGGGTACTGGTGGTCATAAAAGAGCAATGGCTGGTAAAGCTAAATAAGCCTAACTTTCCTTGAAATTACAATGAGCATGTGCACTGAAGTTTAATCACAGAAAACGAGATTTTTGACAAAGTTTTAAGCCGGCTTGTCACATTTCTTTTGTGTTACTTGGAAAACAAAAAAGGGTTGTGGCGTTTTGTTCATCACTGAAGTGCGTCAGTGAGGTCAAACAAAATAGTTCCTTTCTGGTGAGAGACAGCTGGTGTGCAGGCTGGAGCTGAGAGGGTAACGGGTCAAGAGCAGGAAAAACACTGGCAGTCAGCATGGACTGCAGGGCTGTGGGATGCTGGGACCTGCCTCTTCCCACCACCAGACCACTCTGGAGCTGTCAGCTGGGGAAGGACGATGGGCTGGTGCTGCATCTTTTGGGTCCTGCCTGTTTCTTCGTCCAATAAACGTCTCTCAAATGCATGTGTCTGAGAAAACGAGAGCAAAATTTCATTCATTCACTCAAATTCGTAGACACTGATGTCTCAGGGAAAACACTCAGTGTGAAAATGGGCACAGCCAGCACCACAACATTTCCAGAGGTGGGTAGGAGGAGGTTTAGAGCACAACATAATCTTGGGTCTATGAGACATCATAGCTGCTTACTTTCTGTGGTGCCAATTCTGAAAAGAGGGAGAGGAAAGAAATTGCAGAAGAGTTGTCTGCTTGTTTGTCCTCCTCACAGTTGGAGAGGGATTTGGGAACGCTGAAGATACAATTTCTCCTTCACCTTTTGCCGTTTCCAAATAATGGGTGTCGGTCTTCTCTTCCTCATTTTGCTCTTGTGTTTGGAGTATACTCTTCACAGGGTACTTCTTGTCAGTGTTTGTATGGAAAAAAAAGATAATTTTGGGGGAAATAAATCTGCTTTTTCTAGAATTTGTTTTCTTCCAAAAACTAGTCTGAGCAACAAAGCACTTGTTCTGGCAGGATTCTGATGCCAGTCCTTTAATTTTCTGTGCATTTCTGTACTGAGAGAGAAAAGATTATTGCTTGTGCTCAACCTGGTGCTGGGATTGGGGATTATGCAGATATCTTGACCCTTGTTCCTTAACAGTTTAATTCCAAACAATGTAGAATGAGATATATTCCTTCATGACTTTGCACATCTATTACAATGTTGACTGTCTTCAGGTGATATACACATATATGTGTACAGGTATATTTACACATATGTAAAACCTGCAGAAGCAGACCCAAAAGCAGGCAGGTTTGATGACATTGCACTTTCTTGGGCTGCACCACAGAGCTAAACTTGTTGCTGTTTTCACCCTCTGGGATTTGACATGAGAGAGCCACTGTTTGTAAGGGAAAGAAACAAAATGTCCTCCTCATACAAATTTGTTTTTCTTGGGTTTCTTATTCCCTGCCCTCAGCCTGTCCTGGCACAGGACACCAGCTATCCAGGCTCTTTTTCCATCTAGTGTCTTGTGTGTAGTTATCACACAGCCTGTAACTAAGGTTCAGGAGTGAAATCCAAGTGGGTGTCAAGAAAACAAGGAGGAAGATGGGTTTGGATGGTTGAACTTTATCCTTCTTTCTCTCAAATACTGGGATAATCTCTTCCTTATAATAGAATGAAAAGGAAAACTTCTCAAAAACATTTCTCAAGCACGCAAACAGATTTTGCTTCCAGGTTTCTTTCAACCTTGATAGCTTTACAGGTGCCACAGGTAGAAGTGAACACACAAGAGTGGAGTTGCAGGATTTTTATTTTAAATCTTGTGCAGACTTATCTTACATGGCTCCTTCTTTCCAAGGAGATTCTAAATTATTCTGAGCTTACCTGCTCATGCACAAATAAATGTATGACAGAAGAAAGACTGAGGGTGTATTTGAATGACTAATGCTTTGGGAAGCGTGAACAGCGCTCTGCTTCTCACAGACACTAGAAAGCTGGCAGCCTGCAGTCTTCCCAACATGACTCACGGTGGAGTGTGAAAAGGAAGGTTTTATACAGGTTCACTCATTGGAATCAAGGTGTTCAAGCGGTGAATTAGCTGCTGCATACACCAGTTCCTGATGGAACTAAGCAGGCACAGGAGCTGACATCCCTCTTCTAGCAGGTACCCTGACATGCTCTTCCAGTAGCTACTGAACCGTGGAAGGTAAGTGCTCCACTCTCAGTGGAGTCAGAAGCAAACTTCACACTGGGAGTAGTCCTGGACCTCTTGAAATACATGAGAATAAAAAGGTGACAGCAAAATTGTAGAGGGTAGAACTCTGCTGCCAACTCAAGACTGTATCAAAAAGCCATTTGGCCCTTCTGAGTGTGTTCAAAGACTTGTCAAGTCTAACAAAAAGATCTTTTGCTTCCACACTCAGTCTAGCATTTACTTTGCCAATCAATAGTTCAAGGCACAGACCTTTCACAGGCAATGTCTGTGGTCAGTGGCTAATAATCCCCTGTTGCTGGTAACTGAGGTGAGCATCAAGTTCAGAACAGATGCCCAAGGTGGGCAGTAAATAATATTAACTACTGCAAGGACAGGTTATTGGTGAGATGAGGCAGCATAATTACTGCATTGTGAATTAACCTGACAGGCATGAACAGGAAACCTGTAATCATTAAGGAATTAAACTGGACTCAATGTATATCAGTACATAGGAATTTGTCAATAAAATCATTACAGACAAACCTTCAGTAATTAATAAAATATTCTGACTAAAATGTAGAAATCTGGAGGTGGAATGAAAAAACCAGTTTACTAGGTCCACTAGAAGTCTCTCAGATTTGAGGTATTTATCTGTCTCAGGCTGGGTGTTTTGGTGTAATTTAGAGAGGATGAGATTTCTTGTCTCTATTCAGCCTCCAACTGCACTCTCCTGAGACCTCCCCAGACCACTCACACCTGTCTCTGTCTCTGCAGAATGTCTCAGCAGTAGTTATTTGTGTGATAATTCCTGCTACCAACCAAATGGATGGGGCAGTGAAGCAGTGATAAACAAGATTAGCTCCACCATATGGCATCAGACACATTACTCCTCTAAACCAAATTAATATGCTGACTGTGAGACTCTTGTGGTCATAACTCCATCTCTGGAATGTCTCCATCTCTGTGTTTGTGGACAGCTCAGCACTATGGCAGCTGGTTGAGTTGGCTGACTCCATCATCCTCTCTATGCTGTCAGTGCAGACTGTCCTTGCAAAGTGTTCAGATCTCTGTCTCCAACCTAAGAGTTTTATTGGCAAGAAGGATGCCCAGAAAAACTGAATAATTAATAAGATAACCATCCACAAATGTGCTGGCTGGATATCAGAAATAGGTCTACCCCAAAAAATCAAAATACTTCTTTAAAGTGAAAAAAAAAAAAGGTTTTGTTGAAAATATTCCTGCAGTGCCTGTTGGGAAGTGACTCCCTAATTCTTCTTGGTCCATTTCTCCTCTGCAGAAAATCTCTTTAGAGAAAACTCTGACTCTCATGGGGGATTATAAACCTGTCCTCTTGAGGATTTTGCATTATGGGAGCTGACAGTCAGCAATGCAGTCAGCTGGAAGTAAAGAAGACCTAGAGAAGAAGGGTACCTGCATTCAGACACCATCAATCACAACTGCCACAAAGAATTTTCGCATTCAAAATATTTGGGGTTGATGGGGAATTTGTTTTGGTGATATCAAGGTTACTTGTCTAGAGTAGACATGTTTTGTAAAAATCTTCTCTTAAAAAGTCAGTTTTGCAAGGAGAAAAAGTTGTGCTGGAGATTTTCTGGGCTGAAAGACAATGTATCATCACCAAAGGTAGTCTTAAGCTGTCCATGCGTTTGACGTGAAAAAACATTCTGACACCTGCTCAGAATAACATGAATCTAATATGTGAGATGCTAAATTAGTCTGCTAAAAAGCTGCTTAATTTTACTGGAGTACAGGTGGTATTCTAGTCCAAGGATAGAGTTCATAAGCATTTGATAAAAATGTTAGTAGAGATAGGTAAGAGACTCAAAGGAGTTCCACCACCATGGTAAAACTCAGCTTCTTAGGCACTGGGAAAGAGAGAAGCCAGAGCCACTTAACACAGGTACTGCTCCAATATTCAACAATTCATAATTTTGAAAAGCCAGTGCGTGGCCTCCTATTCACCCAGAAAACCTGTAGAGGAATCAGGAAGGAGCTAGAAGATGTGTGAGCTGCACAGGGAGAATATTAAGGGCACAGACACCAAGCAAATCAGTCTTCATACTCCCTACTGTATTGAGGGTGGCCCATTCTTCCTCTGTCAGGTGAGCAGTTGGTCCCAGTGTCCTGGGTATTGTGCATGCTGGGATGAAGGATGCAAAACCACTAATACTTCTCAACACTGCTGTTAATATGAGCAGTTGGATCATGCAGTTTTTATACCAGAAGTATTAGACATATTGCAGAGCAGGAAAAGGAATAAATTATAACTTTTCTGAAGTTTCTGAGATGTGAAATCATGCATTATGAATTCTCCATAGATACGTCGCTACTAGCCATCTTCTGTTTTATTTCTAGCTGCAACACTTAGTTTCTGTGAGAAATGAATGAATATGTTAGCCAAGAATTTCCAAAGCAATGAGTCAGTTAAGACTGGCAAAGGAGAGAGGATGGGGAGCAATAGCTCCTTCCCCATTAGTATCACCTGGCTCAGAGTGCCTGCTCCAAGATGCATGATTGGTTAGAAATGCCAGCAGACATATTGCTCTCCATCTTCCTTTCTTCCTGACCTACAGTCCAGACACATCCATCTGACAGGTTTCCATTTTTAAGTTCCCTAGTCAATTAATTGGCACATTCCTTTAGACCTCTCAGCTCCGGCATGTGAAGATGACAGTTATTTTCAGAAATCTGAACTGCTGTTTTCATGAGTAGAAAATTCACATTTTAAGAAAAACTGTCACAGTTGTTTTGTCTTCAAAGGAAGTGCACCACTAAGGAGCTAAAGGCTGAGTTTTTGCAATTCTGTGTTTGCATTGCATGGTTTAGCTGCAGAGTGTTGGAGGCTGTGACATTTGATAGGAAATTGGTAGGCATATTCAAAACAAGATGAGAGATCAGGACACTCCCTTATCAACCTGGCAGAGAGGCCTTTCCTGGTGATATGTTCAGAATTATCAGGCATGTCCGTATTTCTTTATCTCCTTCCTCTCTGGTTAAAAGTTCCATCTCAGGGAAAATAATTAACATTTACCAACAACGTCTTTTAGCGATTTGCTTCTTAGGATTAAGGAGATTTGCTAACCCAAAACTTCTGATGTACTCAGACACCAGCTGTGCATAAAAAGAGTTATTCATTCCCCAGGCATGTCAGTCTGGCACCTTTCACCGGTGCCACATGCACAGAGAAGAGAAACGTGGGATTACACAAGACAAAGGGCCAAATAGAAATTGCCCTCTCTTTCTCAAAATATTGACATTTTAAGCATTACACCTGTTATTATTCCTAGCTTAATGAATGAGGAAAAGGCAACAGATGAGGCTTTAGGAAGCTGAAAAAAGGAGTGAAAAATGTGGGTCACTCATTGCTTCTCTGAGTTTGTATCTAACCATAACTCCAGTGGAGAAGATGAACTCCTATCCGAACCATCCCGAACAGAGCTGAACTAGAATAAAACTGGATGCAGCCTAGTCTCTACAGCTTCCCACTGTATCTGCAGCTCTGCTTCCAAATTGGACACTGAATACAGCCTTGAAGGAAGCCTACCGGTATTCCTCAAATATAAAGATAGATATAAGGGATTTATGAAGGGCTCTTCCTAGAGCTTCTGCTGGGAATCGTTTGCTCAAGGCAACCCTTCCTCTAAATATGTTTAAATTATGCTTCATTTAAGTTGGTTCTGCAACATCAACAGAGCAATGTAGGACAGAATTGGGGTTTATGGCTCCCATTTTAACAGCATGGCATGGCAAGAGCTAAAAAGCGTTTCATCTCACACCTTGTCCTGTCAAAAGTTCCCTGCTGATGGAGTGAGGTGTTGCAGGGGAGGTTTGGCCCTGACTGAGAGCACCCCATCTGGAAATCAGCAGGCAGCTACAAAACACGGAATCTGCATGGGTATTTTTACGTTAATTTTCTCTCAGGCAAGAAATTACAATTTTAGAAGCACCCAGGTTTATACCTATATGTCATAAAGCCGTGCAGCATGAAGATACCTGAGCAAGTGCTGAACAAACAAGCTGTATTGAGGAGCTCCACTGTGACTAATTAACATCTAGAAGTTGCTATATTAGTCCGGGCAAACTGCCATGCAAACCTACTATACTGCTTTTTACATCCAAGCAAATTGCATTAGAGCTACCTAAGGCAGCTGGAATGCAATACACTTTTAGGGATGGAGGAGCCTTACTCCCGCAAATTATTAGAGACACAAGGCTCCCAAAAGCCTAAGTCACCCCTGAATTCTATTTTAAAGCAGGAATAGCTTAAAGGAGCAAGGTACTTCAGGAAATTGCTCTCTACACAATCTTTATTTACTAAATTCTCACTGTATTACCCATTAAAATTCTTTTAACATCTTGTCTGATTCAGATAAATATTGTTTGTGCTTAAGGAGTATGAAAACAAATAACCTATAAGAAATCCAGAGAAAGGTGATCCCTTTGCTGTAAAGGTTACTTGTATCATTAGTAACTGATTAATATTTTTTTTTCATCTAACCTTCTTTCTAGGAATGAACACGGTTTTTAACACACCCTTGAGCAAAGGTCGTGCTATACTACCCTAGTTTTCTGCCATTTTTTTAAGGGCAATGTTATTTCTCGTTATTTGTATCGTCGCAAGTAACAAAGAAATTACCCCCTGTAATGGACTGAAGAGGGTGATATTTATTGTCTTTGAAACTTTAGTGATTGCAGGTTTCATGAGCACTCCTGAAGAAATGTTTATCCTCAAAATAGCTGAGACAATACGAGTTGTTCAATGGATCCTTGTGTGGGAGTATGTTAAGAAGAATTGTTCATTGAAGCTTACAAATATGATGAGCTGTTTCAATAAAACAGCAGAAACAAGAACTACTAATGGAGGAGAAGGGATCTGCCTGTCTCCTCTCTGCCAAGATACTGTCAACGAAAATTAACAACTCCTATTTCAAATCCCAATGTTTCAATGAAAGGATTAATCCATACCCATGCACAGCTGCGTGAGACTGTCTTAATCTACAGGACTGATCAGAGCCTGGAAGCAATTCCCAGCATCCATTCAGGACATGAGGACTCTGCTGGAACAGCAAGCAAAGGTGCTGCAGGTAACCAGCTGCTGGTTTCTGAGAAATGAAGCTGTAGCTGCTGGGAGCTGATCCAAACCCTTCACTTAATTTGATAAAAGCTTTCCAGTATTATTGCTATCACTTACAGTTTCTGTTACTATAATGTTGCTTTCAAGTGCCTGACTTAAATGTCCCAGTATTTTCCAAAGAAGAGTGATGGATGTATTTATTCATTTATTTGATAAATAAATATCTTGTTTGCTGGAGCTGACGTGTTGCTCTGTATATAATGAATTACAAAAAGACACAGCAGATACCAGTGGCATCTAGGTAAGACACATTTTAAACATCTTTTTCATACTCAGAAGAGGAGAGAAAAAGAAGTTTTTGAGTGTGATTCATCTTTCCTACTATAAATCTGTCTTAGAATGAGTTGAATGCTACTCCCAGCATAAACAGTCTACCTATCTTGGGCAGCATGGCTATTTTTCTACTTCAGACTTTCCAGCACAGTAAGTCACTGAAACCAGCACAGTGCCTTTGATACCAGTGGTAGGGCTGTTTCCTAAGTCACTGAGGTAGGAAACACAGTCATGGACCCTGATCTCAGCATGATAAGTGCTGTAGAGATGCTTACAGGCATACTGTATAAAATGTAAGGCAGGAATCGGTAGATAGACAAGAGAATGCAGAGTAGCAAGGGATCTTGTTAATTAATATGGAATGTTATCACAGCACATGAAAAGTGTAGCTGCAGCCAGCCTATGTGTGCATCATGGCAGAAAGTTGTTTTAAGAAGGATCAGAAGATGGCACAGCAGATATTCAAATACTGCTTCCAAAATACATCCAAGCACTCTTCCAAGCATGAAGCGGTTCAGTCTACCCACCCTGCTCACTCAGGCCTCTGAGAGCACCATGGTGAAAGGAGAAACCCCACTCACTTTTCCTGGAATGTATCCCATGGAAGGAGACTTCATCCACATGCAGCTGCAGTGTGCAAAGGGAAGCTGGCCAGGCTGCCCAGCACTCCTGGGGCTGGAGGGCAAACCTGCACCCTCCTCTGAGCGCACACATGAGCTCAAGGTGAGAACCCAGCCTCGAAAGGCCCAAGGACATTTTGCTTGCCTTCAGCGTTGTTGTGCCTTTTAAAGCAATATAGGCAACAATAGCATCACATCAGTTTGGAAAAAAGAAATAGACAAGCTTCACAATGTTTCTGTGCCCCACGGCAGATCTCATTTTTCAATTAGATCAGTGTAATAAAACTCTCTAAGCATTACTTCTTTGGCATCCAAAGTTTAGATTAGTTACAGCACCACTGGTATTACTTAACATTAGGTATTACTAAACTGCTGTTCATAAAAGATGTTTATGAGCCCTGAAACAAATCATCTGAGTGTTTTTAAGAAAATATTTTATTTTTCTATTTACACCAAATAGTAGCTTGATACAGAAGTTGTAAGGGTTGATCTATATTATTTCGCCTCTGAGAAATAAAGTATTATTTTTGCTCTAAATTACCTCATTTGTCATTTAATACTGGTATTTTCCTAATGTTTTATTTTATGGCTCATGTAAGCAGTAAAGAAGCACCAATGCCTGCTTTTTTCCTATATTTGCTTGACTTAAAGAATAGTAAGGGACCTGTAATATTTTTAAGATGTAATATTTTCACTACTGCTATTTGTTACCATTTCTAATTAATTTCTCCTGAGGTTTATAATTTGGGAGAGTTATGGGGGGCTTGGGGGGGTTTATTTGCTTTAATAAACTTGCCTGCAAGGTATAATTTTTTTACCTACAAACTGCAGTGGCAACTAAATCTCCAAGATGACACCTGGACAATTTTTAGGTAAAAAGAAACATTAAGACGATGCCTAACAGCAGCAGGACACAGTTGAAGTAGAGTATCATGATAAATACCTAGCTGAGCAGCACAAATCTAGTGCTGTTCTTCCTCTTGGCAAGCAATTTAGAGAAACTGATGTCTGTCCTAAAAGATCATGGTCCAAGATTTTGGGTGTCGTAAAGGGATATTTTCACAAAGTTCAATGGAGTGGTTAAGACTGTCCAAGAGGCTGGCAATTTAATATTGGATATTTTTTTCTATCCTTAGGTTTCATGTCCTAAGTGGTCATTTCCTGGTAACACCTCAGTAAATGTCATACTCCGGAGTGTTTGCCTGAAGGTGTGCCTGTGCTGCAGTGTTTGTTCCTGGGGCACAGACTGGTGTGCAACAAAGAGGGTGTTCTATAACAGGGAATTTAGCCCTTACCTGCAGCCAGATGGATCAACACAGCATCTTTCCTGCTGCCTGGGTTTGAATAGGAGTTTACAGATTCACGGGCACCATAATTGTGGCTTAAATATTTGTGAATAACAGCATCCCTTTCCTACCAGAAGGCAAACAGAATGTAGAGGGAAAGCAGGCTCTTTTTTTTCTGTAATCCACAGTAGTCTATAATAAGATTTAATGTTTAAAACAAGAGTTTTCCAGCTTTTATATAATTGGAAAAATGCAAGTAATTTCTGTGAGTAAGAGTTCTGCTTGTAAAAGACTGTTCTATTAAGCACCTGGTTATCACCACAATATTGCTGGCTTTCCATAGCTGGTGATTTGTGTTTTCATACCATACACCAAACTTAAATGCAGCTTTCAGGGCTGAATGTGAAATTACAGCCATTTTGAATGTGTTTCGAATTACCCTGGATAATTGTTAGGTCAGTATGAAGGATTCTAATGCTCAAAAACCTAAATCAAGCCAAATTTTCTTCTAGCGTGACTTCTCTGAGCTCTGCTGCAAAGAACTCCCAAAGTGTCACATTGTTGGTAATATGAGAAAATAAATTGTTTCTGAATCGAAAATGTTTTCAGCAATCATTGGATTAGGCACTATTTGAAGCTCCAGCAGATAATAAAACATGACTGTAAACAATTGCTTAGCTTTATCTTTCAAAAAATCAAAGTCAAAATGCAGTTTCTTCCAAACAAATAAAGTATTTATAGCAAAATATACTCCCTAATGAATAAAATGTACAGTCAGCCACAACCCCAAATATGTGCCAGACTCCATTCATTTTTTCAAGGAAATCCATGGGTTGCTTATAAACATACTGAACCAAAATATTTAGGTTATCACTTGAAAGGGTCTCTCCTCTGAGATTAGGCCAGGAAAGTCTAAAGCCTAGAGGTTGTTCTACAAATATCTGTGTATGTGTCTATAAATATTCCAGCATTTCCTGTAATTAGTGATGCTTGATACTCCCTCTTTCAGGATCTTTTATTAGTGTCTCATAACTTTGCTAAACATCTTGATTAAGGGTTTTTCCCTGCTAGGGCTATCCAGGCAGAGTCAGAACGAATTTGTTTGAATCAAAACAGCTAAGCCTGTACTGAGAATACTGTTGTTTAATATGAGGGAAAAAAAACCATGAAGA
The DNA here is from genome assembly GCA_013397845.1 of Melanocharis versteri. Lineage (NCBI taxonomy): Eukaryota > Metazoa > Chordata > Aves > Passeriformes > Melanocharitidae > Melanocharis > Melanocharis versteri. The sequence continues at coordinate 318,348 of VZTG01007110.1, read as the reverse complement.
ACATATTTTTTAGAGAGATTAGATAGTTCTAGAATATTTTGTGGAGGGGTTTGAAATTTGGTCTGTTCCACTCAGTGTATATAAGAAAATCTACGAGTAGATGAGCGAATTACAAGTCTTGGGGAAAAAACCCAACAGTTCATGAGTGCTTAAGAGAATTTATTCTGAGCCTAGCAACTGAAATTAGCAGTAGCACTCTCTCCTGAGCATACTTCAGTCCCAGCAAGGACAGTTTGTGCTTGAGTGTCCCATCCAGCATTTCCCACACAGCAAACAAGTATGACCCAAACACTTCTTATCTCTTTGGCCAGTCAGTTTTATCTTTACTCTTCCTCGAGACTTGCCTCTTTTTTCACATTCTCACATATCTGAACCCAACTCAAGGCTGTTATTGAACCATAGGCCCATCCAGTACTGACCTACCCCCACACTTCCTTTCCCTACCTGGTCTTTTGGGCCAATGTTTTTTCTTGAACAACTGCTACGATTGCCTCTTTCCCTAGTGCCCTAAGATCTTTCATTTTTCTACTTTCATGTTAATCTTATTCCCTTTTATCTGCAGCCCTTAGCCATCCTACCTATACATATTCCAGACTCTCATGCTGCCCCCCATGTACACCAACAAAGGTACTTGCAACATTTTTCCAAACTTTCTCACTCCCTGAATCTCAATCCCTTCGTGGTACTTTGTCCACTTTACACAACCTCTCAGTCCCAGCATCCACTTAGAGACAATCTGTTCCAGTCTCTCCTCCACATGCCCAGATACACCAGAATTTTTTACCTAATATGTGCATCTGGATTTTGTTTTGTTTTGTTTCATTTGTAATTTTTCTCCTTTATACTGCCTGAGTCCAAAAAGGATTATTGATGACGTGGAGGACTTCAGCTTTCTGAGTAACATTTAGCAAGACTGTAGGCAACTGCTCTTATCAGCAGAGATGATGGGTAAGTTTAATACCAGATGGTGTTACCAGGCCCACCACACTCGCAGAATTGTGCATGTGTACGTGTAAACACACATGCATGTACACGTGCGAACAAACACCCTACTGTGTACGTGCGAATGTTTTCTTCACACTACTTGCAGCAGAAGAGGCTTTATCTGTCTAGAAGGATGCAGCTGCCACTTGCCCTGGATTTGTTGATACACCAGAACTCTTTGGCATTGCTCCACTGATGCAGAGAATCACAAATGCTGGCTGTACCACTTTACAGCTGCTTTCCATCATCTGAGATGCACCACACGGAAAGCTCATACCAGCAGATCTGGTCTTATCTTTATTTTCAGACACTTGCAATCCTGATCAGTCTGTCCTTTCCCTGATTATCCTTATGTAAATGGTCTTTAAATTTTAGATGATGAAACAGATTTGCACTGTGATTCTTCGCTCTGAAAAGTGAAACTCATCCAAGAAAAGTTTCCTTGGAACATGCCCAGGTGAAATTATCCTACCCTAAAAAATATTATGAAACATTTTCAGATCAGTATTTTGTTATTAAGAAAAGGCCTTTTCTTCTGAAAACTTGTAGGAGGAATTAACAGCAAATTCAGAGGAGCTGCGTATGAAAATCATGATGCAGTACAGTATTAATTAGGTTTGGGGACAGAATGACAACCCTCAGGTCAATTTACACCTACAGTATAAAAAATGTGGGATATATAGAGAATACCTAAGTGGAATCAGGACAGATATTCACTTTGATACTGAGAGTTTCACGCTAAACCTGGTGTCCACCAGGATTTCCAGGTCCTTTTCCACCAAGTTTCTTTCCACTGAAGAGGCCACCATCATATACTGGTACATGGGGGTGCTGCTCTCCAGGTGCAGGACTTAGTAATTCCCTTTGTTGAACCTCATGACATTCCTGTTCACTCATTTCTCCAGCTTGTTGAGGTCATTCTGGATGGCAGCATGACCCTCTAGTTAACAGCCACTCCTCCCAGTTTGGTGTCACCAGCAAACTCACTGAGGCTACACTCTGCCCCTTCATCCAGAGGTTTAACAGGACTGGAGCCAGTATTGGTCACTGAGGAACTCTGCTAGCCCCTGCCTCCAGCTGGATTTGTGGATCACCACTCCCTGGACCCAGACTTTCAGCCAGTTTTCAGTCCACCTCACTGTCTGCTCACCCAGTCTGTGCATCAAAAGCTTCTCTGTGAGGGTCTAATGGGAGACATCGTCAAAGGCCTGACTGAAGTCCAGGCAGACAATACCCTCTGCCTCCCTCTCATCCAAGAGGTCAGTCACTTCACCACAGACGTGTGTCTGGTTGGTCAAGAATGACTTCTACTTGGTTATGCCGTGCTGACTACTACTAATGATTTTGCCATCCTCACTGTGCTTGGAGATGGTTTCCAGGATTAGTTGTGATCCTAAAATCTAAATTCAGCAAAGATCTCAGGAAGATAAAAGCTGTGCAAAGTAACTTTGAGCAAAAACATAACAGTGCAGAGTTCTGTCCACATTCCTATTAATTCATAACAATTCAAAGACTTATATGCTGTGTAATTCAAGCACTCATCCAGTTCAAATATCTACAGGAAAAGGCAATTCCAAAAAATCCTGTGGTAAAAAATATGGGAAATTTTAGAATTAATCAGCACTAAGTATATATCACAAAGGTAACTGAAGGGGGATAGGTCAACTTAGTGTTTTCAGTAGTTTCATTCCACATTGTATATATTCCAACTCTTTTCATTTCCATTGGAATAAGTGCTGTGAAAACATAATGAAAGACATCAGGCAGCATTATAAAGGTGGCTGCAACTTAATAAGCTGCAGTCCGGTCTTACCATAAAACTTTGGGTGTGGTGTTGGATAGGTTTTTAGTTCAGCTGTAGAAGTTTTGCCCCAGACATCCTGTTGTAAGGAGGAAACCTCTAGAGCTGAATATGACAGCCTTCCTAGGGCTTGTGACTTCTAAACAGCCAGCTTTGTTAAAACATCAAGGTGGATTATGCTGTTTAGTTGTGGCCTGAAGCCATGAGACAGGCTTCCAGGATCTGAGAGTCTGGAGCAGTCAGCAAAAAAGGCACTTCAGGTTTCAGTGGGTCTGCAGCAGCTGAGGCTTTCTGCAGTTCAGTCTGAAAGCCTAGCTCCATTCAAGTATCTTCAGGGCTTCCAGGGTCCTTGAAAGCCTTTTCGAGAGCTGTGAGCTTCAGTAGCCTTTGTGGACACTGTGAGAAATTTGATGTACTTGATCACTTTACAGCTCTTACTGCAGCTGTGGAACTGACAAAAACATCCAGCAGACAGCTTGCAGGCTTAGTCCCAACCTGTGTCAAGCTAAGCCCTAAACAAGAAAGAACAAGAAGTGAAAGAAGGAAAAAAGTTACTTCTGAAGCAGAATTTCACTGGCTGCAGCACTCACTGGGTTCTCGAACCCTATGGAGGTGGTCTTTAATCCAGCAGCCTTGAAAGAGCCAATTGAGACAGGAAAGACACCTCAAAACAAACTCCGTTTCTTTGTGAATAGACACTGATCCCCATCCCCAAAGTAAGTTTTGGGGTAAGGGTTCTGTTGAGATCAGCTTTAGCTACCTGGGTTAAAGGCTCCTGCCAGCTTTTTATTTCCATCTTAGTCGTCTCTTAGTGGTCCCATTTGCAGCAAGGAACCTTCAGAAGGAGCAGTTCAGAGATTCCTTTCCTGATGGCACTAAAACTTCCTCACACACGATAGCTGTAATTTCATCTCTCTCAGCAAATGGAGGCATTTGAGCCTAAACAGACTTTCTACCTTATAGGAATACAAGTTATTGGGAAAAAAGAAACACTATTTTCTTGCTTCTTGTCCCTATATGTGGGTATTTGAGGACTGCTGCTACACTGGGCTGGGTTAGAGGCCTGTGCTTTGCTCGTTACCCCAGGTGATGCGCAACCACGAGATTCAGAGGTCTTCCCAGCACTGTCAGTGTTTCACTGGTTTTTCGTATGTTGAATATCACAAATATATGGACTTGACAGACTCTTGCAGCAGGAAGTTGAGTTATCAATGTCTTCAATCATCCACTGGTTTAAGAACATGGGATCTTAAGATTAATGTCACTGTAATATGTATCAGAGCATCGGATAGTTTTACATCTAGGCACATGTGACGTTTTGGAAATTAACTTGTGGATGGTCTAAATCTCACTGAATATCTTTGGGGTTTGTTTTCCCAAATGCTTCAGTCATATTTAAATATACTCTAGACTTCTAAATCGCGTTGGCATGTCTAAAAATTTTGCTGAGAAGATCTGTGAAATATATGATGTGTATTTAAAAATGGCAGTGTGAAAGTTTGCTGAAGCTATAAATCTGTCCAAGTTTCAGAAGCTAAGAACATTGTTATTGACTAGCTAGGCAGAATAAGATTTAAATGCCAACTTTCCTCCAAAAAAAATCAAGACACCTTCAAATCCAGCTATTTACAATTAATTCCACGTAAGTTCTGTTAAGAATAAAGCTGTAAAGAAGACAAATCCTATATATAGGTCACTATTTGCTTGCAGCTGTTTTCAAAATGAGAATGCTGGTTTTCACATGTAGCATTAAACGTGAACAAATATATTGATCATAGGACTGCAGCATAACCAGAAGAATATGCTGATTTCCCCTGTGGAGAAGAGTTAGCTAGTACTGCAGAATTCCTCCTCTTAGCCTAAAGAGATGACAAATCTCTTCTTGGCAGCAATACTGTTAACCATCAAATGAATCCATTGCTCAAGGAGATTACTTGGATTCAGAGAAGTCCCAGAAGGAGTCATGCAGCTTGCAGGCAGACGCTCGCAGCTTCACAGCTTGAAGAGAAAAGCTGATGTTGGTCAGTCCTCACAAACAGGGTGTGCAGTATTTATTTACGGAACAGCCAGAGATTTCTGTATCCCCATTCTTACAACTAACGACAGATTCAACCCATATGGCACGAATGGTCTAAGAAAACACTTCATGGTACATGGAGAACTGAGCACAGTTATCTTAGCAGAGATCTCAGAAGGTCGTAAATACAAACCAGGGTTCATAAAACAGAATTGAAATCCTCCAGGCAGTAATAACATTTCTTTTTCACTATCATAATAATAATTTCCTATGGCTGAGCATTTTACTTCTCTTTGTTTTGTACCTTGAGATTTTCATTTTCTAACCCCACCCTCCTTATTCTCCTCCCCTGGTGTGTAATGCTCTACATTCAATCTGGTTTAGTTCATTTTAACTATGTGGGAAGTCTGTAGAATTCCTTAATTTAATTGCTTTGCTGACGCAGCAGCCCAGGAATAATGGACCTTTACTTACTTAAGCTGAGAGGTACAGTCTGGTTCCATCAGACAGTACCCATTCCCCTCTTGCTCGTATCAGGCACTTGTCAGCATATTCTCATTGGTCTGATTTTTTTTCTGCTTTACACAGCTGCAAATTACTATTACTCAAGGAAAATAATAAAAAAAAAAAGACAACCCTAGCATGTTACTTATTTGTCCTACGTGAAAGAGATTTTCAGGGATCCAAACCATCACTGTTACAACATTTACGTATGGCAAAAACCCAAACAAACAAAGAAACAAAAAACTTTTCAGAACACTGAAATATTTTGTTTTGACATTTCCACAATAGCACATTATTTTCTGGGAGGCAACGTGTAAAGAAATAGGTGCTAATAACAAACCTGAAGCAGGTTTTCCCAGCTTTTGCACACACCTCAGATCCTGGAATATCAGATCCTGCAGTGTCTGGGAGGCCCATATCCAAACTGCTTCTTACCTGACTTGGAGTACAGAAAGGACCTCTCTGAATCTCTGCTTGCACCACTCAGGCCTAAAAGTCATTTGAGTCTTTGCTACTTAGATAAACATGTTCTCTATTGCAAGCCAAGAGAAAACCTCTTTGGCACAAAATAGCATCTCACTTCCTTTACTCAATCTGAGACTTTAAAATTTTTTTTTAAATCATATTTTTTTAGAGAATTACTTACCCAGCCAACTTCTTGTACAATTCTAATTAGGACTAGCTGCAGGGAAGCCAGAGGGCAGAAAGAAGTGTGTTAAGTAAATTCAGTGAAGTTATCCCTGATTGACACTGACATAAGTGAGAAGAAAATCAGGCACTCTGAACTTAACACTCCTGTCATTTCCAAACACATATTAAAAAAATAAACTACAGATAGGTAGGTCCCCTGTTTCTGTAACTCAACAAATCACTGAGATTTGCAAATTTGCACAACCTGTGGTTCTGCCCAAGCTCTACTCCAGTTAGGACCATGTTATTTGGGATTGTTTTTCCATGGCCTTCACTTTTGATTGATTCCTTCTAGGAGGTGATGTGCTACACACATGCACAAAGAGCATCCTCTGACAATTGCCCTTCTTCTAGTTGAACCACCAGCATGTTTCACCTCATCCTTCCAATAATCTCTAATAAATGTTGTATCCTGATGGGTTTGAAACCCTGGATAAAATATCAAGTGTAACAATGTTTGCTTGATCTTTTATACTCAATGCTTATCCTAAAAAGCATTGGTGTTATTTTGCTCTCTTTCTTACATTATTTCAATTGTTTTCAATGAAATCACTAGGTATAAGGGTATAAAATATGCACATAGAGCTTTCCTAAATGAAACTTTCTCCTTAAAGTATCTGTTTCTCTGCAGAACCCATCATGTACAGAGATGATTTATAGGACATCCATGACTTTATGAAGATTTATATGTGAACTATATGTGAACTATCTTCTTAAAAACAATGTAACAAAAAGGATTATAAATCAAATTCTCAAATAAAAGTAGTCATCCTTTGCAATTCACTTCCACTGCCCCGGCTGGATAACCACAAGGCAGATTCTTCCCTGTACCCAGTTTCTGCTCAGTGCAGGAAAAGAGAGAAGTCACAGCCCTCTGCCTGAATTGATTGCTCAGCATGAACTAACATCAACTGACTCTTAAACCAGCTAAAAGTATGGCAAAGATCTGCATTGTGCCCATGTCTTACCTCCACCTCTCCCAGCAAATTGTGAGGGCAGGAAGAAACTGGTGTATCTATGCCAGCTGAAAACTGGCCATGATGTGAGAATCCCTTGTAGGTCAGCAAGAACCCAAATCCGTCTGGGCCCCTGCGTTTGAGCAAGGAAATGTCTGCAGAGCTTTACAAGCCAGTGTGCTCACTTCAGCACTTGTGTTTGCTGTAACCTCTGCCCTCTGGGCAGCAACCTGTTCCACAAGGGGTGTCAGTCCCTTTCAAACCATACGACGTTTAACAAGGGTTAGTGCTGGATTCTGCTCCCGGGACGGGGACGCCTTGGTTGTACGGACAGACTGCGGAATCAGCAGGGCAAGGGAGGGGATTGTCCCACTCTGCTCCGCACTGGGGTGGCCTTGACGTGCCTGTGTGCAGTTTTGGGCACCAGAACATAAAAAAGACATTGAGCTATTAGAGAGTGTCCAAAGGAGGGTCACGAAGATGGTGAAGGGTCTGGAACGGAATCGTTATAAGTAGTGGTTTAGATCAGACAGGTTGATTTCATAGACCTGCTTTTTCTTTCTTCTTCAAGTAATTTCCTCGTAGATCCCTTGCATACTCTTCTTCTTAGAAGTTTGCAAGCTTCGGCTAGAATAACAATAATTAATGCGTATAAAAAGAAAAACAGACATAGTTCACCTGTAGTTCAAAAACATAAGCAATAAGTAATTAAGTGCAGAGTTGTGTTTCAATCTTAGTTACAACTAAGTACAATGCAGCCACACACCCTGGTCTCCACTGGCTCCCCAGTGGGATGGGGAGGAAAATAAAAAAAAAGGTAAAATTCATGAGTTGAGATAAAAATTATTTAAAAATTGAAATAAAGTCAAATATAATAGTTACAATAATCATAGTGACAATTGTAATGGAGAGAAGAACAGGTGATCCACGATACAATTACTTGCCATGAGCTAATCAATGCTCAGCCCTCCCACGAGCAGCAATTGTCATTCCCTGGCCAACTCTCTGAGTCTCTATACTGAGCATGGTGTTGTATGGTATGGAACATCCCTCTGGCCAGTTCCAGTCACCTGCCTTGGCCATGCTCCCCCCTGTTTCTTGTATGTCTGGTCACTGGCGGAGCACGGAAAGATGAAAAGCCCTTGATTCAGCACAACTGAGCAACAACTAAAACATCAGTGTGTTATCAACATCATTTTCACACTACATCCAAAACACTGCACCGGGCCAGCTACTAAGAAAAAAATTAACTCTACCCCAGCTGAAACCAGGACAGGTAAAGGCACTGCATCAAGACACAGCACTGGGAAGTGAAGCAGCTCATCCCTCCCAAGAACCATGTGGATGTGCACACCATCTAAATGTCTGTTACACAGGTAGCAAAGCCAGATTTCAGAAAGGAAGGGGAGGAATACGTTTACTTTGTTCTTATCGCTATTGTGGTTTGTTCTGCATCAACAATAATCCCTTATTGCCTTTTTATTCCAGATGCAATAAACTTTCTTTTATGAGAGATTAGTACCTCAACTTTGCTTCTGCATTTCATCAGCCAGAGCAGCTGTTCATTATTTTGTGTATTTCAAAGCAGCAGAGATTATCACTAAAACAGACATCAAAACTTGTGGTGGGGTGAGTAATCATGTCAGCTGTGGGAAAACAGATTCATTTGCTCTCTAAAAATATTGTAAAATGTTCAAGTATTTCTTTGACAAATTTGCTGTTTTGGTGGTGTTCCCTGTCACTTCAGTTCAGTGCACAGGCAGTAGTTGCTACCCTTCTGCTGGTCTGGGAGGTGTTAGAGGCTTGCAGGAAAACCCAGGTGTTGGCTGAATAGAAGTCAAGACTCCTGCTATTGAGAACACTGTACTAGGACTCCGAAATCCAGATTTTATTCCTGTCCCCATGTGTTACTTTGCATGAGTCACGTAGGTCCAGCTACTTCAGACTCAATAATCTTAGAGGTCTTTTACAACCTAAATGATTATATGGTTTAAATATATTGAGGAATTAAAGGAATTTGGGTGAATCTAAAGTTTGTTCCATATGTCTCCAAAATAAGATAACAGATTTATTTAAGAGTTAGCTGCAAACTTTCACTTGAAAATCAGCATATTTTACTTGTTGAAATACCACAACCTCTCATATAAGAAAGCTAATTAGATGAGCATGATGAAAACTGGGTTTGAAATCTGTTCATCTGTTCATTTCCAGGGAAGTGTTTATATACTGAGACAGTTATTTGTCTTCCTGCCCACAATATTAAAGAACATAAATTAATAAAAATGCAATTCACCATCAGATGTGGCCAGAGAGTAAAAACAAAGCCCTACTCCACAAATGTTTTCTGAAGTTAAGGGTCTGGTGTGCTTTTGTTCCAGTATTCACTGAGGTCACAGATCCCCAAACGAGAGAGGTCTGTTCATTTCCAATTCATGAAATCTGGAAGTGTAGTTGAAAATACTTGCTTAGAAGTTGTATTGATTGGAGACAACCTCCTTGCTTTCCAATCTTATGATCATCCAATTAAGTGCAAGAACTGTGTTCACTGTTACAACAGAAGTCCTGTTGCCTGCTCATGCTGTGCTGCCTGCATATGTATATAAAAAGAGAAAGATAATTTCTACCCTGCTCATTTTCTAAAGACGAAGATCAGCTAAAAACAGCTGTTATACTGAGAATTAGAGGGCAAGGCAGGCTGATAAAGATAGACACCTTGTGAGATGTTCAATTGTGCATATATATGGGCACATAAAGTACATAAGCCTGAATAAAATCAAGGAAGTAAAAGTACTTCAAGCTAGTCAACTTGAAAATCTTGCTGGAACACACACTTAGGGGCCTAAACCTTTTTGAAGATCTGGTCCAAGATCAGGTTTGAGACAGAAAAAGGATTATGTCACCCATATCACATCAAGCATCTTACCCACATGATTATCAAGCATAATATTTTGTTAAAGGGTGTTATGAAAGTGTCGTGGACAAAAGGGAAAAATAACTTCTTGCTACAGTGCAAATCCTCACTGATCACTTTCCTGAGTCAGAAAGCCTAAAAGGATCTATTCAGAAAACTTGGCAACATTCACATGAGCTTTCCTAGTTCTCAGAAGCTGGGTATCAGAAACACTCTGGTAGGTTTCCACCTATCCGCTTCCTCGTCCCTGTCCCTAACCTGCCAGCAGAGGGACAGGGATAACACATCCGAGCAACCAGCCCCTCTGTCAGCACGGTGTAATGAGGCGAAATCAACTGAGTCCAACACACATCTCCCTATTTTTCTTCTCCTGTTTATGGAGTGAGGCAGCTGAGTTTGCAGGTGTCCCCTTGCATGCCAGCATACAGCTGGAAGATGAGCAGAAAGCCCCTGCTGGACTTTTGTTCTGGCATAACTGACCTTCAAAGGATATAGAATCTAATCATATGGAACACTACAAGTCAGACTGGGGAATGTATCACCTGGACAAAATAGCCTTGGGGGCTGCCTGTCTTTCTGTGCCTTCATTCTCTGCGGTCATAAATCAAATGCAGACTTCTACGCCTTCTCTGAATAATATATTAGGACTGGTTTTAAAGTATATTGAGCATTTCTATTCATGAGGGGGTTGAAATTTGGTTAATGTAAATTATGAAATCTCCAAGAATATTATTTCCTCTCTTAACTCATTTCTTTATCTCGGAGCAAATTTCATGGCACAGTTCTTTTCAGAGTTCTTTAATTTACATTCCATGAGAAGAATGCATCCTTCCATTCAGCACACCCTCTAGGTTCAGTGTACCTTGAAAAGCCCAGTCCATCCAAGCACACAATTCACTTCTCACCATGGTAAGGTATTTGTTTATTTAAGTGCAATTTAAATTTCTATCTCCTTCCAGAGTCACCAGGTTAGCTTTATCTGAAAAAATTGTGAGCTTGCAATGAAGTATTAGTAGCTATCCTGTAGTTAATATAATTTTGTCAATGCAGGAACTGACAGGAATGCTTCTCTTCCAATAGTGTTATTTCCTCTTTTTTAAAAATTTATTTTTTAAAAATCATTAATTCAGAATCTCATATCTGAATAATCCCTGGTCCACAGGATGCTAATTCAAAAATACCACAAATTGAACTCTTTTTTGTCCATGTATTGGTTGGCTTGTTGCATAACAAGAAAACTGATAAGTTTAATTACTTTTATGACAGTGAAAGGGAACTATTGAAATTTTGCTAAAGTGTTAATAGTAGTGCCATTTTAAACTAAACCAAAGCATACCACAGGCTAAGTGACATGCTTGGTAGGGAGCATATCAAGCAATGGAAGACAATTCATATTTATTAGGACAACATTAGCATTTTACGGTACAGAGATTTATTATCCCACCCTCATTTGTTTCTTTCTCACCTGCCATGCAGCTCTCCTTTAGGGTCTTGCATAATTCCTTATTTCCCAACAGCAATCATAATTATTTGATTCAATGATAGATTATGTAGTCTGTATGTAATAAAGAGCTGGTAGCAATTACATTCAAATTTTAAGACTTTTTAAAGGATGTTTACATGGTAGATTTAAAATTATATAGATTAAATGTCATGAGTCTCATCCCTGAGGACAGAGAGAGGGCTTCTTGTTTGTGTTTTGATTCTGTAAGGAATCCACTATCATTCATATCATGCACATTTTATGGATTAATTGTTAACCAAGCTTCTCCCTTGTTAATACCACAAATTTCTTTTGCCCTCATTAACACTGTCCAGGTGCAATTTAGGCAGTAATTTTGCCCAGGGTATACTCCCACAGAAATGTAACTTACTTGTGTAAATCAATTAATTGGCTTAAGGGGTAATTTTGACATCACACCAGTAGAAGTTAGAGGGAAATTCACCCCAGACGCTTCACTGGGAACATCATCTGTCACCGAAATCTCCACTGCTCCTCCACAACAGGTCTAATTTACACAACAGATCAAGGGAAGAGGGAATCAAAAGCATCATATTGCAGCCTAAAATAAATTTGAAGGCCATTTTGAATTTGGGTCATGAGTAGCAGCTCGGCTTTTAACTGTCTCTGAACATTTTTAATGGCATGACTGTTCTTAGTCACTGCATGATTTAGTTTAGTGCTTATGGAACTTAAGGTTGAAAGATACAGATGCAGTCCTTGTCTTCTTGTTATATTTCAAGTAAGTGATCTAGTTAAGCTTTGGGCATATCCCCATCAAGTCAACTGGCATGACTTTATTGATTTTGACCAAAGGCATAATAGTTTATACAGCTGAAGACGAAGCCAAGAGTTAGGCCTTAGAAAGATAGAGATGGATAAGATCTTTTCTCCTTTGCCTGCCTGAGATTTTTTTGAACATTCCAAAACCAGAGCAAAAACATCTACTCCTTCCATTGCTAAGAGGACTACAAAAATTAATTTTTCTGTTTATATAATGGTTCTAACTTGTAGAGAGGTGCAGTAGGATTCCTCTTGACTAAGTTCAAGGTGAGGGGTATCTGCAGGATAAGGTGAAAATCAACTGTCAGAACAAAAATTTCTGTAGTATTCTGACTGGCTTCTAGCTGCAGCTGCAGAGAGCTGTGGGCCTCTGGTAATTCCTGTGTATGGCAGACAGGCAGGTAGTTCGGATGCTCTGGGGCATCTCAAATGTCACTCCATGCCAGCATTTAGGCAACTGACACCCCAGGTGCCTACAGTCAGAACAGTCATCTAATCTCCCCTCCCAATCAAAGGAGATCAAATCAAAATAGCTCATAAAGTCTAGGAAATGAGTCCTCCCATCATTAAGTTCTGCAAAAGGTCAGAAAAAACATCACTCAGGAGCTCATCTCCTCCCTATAAACAGGCTGCACAATCAGGTGTAGCCATCTGTGCTGGAAGCACTGAAAGCTCCCACTCTTTCAGCCTGGGATGCTGCTGACTGTGAGTACAGCAAAAACAGCCTCTGGTAGTACAGTTCATCCCAAGAGTGAAGGAGCTGATACAGGCTCACTCTGATAAGTGCTTAGAAAAATGACACTTCAGGCCTTGGAATAAAACTCAGGAAATAAGGTTTTAGCTACTGGCTTTGTCAGAGACTTCCTATGAAACCTCTTGTACAGAATAGGGGATTATTCATACACAAAACTTTGGAGTCAAAAGTGTCAAGAAATAATTTTACAGATAAAGTGGTGTGCTGGTTTTTGAACACAGTCCTTTTTCTGTCAAGGCCTGTGAGGAACAGCTGCCATTAACCATAAACGAAGCAGGGGAAAGGACAAAGTAGAAATATGTTGCAATTTGAACAAACACGGTTTGTGGTCCCAGACTCAGTCAAGTTGGTGTGACCTCTCCATTCCAGCAGTAGGATCAAAAAAAGGTCTTAAGACAAGGTGAAGAAGTACAGTAGCGTCCTCTTTATCTTCTTTGTTGATTTGATATAATTATTAAGTTGCCTGATTTGATTTGAACACAATAGTTCCTGCCTGCAGGCAGAACTAGGAGCCAATAAACTTCTGAGGTCACTTTGGAGCTTATTGTCTGCATGCCAGGATGTTTCATGGTTGTATTTCCACTTGCCTTTCATGCTAGAAATATTTGGGTAATTTAGTCTCCTTGGGATGCCATCTTGTCCAACTTACCACCAAACACACACTTGTGTCTAAAAGGATGAGCTGAAATTTTCTTACATGTGGAAACTAAAAACAGGCTGCTTCAGTGCAGCAGCACATAAAGACTGTTTACTTACAAAATACCTAAATGTTATAAATCCTTTGAAAGTCTGTTTAGCCTCTGGGCCAGATCTAGGAAAATGTTTACCTGCTTGCATTCCCTCTGAGAGAAATAGAAACGAGGCATGCAAATACTTTGATGTATCCATTGCTGTGTTTGATCCACTAGTTTATATAAAAGAGCCATTTCTTTATAGTCCTTCCACCTTTTGTACTCCTTACAGGGAAGCCTGAAAAACTATGTTTTCAGGCAATCCAAGGGAATTTGAACAACAAGCATTCAAGGCTGAAGTTTAAAGTGCCAGACCTTGAAGGCAAGCCCCAAAATTCTAAGTCAAACTGGATCATCTTGGAACGGACAAGGAAGGAAAGAGGACACCAAGGCCCAAGACATCTAATCAGGCACTGAAACATAGTGGCATCTAAAAATTCAGCAGCTGCTCTGGGTGGCTAAGATTTCTGTGCAGTTCTCAGAGTAAGGAAGGTGACTCTGAAGAAATTGGAAATACCACATGGAATCCTAGAATGGTTTGGGCTGGAAGGGGCCTTAAAGATACTCTGGTTCCAACCTCCAGCCAGTAACACAATCCACTAGTCCAGGCTCCTCAGAGCCCCATCCAGCCTGGCCTTGAACACTTCCAGGCATGGGGCTTCCACAGCTTCTCTGGGCAATCCTGAACACAGCCTAAATGAGCCCATTTCTAGAAAGAGGGGCAGATCTGCCTGCCTGCCTCTGCAGGTCACACCCACGCAGGAAGCGCTGATGCACGAGTAACCCTGAAATTGTGAGCAGCCCCACAGCACGACCCACACACAGGCATTGGGAGAAAGAGACAATTGGTACAGGGGATGGGATCCATCTCTCCTAATCCTGCAGGACAGACATTTTCACCTGAGCTGGTTGCCGGAGGCTGCCTTTGGAAGCAGTGGAGAGGAAAAGGCACCTTCAGAAGCCTCTTCATCTCATCCTCAGGGAGACATATAGAAAGCAAGATGCAGGTGAGTAGCTCACAAATAGGCCTCCATTATAAACATCTGTCTTTATGATGAATCCCACCTATTCTCAAAGTGTCCTCAAACAGAAGCTCAAAACCCAGAGACCCAAGGGAAATCAGGCTTTGCACCTCTCGATGGTGTGGGAGCTGCCACCTCTCTGTCTGCAGGATTTGCGGGTGCGGAGCGAACGTGCCACAAGCTCCCTGTAGCATCCATCAGGTGTAAAAAGCCCTGGAGAAACGGATTTGTGAAAGGTCACAGGCAAAGCAGATTTGGATCAGGCTTTACAGTTAAGGCAGGAAATGTTTAGCAAGCAGATAATTATTTCATTGGTGCTTCCCCAAGAGGTGGAGGCTGGCTTATTCCACACTGTGCAGCAGCAGGTTCCAGACACATCCAAAATGAGGAGCAGCGAGATGAGATTTTACGAATACCAGAGGAATTTGCATTAGATAACATTTGTATATCTTCAAAGCCTTAATTTCTGCTTGCAAATCTCATCCCTAAATCCCCAAAACACACAAAATTAATTTAATTTGAATAAGTCAAGGCCTTAAAAACTTAAATACTTAGAAGTCTCCTATACTAAAATAACAGGCTGCCCAGACCAGCGATGCAGTCAGCACCTGTGGAGGTATTTAAAAGACGTGTGGATGTGGCATTTGGGGACATGGGTTGGTGGAGAACCTGGCATTGCTGGGTTAATCGTTGGACTCTATAATCTTAGGCGGCTTTTCCAACCTAAACAATTTTATTATTCTATGGAATGGTAAATTTTATCACAAAGTCATACTGTTTTACCATGTTTCTCATGGTAGCAACTTCCACATTAAAAACAGACAGCAAGTATGAAACTGGAAGGATTTGTGTAGGGGAGCATGCATAAATAAACATAAATAGGATAAAATGTGGTCGTGCTGGATCTCACTTTTTCTATGTTTGAGACAAGTGTAATTCTGGGGGCAGAGAAATAAGTGAAGAGTGCTTGTTTAATAGAAAGTCACTTATTTTTGAGATGAGTTCAGTTTTATCTTGCTGTGTTTGCTGTATTAGGGGCATCTCAGAGGTTTACAGTACTAGTTCTGAGAGAAACTTACTGGGAAACAGTGCAAGTGAAAAGCTGCAAAGTTCATTTTCCGTGCAGTCACCTGCATTCTATCCCACTCATCTTTTATCACAGATATGTATTTAACATAGTTCTTTGACAGAGTTTTAGCACTGTAAGAATTAACATAAGTAGAATTTATTCACAAAAATATGTTTTTGATGAGAGAATGGCTGTTAGCAACATTAAAATTTGAACATGAATGTGTCAGTCAGAGCAAAACAGTATACAATAATATTTGCTGCTATTTCTCCAAGGCTAAGAAGACAAAAAATAAAAAATAAAAAACCATGCTATCTGTAGCATTTATTTCCCATTTCACTGTTATTTCTCACACTTGCTATAGGAATATCTTCAGTCACATGGAAATAAATTTAAGATTTTACAAATCCTAAAAGTACAAAAGACTTTTTTTTAATCTCCTTTTTTTTTTTAATTAGACTTATAAATATACAATTCCACTTTACAGTGCAGACTTTTCAACTTCCAGCTGGCACAAAAGGATTAAATACATGAGACCAACTAGGATACCACTCCATAAATCAAGGTGATCCTGGCGTGTCCATTCCTGCAGTCCTCTGCTGCCCCAAGGCAAAAAAGCAGTAGGGATTTTCTTTATTCTTTCCTAATCCTCTCCGTTTCAGTGGCTGACAGTGCTGGCAGCGCTGCAGAGGAAAGGAACAGCTCCGTGGCTGTGCTGTGGGAGCTGCAGGGCTGGGAGACAAAAGGCTGGGGTGACAAAAAGGGATAATGGGCATTGCCACAGGGAGCCCTCTGCGGACCCCTCTGACCCCTTCACCAGGGGCGTTTAGGGCTCAGACATCATTGGTGACAACATCTACAGAGGTGTTCATCCGGCCAAATGCCTGGGGTGCAACCAAGACTCATTTCACAATTAGCAGAGGGAGACAGGCAGTTTAAGGATGTGAGTCATCTAACACCCTACATCTAAAAAGAGTTGTCAAAAATGGGTAAGATCAATTACACATCTTAAAACAAAGAGAAAAAAAATTGTTGCTTCTCTCCATTGACTATATAGTGACCCGAAAGTGGCCATTCCACTCTACCTGTTTATGCCATAGATGTTTCACACTCTTGAGGTCTAATTTTCTGCACCACAAAGCACAGCTGATGTGTCAAATGGTTTTCAGACCTATTTCGTTCTGTCACAGTTGCTTGGATCATAATCTATGGCAAGTCAAATCTTTCCTCTGCCTGTCTCATCTGCTTCATCAGTAGCAGGCATTTATCTAGACTAGCAAATTCAGAAAGTTAAAGTTACTCTGACAGCCACCCTCTGGGCATGGGGTTGTCTCAAGTATTCAGCAATATGTGTTTATATGTTATGTACAGGTAGTTGGTGTTTGTAATAAATCTGTCAGACCTTTTGCAAGCACTTGGTGCCAGTTTTCTTCTTCCTCTAGTTGAACTATGTGAGCAAGTCCCATTGAGTTGAAACCAGAGGGAAGTGTCTTTCCTTTACATGTGTCCTCAAGCCTTTTTACTCTTTAGTATGCACAGGTTTCCTTTGGGTCTGCCTAGACTGAAGTAAAGAAAGTTAGCTGTAAGCTGTGAAACCACCTAAGCCAACTTCATCTTTTTACTGTAGTGCAAAAAAAGACATATATTGATCAGTCAGATGTAATAGGTTAGACATTTCACTTCCCATTCTCCTGTTTTGCTCTCATAAAAGCAATTCAAGAAATATGAAACAGAGAGAGAAGAAAAAAAGGGGGGTTTTACTGCTAGGGTAATATCTCTGACTCTTTTAATGTTTAGAAGTATGACCAGAAAGGTGAGGAAGTCAGAAATGAAATTGCCAGTCCAAGAAATGAGAGTTCTTTTGAGCAGTGTCAGCAAAGTATTTCCCATTTACTTCTCTGCAAGACTTTCTACAGCAAGCCCTGACAGCTGGGTAAGAATTGATGAAGTAAACCTCTGTTGCTGGACTGATGGAAGAGGTAGCTGGAAGTGTACTTTGATATTCCACTAAACTGAACTTATGAGTCCTGGCATCTACCTCACACTTGCATAAGTCACCTCAGATTCCATCCAAATGGCCACAAGTATCCATGTCTTCACAAACAGTTGGGAAGTTCATCTTCCGTATAGATTATTTACATTATTCCCCCTTCAGTAGTCAATAGCCTATTGGTCTTTGAGACAGGATTTAGGCAATTGCTTTATGATCTATAAAAGCTTCAGTGTCAGACATTAAACAGGAAGGAGTTTTGAGGTGAAATGTGCAAAAAAAAAGCACAGCTACAGATACCAATTTTTTTACTTTACTACCTCAGAAGAAAGCTGCCAGAGTTGGAGGGGCAATAAATAGCCCAGGTATAGAAGAAGCACTGAAGGATGTTAAGGCTATAACAAAAAACACAAATTATTTTTTTGCATCAGTGTTCACCATAGCCTTTCTTTACAGGTTATCTGCCTCAAATCTAGCTGTCAAGAGCAAGATTATATTTTAAAAAATGATAAAATGAACAATGAAAAACTTTGAGTCCCAAGCAACAAAGGGATTCAGATATGAAACTGCTGATCTGTGATCTGTAACCCCTTTCTTAATTCAGCCCTGTTACCAAAGGAGTAGAATAAGTCAGCTGTTGTTTAATAGTATTTTGGGGGTGATCTGGAGAAAAAGAGATTAATAAGTCTGTCTGTCACACCAGAAAATTGCTAAGAAAACTAGTGGGGAATGGCCTTTAGTAATGTGTGGAAAAATCTGCTGGGAGTAGGTTCTTGATATGGGGAAAGCTGTGCTGCACATGGCTGCAGGAGGACTTTGGGTCCAATAAACAAACAGTTACAGGTGACCTGTATTTGGATCTTTGCAACATTTCTGACAAGTATCCTCCTAAAAGAGTCTCAAGGAAACTTAGAAAAGACAAGAGCAGATAGAAGGTGCCTGAAAATGAGGAAGCAAAGGGAAGGGATTCATGCTCAATTTCCATTATGAAGGAAGATCCCCCCCAGTGAGCTCCCTGAATGTCTGTTCTGGGACTAATATTGATTAACACAGCCTGGAAAGATCTGGAAAATGGTTGACTAATGGGACATGAGGCTGTTACTTATATAGAGAGATACTCAGAATAGTAAAAAGCCAAACTTGTGGCTACAAGGCACAAAAGGATTTCACAATATCGATTGGACAATAAAATGGCAGATGAAAATCACTGTCAATGAATGTGAAAAACTGCAGATGAGACAAAAATAACTCTAGCTCTGCATGTGATACAATGGACTCTAAATTAACTACTACTCCTTACGATAGTTTCTCTGAAAATGCCAGCTCAGCTTTTCTTTGTCAAAATGACAAAGAAAATATTAGAACTTTTTAGGAAGGAAGAGAAAAAAAATAGAAAACCAATATCATCATTATAAGACTGTAATAATAGGTATTTCTCCCACACCTGGAGGGCTCCAAATGGTGATGTGCTGATCTCAGAAAAAGGGACTGTGAAGTTAAAAAAAGAGTAGAGAAGGGCAAAAAATGTGGACAGAAGCGAATCATGAGAAATGAAAACTGAATAGCCTGGAATTTTTCATCTTTTATGCAGGAGAAGGGTATGGCAAATGTCTACAGCCATGAATAGATTGAAAAGAATGAAGAAGAAAAAAGTGTTTGTGGTTTCCCAGAACACAGTAGATCAGGGTTCTTGCTGAGGCAAGCTTAAAATTAAAAAAAAAATGGAAGTGCTTTTCACACACTGACTATTTTGGTGAGGGAAATCCCCACAGCAAGGTTTTGTAAAGGCAAACAGAATAATGGGATCAAAAGAAGATTAAAGTCCCTAAAGCACAGGTTGCTGAAAGCCGTAAGTGGTATATCAAGAGAAAAATGTTCTATTTTATACAGTTCCCAGTTTTTCTAAGTGCTACTGACCAGGATTAGACAGAAAACACTCACCTTGATGGACATTTGGTGTGTTCACAAAACACTGTTCTTAGGAAGCTACTTCTGTTCCCTGTCCAGGATCTGATAACTGTCACCATATACTGTGCTCCTTCCACACCATAAGGGAGCTACCAGGCTAAAATCCATCTAGAATCTCTACTTTGGGGATCTTCTCCTTTTTCTTTTCTTTTCTTTTCTTTTCTTTTCTTTTCTTTTCTTTTCTTTTCTTTTCTTTTCTTTTCTTTTCTTTTCTTTTCTTTTCTTTTCTTTTCTTTT